>JALIZF010001585.1:0-438750 GCA_029948255.1 Telmatactis stephensoni
AACACGCCATTTTTTGCGACAGCAGATGCCCCACTGGTTTTGATTAAGGGAAAAACTGTAGATCACGTGAACACTACTATGATGAAAGTACGCTGGTGTCATTTTGAGTTTTACCGCCCTATCCCTGAAGGCGAGCAAGAAGATATTGTACCATGTGGGCGTTGTTTTGCAGAACTTGTACTTTCTAATAAAACAGCATGACGGTATTTGTAATTCTAGACAGACAGTTTTGTTATTTTTTGTGTTCTCATATAGGTCCCGGTTCCCTGTGGTATGTGATATATACAAAGAAACCTATATATATATTAAGATTACATATCCGTCAGAGGTCCTGAAGTAGTAAATTTGCCTTCAGCAAATTTACACTCAATTTTAGTAAAGGCAATTATTATCAAAGAAAATATTGACATGGCTAGACTTCATTTCTCCCTCATTTCTCCATCATTTCTCCAATATTTATTGTTATATTTTAGTCAAGCAATACCTAACTTGCCTTTTATTTCCATTCACGAAGTATCGTATGAAATACGAAAGAGAATCCCTTACTATCGAGGACCATATGTGGTCTCTGGAAAAAAACTATGTCGTTTTTTGGGCATTTCTCCGTCGCCTAAGTAAAAATACCTGATATCATCTGAACTTTTACTAATGGCGTAAGTCCCTTGTCGTGGGTGAGAGAAACTCTGCTTTGGGGTTTGATGGAAAATGCACCTATAATCTTTAGGGGATATGTTCTCCTTTCTACTGGTTCAGTATTTTTAGAAGTAGTGTTTAGCATGCGGACATATTCGAAGAGAACAGTATGGAGAAATGATGGAGAAATGTACTTTAGTTCCAATAACCCCTATCTCAGATTTCACCTACAGTCATGTTGCCGTCACGCAATACGCAGATGACATTTTATTAGCGTTACACACTTACACGATGTATAAAGTATTATTTAGGTAATTAATATTTTGGTGCGGGATCCTTTCGAGGACACAACTAATGCCAGCCTTTTTGGAAGACTAGCTATAGTTGAGTCTATTTGATCCGAATCAAATGCCATGAATTTGGCGATTACTCGAGCTCTGAAATCTTCGAAAGATTCCCTTTCAATATTCTGTGATATTGCATCTGTTTCTAAAGATGTTTTAACTGAATGAAATACATTCTCTATGGATTAATATCTGGCGATCTAGGTGGGATACGCAGTAAATGGGCTCTACTTTTGCGTATAGCTTTCCGTGCTAGTGCACTTGACTGCGATGGGTCGTTGTCCATTACGAACAGACGTTTTTGGTTACGCCTAAGAATTGAACCACGGAAACATTTCGCAAAATTTCTTTGCACAAAGTCTGCGAAATAAGTTCCATCCAAATGTTCATATGACTCTACAAATATAACTCCTTTAGTGTAACCGACGACTACCATCAAGTGCAATCTTTTCCCTCCACCAAGACACTTAGATCCCTTGCTAGTAATTTCTAGTCCTTCGTTTCTCAGCCTCCACGCTTTGGCCTTAGGGCTCAAAGCAGCAGCTTTAGGATTTCTTTTGTAAATAAACGAGACGCCATCTAATAAAACGCTATGTCATGGGTCCAAAAGTTTGCATGACTTTTCAGTTGTTTCAATTGTTCCCTTGCAAATTTGTAGCGGTTCTTTTTATCTGTAGCACTCAGCATGCCTTTCTTTCGGGTTTGTAAATATTTGTAACCCATTTGGTTTATGGCGCGCACATACGTCCTGTAGCTCGCCTTCTTCATACTCAAACCACTGAACTCTATTAACTTCTTCACAGTAAAATTGACATTCTCGTCTCGTAATTTCTTGATCGAACGGGCTAGCAGCCGCTTGTCTCTGGTCGATAGAATATTCGGCCTTCCTAATTTCGATGACTTCTTACCTTGTACGGTACGTTTTTTAGCGGTGAGTTTGTTTGCTTCTGCGCATCGACGTGCACTGGATTTAGACATCTTGCAAATTCTAGCAATCTCGCTATACGGCATAGACAACGCCTTACGTAGGGCAAATGCTTTTGCTCGTTCATTGACGGCGATTTTGCGGTAAAAAAACCATCCCGTTCACCTCGGAAAAATCCTCTGCACAGTTCTACTGTAACACTTATCACAATGGTTAATTGATCGTCGTCGCGATTTGTGCGCGTGCAGGTGGTTGTTGCGAGTTACCATGGTTATTCCTCCCCCTTGCGCGTGCGTGAACCGCGGAAATGAGCGTAGCATATATTTGTCGTACCGTTTTAGCCCCTTCCAACTGCTTCATTGACTTTCTTTTCATAATTTCTGTCGCTGTAAAGGATTTTCCTTGTCCTCCTATGAGGATCTTAATCATCGAAACGTGTGACCAAATAATGCCCTATGTGTGCCTATGGTTTATATGGTGATATTTTTCCAACACATTTGCCGGTTTTTACGAACGATTACATTGTAGGAAATCTCTCAACTGCCACTTTATTATGACTAAGAATTCAGATGACAGAAGTCTGGGAATTGTGAGATTACACTGAATTTGTGCCCAACACAATCCTTGCCAAAACTGTTGGCACGATGGTCATTTTTGAACCGTGCGCAATTAATTTCCAAGTAGGTTACGGTGCTCCCCCCTCCCCTGATTCAATGTTGAAAGGACTTCCAGGGCAGAAGTGCACATGCTTCCACCCGGCAGTTCACCAGTGGCCCCGTGAACACCGCAGCATTGAATGGGGGGAGGGGAGTGGAAAAAAAATAAGAAAAATGGATAGCACACACCAAAATTGGATAGAAACGGTAACCGGGCCAACTCTTTCTGGCAAGGATTGTCCGGGACACCTTTTGGTAAATTGTACAGTGTATGTGTAATCCTCGACCATTTCCCTCAATAAGCCATAGTACACATTTCGAGTGCAATATTTGGGCATAGTTATGCTTTCGCTGTAGGCTTATTCTTATCCGAAATATTGCGTAAAGCACTTGATGGCATGATTTCCTAAAACTGGACAATTTCGAGTGTAATATCAAGAATTGTACAAGTGTAGCTAGGCATTCGTTGATAAGTCATTGAAACCCCATAAAGCCTATGTTATATGCTATTCGAGGACTGTTTGTTCCTCTCCAACCCAGTAGAATGTCTAAGACTCATTATTTGAATTCTTATAGTCATTCGCTTGTTCCCCAAAATGCTGAGTGCGCAGCCGTATATTATAAGCAAAACACAGAATTGTTCTAAAATGCATTTAGAACAATTTGAGTGTATAGCGCGCCTTGTTGTTTTGTGTGAGTCACGTAGTAAGATCAAAGAAATGATAGCAACAGTGTGAGTCACGTAGTAAGATCAAGAAAATGATAACATCAATGTTTCATAACATCAGGCACGCGCCAGTCCCTCATTCACAACGTCACGTAAGCTTAGAACCGATCACAGTTAATGGGGAGTACGTGAATGCGCTGGTTGAGTTGCATACACCCACTCATAATATGGCAGACTCAATGTCCACGCGATCACAGCGTACAGTATACTTGATAACCTATAGCAGGGCAAATTTAGAGCGTTTCGATTCGAGACAGAGTTTTGCAAGTGCCGTGTTAGACACCTGGAACACAGTTACCTCCACACAGATTGAGAGATATGTTGTTTGTAAAGAGAAACACAACATTGCTTCTGAAACTGGACACGCATTCCACTACCATATGGCAATCAAGTTGAGGGAGAAATGTAGATGGCTAACCGTACGCAACGCTTTGGAGTCCCGGTTCAACATCAAAGTCAATTTCAGCGATAAGCACACCGACTATGTCGATGCCTATGACTATGTAGTTAAAGAGGACAGTGACGTTTTTATGTCACCCGGCCATCCCAGGAGAGAAGATATGCGTAGGGCCAAACCAGCCATAGCGAGTCGTAAAGCCACTGCTAGAAAAAACGCCAGTAATATGAAAAGCAAGAAGAAACGAAAAAGAATGCTCAGTGTTTACCAAGTAACACAAATTATTCGTGAAAATAAGGTCACCACACGAATGCAATTGCTAGCAATGGCGGCTTCCCAAGAGCGCCAGGGTAATACAGACCTAGCGGAGTTCATAGCCAATCGCGGATCACGTGTTGTTAACGAGGCTCTAGATCTTGCACAAGAACTACAGGAAGCAGAAGAAAAACAAACCAGACTCTCCAAATCGAGAATAGATATCCTAGAGGACGAACTGAAGAAGGATTGTGTAAAGGGATGCGAAAATAGAAAATGGTTGAAATCAGCATTGCAGATATTACAGCGCAATGACATAGACGTGACAACATATTGTCAGGCCATATTTCGCGCACTAGACAAAGGACGTGGCAAATATACAAATATCTATATTTATGGGCCCGCAAATACAGCCAAGACGTTTATGTTAACCCCATTAAAGAAAATCTACAATGCTTTCGTCAACCCAGCCACTGGGGGATTCGCATGGGTCGGCGCAGAAACAGCCGAGGTGATTCTGTTGAACGACTTCAGATGGCACCCTACAATGATAGCATGGAGTGACTTTCTTCAAATGTTGGAGGGGGATACCATGCATCTCGCAGCACCAAAGAGCTTCATGCAACAAGACATCGTGTTTGATAAAAACACGCCATTTTTTGCGACAGCAGATGCCCCACTGGTTTTGATTAAGGGAAAAACTGTAGATCACGTGAACACTACTATGATGAAAGTACGCTGGTGTCATTTTGAGTTTTACCGCCCTATCCCTGAAGGCGAGCAAGAAGATATTGTACCATGTGGGCGTTGTTTTGCAGAACTTGTACTTTCTAATAAGACAGCATGACGGTATTTGTAATTCTAGACAGACAGTTTTGTTATTTTTTGTGTTCTCATATAGGTCCCGGTTCCCTGTGGTATGTGATATATACAAAGAAACCTATATATATATTAAGATTACATATCCGTCAGAGGTCCTGAAGTAGTAAATTTGCCTTCAGCAAATTTACACTCAATTTTAGTAAAGGCAATTATTATCAAAGAAAATATTGACATGGCTAGACTTCATTTCTCCCTCATTTCTCCATCATTTCTCCAATATTTATTGTTATATTTTAGTCAAGCAATACCTAACTTGCCTTTTATTTCCATTCACGAAGTATCGTATGAAATACGAAAGAGAATCCCTTACTATCGAGGACCATATGTGGTCTCTGGAAAAAACTATGTCGTTTTTTGGGCATTTCTCCGTCGCCTAAGTAAAAATACCTGATATCATCTGAACTTTTACTAATGGCGTAAGTCCCTTGTCGTGGGTGAGAGAAACTCTGCTTTGGGGTTTGATGGAAAATGCACCTATAATCTTTAGGGGATATGTTCTCCTTTCTACTAGTTCAGTATTTTTAGAAGTAGTGTTTAGCATGCGGACATATTCGAAGAGAACAGTATGGAGAAATGATGGAGAAATGTACTTTAGTTCCAATAACCCTATCTCAGATTTCACCTACAGTCATGTTGCCGTCACGCAATACGCAGATGACATTTTATTAGCGTTACACACTTACACGATGTATAAAGTATATTTAGGTAATTAATATTTGGTGCGGGATCCTTTCGAGGACACAACTAATGCCAGCCTTTTTGGAAGACTAGCTATAGTTGAGTCTATTTGATCCGAATCAAATGCCATGAATTTGGCGATTACTCGAGCTCTGAAATCTTCGAAAGATTCCCTTTCAATATTCTGTGATATTGCATCTGTTTCTAAAGATGTTTTAACTGAATGAAATACATTCTCTATGGGATTAATATCTGGCGATCTAGGTGGGATACGCAGTAAATGGGCTCTACTTTTGCGTATAGCTTTCCGTGCTAGTGCACTTGACTGCGATGGGTCGTTGTCCATTACGAACAGACGTTTTTGGTTACGCCTAAGAATTGAACCACGGAAACATTTCGCAAAATTTCTTTGCACAAAGTCTGCGAAATAAGTTCCATCCAAATGTTCATATGACTCTACAAATATAACTCCTTTAGTGTAACCGACGACTACCATCAAGTGCAATCTTTTCCCTCCACCAAGACACTTAGATCCCTTGCTAGTAATTTCTAGTCCTTCGTTTCTCAGCCTCCACGCTTTGGCCTTAGGGCTCAAAGCAGCAGCTTTAGGATTTCTTTTGTAAATAAACGAGACGCCATCTAAATAAAACGCTATGTCATGGGTCCAAAAGTTTGCATGACTTTTCAGTTGTTTCAATTGTTCCCTTGCAAATTTGTAGCGGTTCTTTTTATCTGTAGCACTCAGCATGCCTTTCTTTCGGGTTTGTAAATATTTGTAACCCATTTGGTTTATGGCGCGCACATACGTCCTGTAGCTCGCCTTCTTCATACTCAAACCACTGAACTCTATTAACTTCTTCACAGTAAAATTGACATTCTCGTCTCGTAATTTCTTGATCGAACGGGCTAGCAGCCGCTTGTCTCTGGTCGATAGAATATTCGGCCTTCCTAATTTCGATGACTTCTTACCTTGTACGGTACGTTTTTTAGCGGTGAGTTTGTTTGCTTCTGCGCATCGACGTGCACTGGATTTAGACATCTTGCAAATTCTAGCAATCTCGCTATACGGCATAGACAACGCCTTACGTAGGGCAAATGCTTTTGCTCGTTCATTGACGGCGATTTTGCGGTAAAAAACCATCCCGTTCACCTCGGAAAAATCCTCTGCACAGTTCTACTGTAACACTTATCACAATGGTTAATTGATCGTCGTCGCGATTTGTGCGCGTGCAGGTGGTTGTTGCGAGTTACCATGGTTATTCCTCCCCCTTACGCGTGCGTGAACCGCGGAAATGAGCGTAGCATATATTTGTCGTACCGTTTTAGCCCCTTCCAACTGCTTCATTGACTTTCTTTTCATAATTTCTGTCGCTGTAAAGATTTTCCTTGTCCTCCTATGAGGATCTTAATCATCGAAACGTGTGACCAAATAATGCCCTATGTGTGCCTATGGTTTATATGGTGATATTTTTCCAACACATTTGCCGGTTTTTACGAACGATTACATTGTAGGAAATCTCTCAACTGCCACTTTATTATGACTAAGAATTCAGATGACAGAAGTCTGGGAATTGTGAGATTACACTGAATTTGTGCCCAACACAATCCTTGCCAAAACTGTTGGCACGATGGTCATTTTTGAACCGTGCGCAATTAATTTCCAAGTAGGTTACGGTGCTCCCCCCTCCCCTGATTCAATGTTGAAAGGACTTCCAGGGCAGAAGTGCACATGCTTCCACCCGGCAGTTCACCAGTGGCCCCGTGAACACCGCAACATTGAATGGGGGGAGGGGAGTGGAAAAAAAATAAGAAAAATGGATAGCACACACCAAAATTGGATAGAAACGGTAACCGGGCCAACTCTTTCTGGCAAGGATTGTCCGGGACACCTTTTGGTAAATTGTACAGTGTATGTGTAATCCTCGACCATTTCCCTCAATAAGCCATAGTACACATTTCGAGTGCAATATTTGGGCATAGTTATGCTTTCGCTGTAGGCTTATTCTTATCCGAAATATTGCGTAAAGCACTTGATGGCATGATTTCCTAAAACTGGACAATTTCGAGTGTAATATCAAGAATTGTACAAGTGTAGCTAGGCATTCGTTGATAAGTCATTGAAACCCCATAAAGCCTATGTTATATGCTATTCGAGGACTGTTTGTTCCTCTCCAACCCAGTAGAATGTCTAAGACTCATTATTTGAATTCTTATAGTCATTCGCTTGTTCCCCAAAATGCTGAGTGCGCAGCCGTATATTATAAGCAAAACACAGAATTGTTCTAAAATGCATTTAGAACAATTTGAGTGTATAGCGCGCCTTGTTGTTTTGTGTGAGTCACGTAGTAAGATCAAAGAAATGATAGCAACAGTGTGAGTCACGTAGTAAGATCAAGAAAATGATAACATCAATGTTTCATAACATCAGGCACGCGCCAGTCCCTCATTCACAACGTCACGTAAGCTTAGAACCGATCACAGTTAATGGGGAGTACGTGAATGCGCTGGTTGAGTTGCATACACCCACTCATAATATGGCAGACTCAATGTCCACGCGATCACAGCGTACAGTATACTTGATAACCTATAGCAGGGCAAATTTAGAGCGTTTCGATTCGAGACAGAGTTTTGCAAGTGCCGTGTTAGACACCTGGAACACAGTTACCTCCACACAGATTGAGAGATATGTTGTTTGTAAAGAGAAACACAACATTGCTTCTGAAACTGGACACGCATTCCACTACCATATGGCAATCAAGTTGAGGGAGAAATGTAGATGGCTAACCGTACGCAACGCTTTGGAGTCCCGGTTCAACATCAAAGTCAATTTCAGCGATAAGCACACCGACTATGTCGATGCCTATGACTATGTAGTTAAAGAGGACAGTGACGTTTTTATGTCACCCGGCCATCCCAGGAGAGAAGATATGCGTAGGGCCAAACCAGCCATAGCGAGTCGTAAAGCCACTGCTAGAAAAAACGCCAGTAATATGAAAAGCAAGAAGAAACGAAAAAGAATGCTCAGTGTTTACCAAGTAACACAAATTATTCGTGAAAATAAGGTCACCACACGAATGCAATTGCTAGCAATGGCGGCTTCCCAAGAGCGCCAGGGTAATACAGACCTAGCGGAGTTCATAGCCAATCGCGGATCACGTGTTGTTAACGAGGCTCTAGATCTTGCACAAGAACTACAGGAAGCAGAAGAAAAACAAACCAGACTCTCCAAATCGAGAATAGATATCCTAGAGGACGAACTGAAGAAGGATTGTGTAAAGGGATGCGAAAATAGAAAATGGTTGAAATCAGCATTGCAGATATTACAGCGCAATGACATAGACGTGACAACATATTGTCAGGCCATATTTCGCGCACTAGACAAAGGACGTGGCAAATATACAAATATCTATATTTATGGGCCCGCAAATACAGCCAAGACGTTTATGTTAACCCCATTAAAGAAAATCTACAATGCTTTCGTCAACCCAGCCACTGGGGGATTCGCATGGGTCGGCGCAGAAACAGCCGAGGTGATTCTGTTGAACGACTTCAGATGGCACCCTACAATGATAGCATGGAGTGACTTTCTTCAAATGTTGGAGGGGGATACCATGCATCTCGCAGCACCAAAGAGCTTCATGCAACAAGACATCGTGTTTGATAAAAACACGCCATTTTTTGCGACAGCAGATGCCCCACTGGTTTTGATTAAGGGAAAAACTGTAGATCACGTGAACACTACTATGATGAAAGTACGCTGGTGTCATTTTGAGTTTTACCGCCCTATCCCTGAAGGCGAGCAAGAAGATATTGTACCATGTGGGCGTTGTTTTGCAGAACTTGTACTTTCTAATAAGACAGCATGACGGTATTTGTAATTCTAGACAGACAGTTTTGTTATTTTTTGTGTTCTCATATAGGTCCCGGTTCCCTGTGGTATGTGATATATACAAAGAAACCTATATATATATTAAGATTACATATCCGTCAGAGGTCCTGAAGTAGTAAATTTGCCTTCAGCAAATTTACACTCAATTTTAGTAAAGGCAATTATTATCAAAGAAAATATTGACATGGCTAGACTTCATTTCTCCCTCATTTCTCCATCATTTCTCCAATATTTATTGTTATATTTTAGTCAAGCAATACCTAACTTGCCTTTTATTTCCATTCACGAAGTATCGTATGAAATACGAAAGAGAATCCCTTACTATCGAGGACCATATGTGGTCTCTGGAAAAAAACTATGTCGTTTTTTGGGCATTTCTCCGTCGCCTAAGTAAAAATACCTGATATCATCTGAACTTTTACTAATGGCGTAAGTCCCTTGTCGTGGGTGAGAGAAACTCTGCTTTGGGGTTTGATGGAAAATGCACCTATAATCTTTAGGGGATATGTTCTCCTTTCTACTGGTTCAGTATTTTTAGAAGTAGTGTTTAGCATGCGGACATATTCGAAGAGAACAGTATGGAGAAATGATGGAGAAATGTACTTTAGTTCCAATAACCCTATCTCAGATTTCACCTACAGTCATGTTGCCGTCACGCAATACGCAGATGACATTTTATTAGCGTTACACACTTACACGATGTATAAAGTATATTTAGGTAATTAATATTTGGTGCGGGATCCTTTCGAGGACACAACTAATGCCAGCCTTTTTGGAAGACTAGCTATAGTTGAGTCTATTTGATCCGAATCAAATGCCATGAATTTGGCGATTACTCGAGCTCTGAAATCTTCGAAAGATTCCCTTTCAATATTCTGTGATATTGCATCTGTTTCTAAAGATGTTTTAACTGAATAAAATACATTCTCTATGGGATTAATATCTGGCGATCTAGGTGGGATACGCAGTAAATGGGCTCTACTTTTGCGTATAGCTTTCCGTGCTAGTGCACTTGACTGCGATGGGTCGTTGTCCATTACGAACAGACGTTTTTGGTTACGCCTAAGAATTGAACCACGGAAACATTTCGCAAAATTTCTTTGCACAAAGTCTGCGAAATAAGTTCCATCCAAATGTTCATATGACTCTACAAATATAACTCCTTTAGTGTAACCGACGACTACCATCAAGTGCAATCTTTTCCCTCCACCAAGACACTTAGATCCCTTGCTAGTAATTTCTAGTCCTTCGTTTCTCAGCCTCCACGCTTTGGCCTTAGGGCTCAAAGCAGCAGCTTTAGGATTTCTTTTGTAAATAAACGAGACGCCATCTAAATAAAACGCTATGTCATGGGTCCAAAAGTTTGCATGACTTTTCAGTTGTTTCAATTGTTCCCTTGCAAATTTGTAGCGGTTCTTTTTATCTGTAGCACTCAGCATGCCTTTCTTTCGGGTTTGTAAATATTTGTAACCCATTTGGTTTATGGCGCGCACATACGTCCTGTAGCTCGCCTTCTTCATACTCAAACCACTGAACTCTATTAACTTCTTCACAGTAAAATTGACATTCTCGTCTCGTAATTTCTTGATCGAACGGGCTAGCAGCCGCTTGTCTCTGGTCGATAGAATATTCGGCCTTCCTAATTTCGATGACTTCTTACCTTGTACGGTACGTTTTTTAGCGGTGAGTTTGTTTGCTTCTGCGCATCGACGTGCACTGGATTTAGACATCTTGCAAATTCTAGCAATCTCGCTATACGGCATAGACAACGCCTTACGTAGGGCAAATGCTTTTGCTCGTTCATTGACGGCGATTTTGCGGTAAAAAACCATCCCGTTCACCTCGGAAAAATCCTCTGCACAGTTCTACTGTAACACTTATCACAATGGTTAATTGATCGTCGTCGCGATTTGTGCGCGTGCAGGTGGTTGTTGCGAGTTACCATGGTTATTCCTCCCCCTTACGCGTGCGTGAACCGCGGAAATGAGCGTAGCATATATTTGTCGTACCGTTTTAGCCCCTTCCAACTGCTTCATTGACTTTCTTTTCATAATTTCTGTCGCTGTAAAGATTTTCCTTGTCCTCCTATGAGGATCTTAATCATCGAAACGTGTGACCAAATAATGCCCTATGTGTGCCTATGGTTTATATGGTGATATTTTTCCAACACATTTGCCGGTTTTTACGAACGATTACATTGTAGGAAATCTCTCAACTGCCACTTTATTATGACTAAGAATTCAGATGACAGAAGTCTGGGAATTGTGAGATTACACTGAATTTGTGCCCAACACATGTCCGGGACACCTTTTGGTAAATTGTACAGTGTATGTGTAATCCTCGACCATTTCCCTCAATAAGCCATAGTACACATTTCGAGTGCAATATTTGGGCATAGTTATGCTTTCGCTGTAGGCTTATTCTTATCCGAAATATTGCGTAAAGCACTTGATGGCATGATTTCCTAAAACTGGACAATTTCGAGTGTAATATCAAGAATTGTACAAGTGTAGCTAGGCATTCGTTGATAAGTCATTGAAACCCCATAAAGCCTATGTTATATGCTATTCGAGGACTGTTTGTTCCTCTCCAACCCAGTAGAATGTCTAAGACTCATTATTTGAATTCTTATAGTCATTCGCTTGTTCCCCAAAATGCTGAGTGCGCAGCCGTATATTATAAGCAAAACACAGAATTGTTCTAAAATGCATTTAGAACAATTTGAGTGTATAGCGCGCCTTGTTGTTTTGTGTGAGTCACGTAGTAAGATCAAAGAAATGATAGCAACAGTGTGAGTCACGTAGTAAGATCAAGAAAATGATAACATCAATGTTTCATAACATCAGGCACGCGCCAGTCCCTCATTCACAACGTCACGTAAGCTTAGAACCGATCACAGTTAATGGGGAGTACGTGAATGCGCTGGTTGAGTTGCATACACCCACTCATAATATGGCAGACTCAATGTCCACGCGATCACAGCGTACAGTATACTTGATAACCTATAGCAGGGCAAATTTAGAGCGTTTCGATTCGAGACAGAGTTTTGCAAGTGCCGTGTTAGACACCTGGAACACAGTTACCTCCACACAGATTGAGAGATATGTTGTTTGTAAAGAGAAACACAACATTGCTTCTGAAACTGGACACGCATTCCACTACCATATGGCAATCAAGTTGAGGGAGAAATGTAGATGGCTAACCGTACGCAACGCTTTGGAGTCCCGGTTCAACATCAAAGTCAATTTCAGCGATAAGCACACCGACTATGTCGATGCCTATGACTATGTAGTTAAAGAGGACAGTGACGTTTTTATGTCACCCGGCCATCCCAGGAGAGAAGATATGCGTAGGGCCAAACCAGCCATAGCGAGTCGTAAAGCCACTGCTAGAAAAAACGCCAGTAATATGAAAAGCAAGAAGAAACGAAAAAGAATGCTCAGTGTTTACCAAGTAACACAAATTATTCGTGAAAATAAGGTCACCACACGAATGCAATTGCTAGCAATGGCGGCTTCCCAAGAGCGCCAGGGTAATACAGACCTAGCGGAGTTCATAGCCAATCGCGGATCACGTGTTGTTAACGAGGCTCTAGATCTTGCACAAGAACTACAGGAAGCAGAAGAAAAACAAACCAGACTCTCCAAATCGAGAATAGATATCCTAGAGGACGAACTGAAGAAGGATTGTGTAAAGGGATGCGAAAATAGAAAATGGTTGAAATCAGCATTGCAGATATTACAGCGCAATGACATAGACGTGACAACATATTGTCAGGCCATATTTCGCGCACTAGACAAAGGACGTGGCAAATATACAAATATCTATATTTATGGGCCCGCAAATACAGCCAAGACGTTTATGTTAACCCCATTAAAGAAAATCTACAATGCTTTCGTCAACCCAGCCACTGGGGGATTCGCATGGGTCGGCGCAGAAACAGCCGAGGTGATTCTGTTGAACGACTTCAGATGGCACCCTACAATGATAGCATGGAGTGACTTTCTTCAAATGTTGGAGGGGGATACCATGCATCTCGCAGCACCAAAGAGCTTCATGCAACAAGACATCGTGTTTGATAAAAACACGCCATTTTTTGCGACAGCAGATGCCCCACTGGTTTTGATTAAGGGAAAAACTGTAGATCACGTGAACACTACTATGATGAAAGTACGCTGGTGTCATTTTGAGTTTTACCGCCCTATCCCTGAAGGCGAGCAAGAAGATATTGTACCATGTGGGCGTTGTTTTGCAGAACTTGTACTTTCTAATAAGACAGCATGACGGTATTTGTAATTCTAGACAGACAGTTTTGTTATTTTTTGTGTTCTCATATAGGTCCCGGTTCCCTGTGGTATGTGATATATACAAAGAAACCTATATATATATTAAGATTACATATCCGTCAGAGGTCCTGAAGTAGTAAATTTGCCTTCAGCAAATTTACACTCAATTTTAGTAAAGGCAATTATTATCAAAGAAAATATTGACATGGCTAGACTTCATTTCTCCCTCATTTCTCCATCATTTCTCCAATATTTATTGTTATATTTTAGTCAAGCAATACCTAACTTGCCTTTTATTTCCATTCACGAAGTATCGTATGAAATACGAAAGAGAATCCCTTACTATCGAGGACCATATGTGGTCTCTGGAAAAAACTATGTCGTTTTTTGGGCATTTCTCCGTCGCCTAAGTAAAAATACCTGATATCATCTGAACTTTTACTAATGGCGTAAGTCCCTTGTCGTGGGTGAGAGAAACTCTGCTTTGGGGTTTGATGGAAAATGCACCTATAATCTTTAGGGGATATGTTCTCCTTTCTACTGGTTCAGTATTTTTAGAAGTAGTGTTTAGCATGCGGACATATTCGAAGAGAACAGTATGGAGAAATGATGGAGAAATGTACTTTAGTTCCAATAACCCTATCTCAGATTTCACCTACAGTCATGTTGCCGTCACGCAATACGCAGATGACATTTTATTAGCGTTACACACTTACACGATGTATAAAGTATATTTAGGTAATTAATATTTGGTGCGGGATCCTTTCGAGGACACAACTAATGCCAGCCTTTTTGGAAGACTAGCTATAGTTGAGTCTATTTGATCCGAATCAAATGCCATGAATTTGGCGATTACTCGAGCTCTGAAATCTTCGAAAGATTCCCTTTCAATATTCTGTGATATTGCATCTGTTTCTAAAGATGTTTTAACTGAATGAAATACATTCTCTATGGGATTAATATCTGGCGATCTAGGTGGGATACGCAGTAAATGGGCTCTACTTTTGCGTATAGCTTTCCGTGCTAGTGCACTTGACTGCGATGGGTCGTTGTCCATTACGAACAGACGTTTTTGGTTACGCCTAAGAATTGAACCACGGAAACATTTCGCAAAATTTCTTTGCACAAAGTCTGCGAAATAAGTTCCATCCAAATGTTCATATGACTCTACAAATATAACTCCTTTAGTGTAACCGACGACTACCATCAAGTGCAATCTTTTCCCTCCACCAAGACACTTAGATCCCTTGCTAGTAATTTCTAGTCCTTCGTTTCTCAGCCTCCACGCTTTGGCCTTAGGGCTCAAAGCAGCAGCTTTAGGATTTCTTTTGTAAATAAACGAGACGCCATCTAAATAAAACGCTATGTCATGGGTCCAAAAGTTTGCATGACTTTTCAGTTGTTTCAATTGTTCCCTTGCAAATTTGTAGCGGTTCTTTTTATCTGTAGCACTCAGCATGCCTTTCTTTCGGGTTTGTAAATATTTGTAACCCATTTGGTTTATGGCGCGCACATACGTCCTGTAGCTCGCCTTCTTCATACTCAAACCACTGAACTCTATTAACTTCTTCACAGTAAAATTGACATTCTCGTCTCGTAATTTCTTGATCGAACGGGCTAGCAGCCGCTTGTCTCTGGTCGATAGAATATTCGGCCTTCCTAATTTCGATGACTTCTTACCTTGTACGGTACGTTTTTTAGCGGTGAGTTTGTTTGCTTCTGCGCATCGACGTGCACTGGATTTAGACATCTTGCAAATTCTAGCAATCTCGCTATACGGCATAGACAACGCCTTACGTAGGGCAAATGCTTTTGCTCGTTCATTGACGGCGATTTTGCGGTAAAAAACCATCCCGTTCACCTCGGAAAAATCCTCTGCACAGTTCTACTGTAACACTTATCACAATGGTTAATTGATCGTCGTCGCGATTTGTGCGCGTGCAGGTGGTTGTTGCGAGTTACCATGGTTATTCCTCCCCCTTACGCGTGCGTGAACCGCGGAAATGAGCGTAGCATATATTTGTCGTACCGTTTTAGCCCCTTCCAACTGCTTCATTGACTTTCTTTTCATAATTTCTGTCGCTGTAAAGATTTTCCTTGTCCTCCTATGAGGATCTTAATCATCGAAACGTGTGACCAAATAATGCCCTATGTGTGCCTATGGTTTATATGGTGATATTTTTCCAACACATTTGCCGGTTTTTACGAACGATTACATTGTAGGAAATCTCTCAACTGCCACTTTATTATGACTAAGAATTCAGATGACAGAAGTCTGGGAATTGTGAGATTACACTGAATTTGTGCCCAACACAATCCTTGCCAAAACTGTTGGCACGATGGTCATTTTTGAACCGTGCGCAATTAATTTCCAAGTAGGTTACGGTGCTCCCCCCTCCCCTGATTCAATGTTGAAAGGACTTCCAGGGCAGAAGTGCACATGCTTCCACCCGGCAGTTCACCAGTGGCCCCGTGAACACCGCAACATTGAATGGGGGGAGGGGAGTGGAAAAAAAATAAGAAAAATGGATAGCACACACCAAAATTGGATAGAAACGGTAACCGGGCCAACTCTTTCTGGCAAGGATTGTAGCTCATATTAGGATATCTTAAAATTGAAAGAATAGCATTTTCCCTCACTGTCGGTCACCGCTTTGAAGTCGGTGAGCAACTGTATATGCCGTAATCTTGTGTCGGAATGAAATTGTATATTCTTTAATTATAGCTAGAAAAACACCTGATAATCACTTTTTTTTCGTTTTGGAGTGATATTCAAATACTTTGAAAATAGATGTCTACCCAATATTTCCTGATGAACTGATGAACTCTTGCGGACACGTACCCCGCTATTACGGACATCCCGGTAGTACGACTAGTATAGCTAATTGCAGATCCCGCTATATTAACGGCAAAGTTGCTGACTCTTCGTGAAATCGAAAACTTACACTTGAAATTCTGTTTACATTTTTTTAGATAGCAAAAATATTTGGTACAATCCGATTCGAATTACACGCAATGTGCCCATTATACTTGACGCTATTTTCCTGCGTCAAGACTTGTTATTTTTTTTTATTTCTTTTTTTTTTTTTAGTTTATTTTTTTGCATAGATGTCAGGTCAGGCTGGAGCCTGCTACTGGTAACATGTAACCCAGTACTACCTGCCACATGGACGGGTCGTCGGCGTCTAAACTGGCTCCCCCACCAGCTTTTTTGTTGGTGAGGAGGGTGGCATGACACCCAGGCAGGATTAAAAACAAGACCTTTCAAAGGGCGGATGAGCTCAACTGAGCCAACGGCCATCATGCACATATTTTTGAGTTATGTTTTGTTGTTTCTTATAATAGCTGTGGTTGTAATATGATTTTGTTTAAAATTATTGTAAAATGTTGAGTACATGAGGAGCCCCAGGCTAAAAAATTTGGTTCTTGCTACGAAATTCTTTCGCTGCAAACTGCATATTTGAGGTAGCGATTGGTGTTGGAAAAGCAGAGAGGTGTTGCAGATACGGACTTTAACTGTCAACGTCCCTTTTGTTATTAGTTTCTGCCTGGGGAGCGTGCATGGCCCTCTCCTCTGAATTATAACTGTCAACAAATATACGTGATTATCTTTATTTTGTAAAGCTACAATTAATATTGTGAGTCATACCCTGGGCTCTAGGGGTTTATTATTCGCTTTCTTTAGAGAGTTATTCTCTTGTAGGCGCGAGAAGCGAAATCGTGTGACTCTCCTATCAAGTAAATAAACTTCGGAACGAGACGATAAACCCTGGAAATTCATATCAACTGATCGAGCTAACCCTTCAGAAATACTTCAATTTTTCTCGCTTGTTAATCATGGCTCAAGAACTCGCCAGTCTGGTAATCGTCCGGAGAAATATTTCGTCCTTTGAGAGCCGTACGAAAGAAGTTGCGAGTATGAAAAACAATATCCCCATACATGTATTAACTCGCCTTGTGTCTACATTAATTATTACAATTATTCGCATAACGTTACAATTGTTATTCAGTCACAGTTATCGTACGTCAACCCAATGAATATCAGGCGAGACACCCGAACATTCTTGCTTGCCTTCAGGCGTGCCACCCGTGCAAGGGGGTATTTGCTGTCGTTATTTCTAATGCATCATTATTCAGTTAGAGTTATCCAGCTTCAACCCAATGAATATCAGGCGAGACACCCGAACATTCTTGCTTGCCTTCAGGCGTGCCACCCGTGCAAGGGGGTATTTGCTGTCGTTATTTCTAATGCATCATTATTCAGTTAGAGTTAATTATTATCCAGCTTCAACCCATAGAATATCAGGCGAGACACCCGAACATTCTTGCTTGCCTTCAGGCGTGCCACCCGTGCAAGGGGGTATTTGCTGTCGTGCATCATTATTCAGTCACAGTTATCGTAGGTCAACCCAATGAATATCAGGCGAGACACCCGAACATTCTTCCTTGCCTTCAGGCGTGCCACCCGTGCAAGGGGGTATTTGTATCTAGTTATTAGGACAATAATATGACTTTTCGAGGGCATATTGTTTATTTGTGGCCCGAGTAGCTTCATTTGCGCCCGAGAGGTATGATGCCTGTCTGTAAAAATGGTTTGAGTTTGAAATACAAAAAATAAAAAGGTTTGAATATGTTCAATAAAAGACTTCCTTTATATGAAGGACCTACAGGACCCTATGCAGGACCCTACTGAAAATCGCTGCGAGTAGGTTTCCTGGGTAAATTTATCATTATTATTATGGTGCGACGTCTTACCTAAATTTTCTGATTGAGACAATCCATTTTTTTAGTTATGAGAAACATCTGAAGTCACTGTGCCCTTCGTATTACCGTAGTCTAGCTTTCACGCGTTCAGATATGTAAACGTAAAATTCCTCACTGCCAGGGGAGGTTTAATTGGCATCGGGAATGCCTGAGTTCAGCAATCATTGGTGAGGACGTCTTGCTTGTTTTGGTGCCCTGTCTTTGAATTGGTGGGCTTTTCATTAGAAGCCGTTTACGGCATAATAACGTTGTTAGCTTTACCTTGCTTCTAGTTGCCTTCACTTCAGGGGCCTTCACTTTGTCTCCAGTGGACAGTCGAGGTGACTTTCTTTTTGCTTGTTTTTGCTCAGAAGGAATTACATTTTCGATGCCTTGTTTATTTATGGACTCGAATAACTCTTTGAAGGCGCTCAAAACTTCACTGTTGCTTTTGCCTTCTTTGTAGGATACAAGGACACCAGCCAACCCACCTAGCGTAGATCCCACGTAAACCTTTGTTGCCCTGGATTTGGTACTTCGTTTTGATTTTGCAATGAACCATTCGGCGGGAACTGCCGGCCCATCGATTTGTGAAATTGAACTGATGTCGATTTGTCTGACTTCTCTCGTTAAAAGGCAAAAGACATGATACGTACTGAAAACGCTCTAGGTTCTGTACCACAGATATCAGAATTTACGCGTACCAGCAACGATTTTCTTGGTTTGGTACGACAACTCGGTATAACATAATAGCCTCGTTGAGTCCTCATGAAGAATGACCTTTTACCACGGATTCAAACTTAGCTTAGGTTTCAAATTTACGCGCCAATTGCCTTTCATAACCATATAAAGAATAAACCCATTTAAAAATGTCAGCACAATAAAGATTTCTGTTTCAAGCATGTCAACGGCTCATATCGACTGTTGAGCTGTGATGCCTGCTGTTCGGAGATAATCCCCTTATTAATCCCGGGATTATTTACACTTAACAAACCACAAGCCTGAACCAAAATGTTGGGCTCGGGGCTCCTCATGTATCGTGGTATGGACTGTGTAGCGGCAGCCAAAGGTGCCAACCTAAGCTCTTGGTCTACCTCGGTTTGTTTTGTATTGTAAAGCGCTTAGAACAGATCTGGATAGGCGCTATATAAATGTATTATTATTATTATTATTATTATTATTATTATTATTATTATTATTATTATTATTATTATTATTATTATAAAACAGGTTTTTGACCTTATTTTTAAGTGCAAAATGGGATTATCATCCAAAATTTTGCATAAAAACCGGTTTTTGACCTTATTTTTAAGTGCAAAACGGGATTTTCATCCAAAATTTTGCATAAAACCGGTTTTTGACCTTATTTTTAAGTGCAAAACGGGATTATCATCCAAAATTTTGCATAAAAACCGGTTTTTGAACTTATTTTAAGTGCAAAACGGGATTTTTATCGAAAATTTTGCATAAACACCGGTTTTTGACCTTATTTTTAAGTGCAAAACGAGATTTTCATCCAAAATTTTGCATAAACACCGGTTTTTGACCTTATTTTTAAGTGCAAAATGGGATTTTCATGCAAAATTTTGCATAAAACCGGTTTTTGACCTTATTTTTAAGTGCAAAACGGGATTATCATCCAAAATTTTGCATAAACACCGATTTTTGAACTTATTTTAAGTGCAAAACGGGATTTGTATCGAAAATTTTGCATAAACACCGCTTTTTGACCTTATTTTTAAGTGCAAAACGAGATTTTCATCCAAAATTTTACATAAACACCGGTTTTTGACCTTATTTTTAAGTGCAAAATGGAATTTTTATCCAAAAATTTGCATAAAAACTGGTTTTTGACCTTATTTTTAAGTGCAAAACGGGATTTTTATCCAATATTTTGCATAAAACAGGTTTTTGACCTTATTTTTAAGTGCAAAACGGGATTTTCATGCAAAATTTTGCATAAAAACCGGTTTTTGAACTTATTTTTAAGTGCAAAACGGGATTTTCATCCAAAATTTTGCATAAAACATGTTTTTGACCTTATTTTTAAGTGCAAAATGGGATTTTCATGCAAAATTTTGCATAAAAACTGGTTTTTGACCTTATTTTTAAGTGCAAAACGGGATTTATAACCAAAATTTTGCATAAAAACCGGTTTTTGAACTTATTTTTAAGTGCAAAACGGGATTTTCATCCAAAATTTTGCATAAAACTGGTTTTTGACCTTATTTTTAAGTGCAAAACGGGATTATCATCCAACATTTTGCATAAAAATCGGTTTTTGAACTTATTTTAAGTGCAAAACGGGATTTTTATCGAAAATTTTGCATAAACACCGGTTTTTGACCTTATTTTTAAGTGCAAAACGGGATTTTCATCCAAAATTTTGCATAAACAACGGTTTTTGAGCTTATTTTTAAGTGCAAAATGGGATTATCATCCAAAATTTTGCATAAAAACCGGTTTTTGACCTTATTTTTAAGTGCAAAATGGAATTTTTATCCAAAAATTTGCATAAAAACTGGTTTTTGACCTTATTTTTAAGTGCAAAACGGGATTTTTATCCAAAATTTTGCATAAAACAGGTTTTTGACCTTATTTTTAAGTGCAAAATGGGATTTCATTTCGCAAACCTCCATAAGATATAATAGCGTATTCTCCGGCGTTCGCGCCATTATCAAGCCTTTCAAAGTCAAAACGAGGCTAGAGCCTCGATGTCAAGTAAGGAACCTCATTCTCAAAAATGGCTTCGCGCTGAGCGGTGTTTGCTCGCCGTCTTCAAGAATTTTCAACGCTTTGCTTTTCACTGAATTGTAGAATTCACGGAATATTATGTCAGACGTCTCAGACGAAGGTTCTCCCCTCGCAGCAGAGGGAGATAATGAAAACAACACCCATAGTGCGAGTGTTGACAGTCCAACCTCTGCACGAAAGGCGACAGGCGGTAAAAAGAGCAAGAAACGGAGGCTTTCGACCTCCAGCTCATCCTCAAGTTCTGCCTCTGCCTCTGAAGAGAGCGGTTCTGAGTCTAACTCCAGCAGCAGTGAATCTAGCCATGTTTCTTCTCAAGATAAGAGTAAAGAATCAGTTGAACCGCTCGATAAAAACGAGCATGTTTACAAACGCTTCGACACTGGCAAAGCGCCCACCGATAAATTTGCCTTCACTGCCGATATGATGAAATACCTGAATGAGAAATTCACAATTTTTGTCAAAGACAAAGAGCTAAGCGATCAAGTACTCGGGGAAAACCCGGTACCCGAGGCAAACTGGATCTCTCAATCATACTGGTCAATAATCGAGTCGATGGATATGCACCACCCGATCGACTCGAACGCCACTCGATCGAGGATCGGGGGATCGGCGATCGGCGATTGGGGATCGGAGTCGAGGATCGGCGATCGGGGATGAGATCGGCGATCGGCGATCGGCTATCGGAGAAGGACAGACTATCACATCGGATCTACCATCGGGATCGGGAATCGTAGCATTAATTAGGAATCGCAGCATTAATCTATCCTCATGTATTTCCCATTTTTATTTTATTTTTACTTATGGTAAGTATAGAGTGCTTACAATATATCCGTGAAAAAGTTAGCGAACTAAAAAAATTGTACTAAATAGCGCGAAATCCTTTGTTTTCTATTGTTTAATTAGTGCAAATTAGTGCAATTCTTTACAAAGTTTTTCACGGATAGAGTGAGCGCACTTAACCCGTGAAATAAAAATTAAATGTTAGTGTGTAATAGTTCAATAGACACCAAAGAAAACAATGGAAATAGGATCTACTAGTAACTAGTAGTCTAATAACTATTTCACGGGTTAAGTGCGCTCACTCTATATTGTAAGCACTCTAATGACTAGTTTGTGATCCTTTTACAACGCATCAGACTCCTTTTATGTATAGGAATACTCAAGTCGATTTTTCTCACTAAAACCACATTGACACATGAACATACACATTTATTTCATCAAGTATTTTTATTGTTCAAAATAACACTAAAGATTTATTAGAGTACAAACACTAAAAGTGTTCATACTTTGTACGATTTAGCACTAAATACAGCTTATCAAACAACAGAAATCAAAAGAATTTGCATTTGTACTATTTATGTTTATTTATTGTTATTTATTGTACTCTATCTAAAAGCATTTATACAGTCTGCTGGAGTGGTAACAGGTTAACTCGCCCGAAGGTTAATTCGCCCGTTACTAAGTCGCCCGGAAAATCGCCCGATGCGAAAAATCACATCTATTCAGTTAGTTTTTGTCCTTTTTACATACTACATAAACTCATCTATATTTCTAAACTTATTATTTTTGTTTTGGAATATATAGTTTCTAAACGAAAAATAGGACTCAAATTCAGAGTTTGAACCGACGCGGTTGCCGAAGGACTCCCAGTGCTTGATTGCTTGAGTAGCTTTGACCTGATCTTGATCGACTCAAATCCGTTCAAGAATCCTATATATTATGCAGAAGGAATCCTAAATAAACTCATCAACCTAACTACACTTCTTATTTTTGCTCTTAAATAGGTTTCTCAACGAAAATCAGACAACATAAGTCAGAGTTTGAACTGATACGGTCGCCGACTCGGATTGCTTGAGAAACTATTCCAAAACAAAAATAATAACTTTAGAAATATAGATGAGTTTATCTAGTATGTAAAAAAGACTAAAACTAACTGAATAGATGTGATTTTTCGCATCGGTCGAGTTTACTACATGAGCCCGGGCGAAGCGACGATTTTCCCGGCGACTTAGTACCGGGCGAATTAACCTTCGGGCTAGTTAACTGTAAACCGCTGGAGTGATGAGACATTTCTTGCTTTCCCTTTTTTTTTAATTTTTCAATTAGATCTTTCATGCTAACAACCGCTTTGTGTGTTATTGTACTGTGGTGTTTTTCTTCTTTCCTTTCTCTTTCATACTTAAATTTCAGGCCTCAAAAATTATAGGAAATAAAATAAAATAAAGTTTCCCTCTTCTCGGTCCTTTTTTCACAATCATCAATCCTTTTCCCCTTACACCCCCTTCCCTTCTTGTCTGTTGTTTTTCATTATATTCCTTTTTCTCTTTCCCTTCTCTTTTCATCTATTCCTCTTTACATCTCTTTCCCTCCTTTCCTTTCTTTTCTCTTCTCAGTCCTTTTGTTCTCTTTTGTTCTCTTCTTTCCTCTTATGTTCCTTTGTTTTTTTTCAATTTCATCTCTTTTCTATCAAAACAATATAAACCTTGCACTGAAAACACCATGTTTGAAATGCTTTATGTTGGAGTTGTAGGATAAATAAAGATCTGATCTGTCTCAATGTGTAGAAAATACAAATAGACCATTTCACAGATACCGTAGCTCAACCTCAGCCTCGTCACAGTGTAATTATTCTTTAGAATATTATGTACATTCCACGGTAATGTAAGGAATTTACACATCAACGGACAATGAAAGCACATCAAAATTCCACGGGCTGTACTATATTTCAAAAGAATATATTGCACTGTGACGAGGCTGAGGTTGAGCTACGGTATCCGTGAAATGGTCTATTTATGTGACTGGATATTTTGTTCGTTTAGTGAGAAGCAAACCATATTTCCCATATATGTATTTTATCATCTTAATATATAAATATGATTCATGTGTAGTAAGATCTTTGTAATAATCTTCCTTTTTCTCTTCCTTATTTTTCTTTCTTCCAGTTATCTCTTATCTTCTTTGAACAAGTTCTGCTCTCTTCCATTTTGGTCATCCTTACAAGACAAAAACAAAAAGAATTTTAATAGTAACCCTCGTGATCATAAAAGCTGTTATAAAATCAATTAATTAATAAATAGTTAACTGCAGATATTTGGGATTGATTCAAACAGTTTTATGAAAACTTACTGAATTCATCAATAGTAATTAGACTAAAAAAATTATTTGTTCAAACAATATTACATACAAGTAATTAATATAATGAGGCAACTAACCACTATCAACAACCATGGAGTCATCCCACCTTGATAATTATTTTCATCCATTTCAAAAACAACCTGGAAATAAAAATTAATGTGCCAGTAAGCATAAAAGACCCTAAAATACACAACTCAGGGTCTTTTATGCCTACTGGCCTGGCATAATGTAAAGCAATTATAATCGTACATAATATGAGCATTAACACCTTCCCTTTCAAACACAAAGTATATCAATTATTAAAAAACCTACACAAACAGCTTCCCTATCAGACATGAAGTACCACCGCACCGCATGCCCTCAAGTCCAGATGTATATTTCAATTATTAAAAAAACTACACAAACAGCTTCCCTATCAGACATGAAGTACCACCGCACTGCATGCCCTCAAGTCCAGATGTATATATCAATTATTAAAAACCTACACAAACAGCTTCCCTATCAGACATGAAGTACCACCGCACCGCATGCCCTCAAGTCCAGATGTATATTTCAATTATTAAAAAACCTACACAAACAGCTTCCCTATCAGACATGAAGTACCACCACACCGCATGCCCTCAAGTCCAGATGTATATATCAATAATTATTAAAAACCTACACAAACAGCTTCCCTATCAGACATGAAGTACCACCACACCGCATGCCCTCAAGTCCAGATGTATATATCAATTATTAAAAACCTACACAAACAGCTTCCCTATCAGACATGAAGTACCAACGCACCGCATGCCCTCAAGTCCAGATGTATATATCAATAATTATTAAAAAACCTACACAAACAGCTTCCCTATCAGACATGAAGTACCACTGCACCGCATGCCCTCAAGTCCAGATGTATATATCAATTATTAAAAAACCTACACAAACAGCTTCCCTATCAGACATGAAGTACCACCGCACTGCATGCCCTCAAGTCCAGATGTATATATCAATTATTAAAAAACCTACACAAACAGCTTCCCTATCAGACATGAAGTACCACCACACCGCATGCCCTCAAGTCCAGATGTATATATCAATAATTATTAAAAACCTACACAAACAGCTTCCCTATCAGACATGAAGTACCACCGCACCGCATGCCCTCAAGTCCAGATGTATATTTCAATTATTAAAAAACCTACACAAACAGCTTCCCTATCAGACATGAAGTACCACCACACCGCATGCCCTCAAGTCCAGATGTATATATCAATTATTAAAAACCTACACAAACAGCTTCCCTATCAGACATGAAGTACCAACGCACCGCATGCCCTCAAGTCCAGATGTATATATCAATAATTATTAAAAAACCTACACAAACAGCTTCCCTATCAGACATGAAGTACCACTGCACCGCATGCCCTCAAGTCCAGATGTATAATAATATTGCCTGAGCTTTGTAAGTGTGATTCACTTACCTCACTTCATTTTCATCACCAACAGTTGTTAGCCTGGGGAATCAATAGCAACGGTTATTTTGTTATTTTAAAAACATGCAATATATTCAATACATATTCCAATATATTCTCTTTAGAACAAGGTCGATCTGCTTAAATTGACAATTTTAACAACTGTATGAATAACTTGCTCTTCAATATTGTGAGTTGTCCTATTTCATTATGACTTTGTGGCTTGTTTATGAGGGGACAGAATGGTTTAGAACATAAATTTGTTTATCCTATTGGCTACACTAAGGTTAAGTCTTAACTCAAAGGGCATAGTCATATGAGTCATTTGTCAGTACATTTTAATCAAACAAAGTTTAAATTAATGCTCAAAATACTCAGTGGACAAATAAATTCTTAAATTCTTAACAAGGTTTTCAGCTCAAATATGCCATTTGGGTACAACATCTTGAAATATTGAATGATAATAAGCTTTGTTGTATTAATGTCTAATTGTTTTTGTTGTATTAATCTCTAGAAGTTTGATAAACTTTGTCGTTTTTGAAAAAAGGTTTTGTCCACCGTAGTATATGTTTTTGTGTGTATATTGTAGAAGATGTGCTTCAAAGGGATAAAATCTCACAGACAGACACAAGGTTTTGTTTTATTCATTTACACAGCCCATGCTCACTTTAGTTCAGTTAAATCCGTAGATATATGTGAATTTAAACATCTTAAATATCATACATTTTATGAACGTGAACCAAAACAATATTTGTCAAATTCTCTTTAATAAATACGTAAATAACACTCAGCAAGTGAATTTCGTGACTTTGCTAACAATGAATGAGAAATTTTAAATACTATCAATGAGAAAATTTGGAGTTCATTGTTAGTTATTAATGAGTGAAGGTAAATCCCGATTATTCACAATCAAAGAGTGTGTCAACCTTTTTATTATTTAATTTGAATACAGTACTGCAGAAGCATCGGCTAACACTGTCAATACGAAATCTTATCTTTATTCTTGACCCACCCCTGAAAGTGTTTCAGTTATGTTTTGACCCACCCCCTAAATGGTTTACGACCCCCCTCCCCCCCTCCAATACACACACACACACAGGTGTACAGATACAATGTACTTTTCATTCTTCAAAACCAAGACTGTGGACTGTTATAAATTTGTTGGAAACACCATTGAAAGACTTAATTGAAATGATATAAAAATTAATGTCAACAGTCAAGAAAGTCAAAAATATCAATTCATTAAGTCTTTCAGTGGTATTTCCAACCCATTCATATTAGACTGTCAAGGAGTCGAGATCAACCAAACAACCTTGGTTTTGTGGAACAGCAATTACGTATTTCTGCTGTGCTGTTCTTGTTTGGTTGTTATAAAGGAGATAGATCCAAAGTATTATATCAATTGACATCCTTGAAAAGTCCTAGCTTATTTTTTTGTAGTCAAATTGTTGCACGAATCTATTTGTGCCTTATTATATAGATGTACATGTATATTGTGATGCTTATAAAAAAACTTACACAAATATTATTCTGTTCGCCGTCTTTATTGAAGGAAGGAAAACCCAAAAAATCTATTGTAAGAGATTCAAAACTACTAGTTGTCTGCCTTATTAAAAAGAACTCAACCCACCCCCTCTCATTTTATATTTCCATAATGACCCACCCCCTGTTGTCTAAAAAAATACAACTATACTGAACCCCCTATGATTTCTCCCCTCTTTCATAAATAGTTACTGGTCCCTAAGATCACTAGAAATAACTCAAGTCACTCAATTCAAAATTAGTTGAAGAGCATTTCATGGTAATTTTAACAATAGGAAATAAAATAAGTTGTATTTGAAAGTTCTTCAATGAGGTAAAATCTCACAGACAGCCACATCATATTGCTAAAATTTCTGGTGAATCTAAACTTTGCTTTATTTACACAGACTACTCTCACTAGTTCAGGTAAATCGACAGATGTTTAATGTGCTCATCCACAACCAAAACAACAAGTACATGTATTCTTTGTCAGATTCTCTGTAATACAAAAGTATTCTTTATCCTCCACAGGGTGCGATTCATATTTTTATAAACAAACTTTCATCAGATAGTTTTATAATGAATGCTATTAAAAAAGACTGTTTGAAAAGGCAATAAATTTGAATAAAACGTATTTATACATTTCTTAAAACTTGTTTTGTTGTATCATGCACTAGTCAACCTGTTTGAAAACATTTTGAATAATACAGTATATAAATACTTAGACTGCTCACAGCACTTCACTTTCTGTTAGTAACGGCTAGTTTTAAATATGCTTGCTAATCTTCTCTTTTTCGAAAAATCCTTAAATTTATCACCAGGAAAATTTTTGTCATTCTCACTGTGCTTTACTGCCATTCAATGTTAGTTTTAAATGCACGAGTATTATTACGTCGTAACGTGTTGACGTCATAACACGCGTCACGTGGTACAAACTGACCAATCAGGAAATCGGAATTTGTACAGTGTATGAAAATTGAATAATAAAATGTAAGATTTATCAAATATTCTTTAGCCTACACAGGTTGCGATTCACGTTTTTTCCAATCAAATAGTTTTATGACCATGCTAATACAGACTGTACGTGAATGTTTCAAAAAGTTTTAAAAAATTATTCAAATGTATTACTTTTTCTCTAATACAGCACTTAAACAGCTCGCAGTTCACTTTGTTTAATAGTAATGGCTAGCATATAAAACCATAATTGCATTTTTTGTAGATTACCCTATAAAACTTCAGTTTTGCCGCAATGCGTTCCGCACAGAGAACTTGTTGACTGATAAGAAATCCGACCCACGTGCTCGCTGCATTTGATTCTGACCGTGTACGATAAAGCGTTTACTATTTCGAATTCCTCGTCATATATAAAGCACTGTCGATACCCCTTTATCTTTTCCTTGAAAGAAAGTTCCCTGCTAGCAGAGTCTCCCTTTACCTTCTCTGTGAAAGGAAGACTCTGTCGCATGTTAGAAAATACAAGCTCACCAGTTGATCACGGGTCTTTGCCGAAGGTCTTTCTCTTGAGGGCATTCCTAACTCTCTTCTGGGGACACTTGGTTTACTTGTCACATAAATAGACATTGATAAACATTATCACTCTACCGACGGCACCTTCTTTATAGTGTTTAGATGAAATTGCCTTGGAATAATCCTGGACACAATGTACGTTCATAACTGTTGGCGTCAATGTTGAAATCGAAGTCTTCTACGCAGCCGCAGTTTATGTCGTAACGCAAGGCTTCCAATTGCGTGACGACAGAAGCTGTGCACATGTAAATACCTAACATACCAACATACCTCATTGTTACACAGCAGGTTCGGGTTTTAATAATAATAATAATAATAATAATAATAATAATACATTTATATAGCGCCTATCGAGATCTGTTCTAAGCGCTTTACAATACAAAACAAATCGAGGTAGACCAAGAGCTTAGGTTGGCGCCTTTGGCTGCCGCTACACAGTCCATACCACGATACTACTCAACATTTTACAATAATTTTAAACAAAATCATATTACAACCACAGCTATTATAAGAAACAACAAAACATAACTCAAAAATATGTGCATGATGGCCGTTGGCTCAGTTGAGCTCATCCGCCCTTTGAAAGGTCTTGTTTTTAATCCTGCCTGGGTGTCATGCCACCCTCCTCACCAACAAAAAAGCTGGTGGGGGAGCCAGTTTAGACGCCGACGACCCGTCCATGTGGCAGGTAGTACTGGGTTACATGTTACCAGTAGCAGGCTCCAGCCTGACCTGACCTGATCTGAAACTTTTGAAAGTTTTGAAACTTTTTCGGTATGTACAAACTCTTTTCAGTAGACTATAACGTATAATTATTCTGTCACGTCGATGCGAATTTTATCTCAAACCATTACTACCAAAATCATGAATATGATCTCATTTTTTGTTCAAATACAATACACAATAGTCTACTTGGCGGACCGCCCTCTGCGTTTACACCTCGGTGCTTCAGTGCGGGTAATAATAAACCCAAGTGAACCGCTTGCTCATCTTTTCGTGTTACTGCATTGTTGGTGAGCCACGTCTGAAAACGCTTCTATTATCTGAAGACGTGTATTTTTAAAACTCCGAATATGGCAGATCCTTGGACTTTCGGTGACCTGACGGTAGTGGAGAAACTTCCCTCTGCACTATGTCAAAATCACTGGAAATAGGATACGCTTGCTTTGTTTCTGATCTATTTTAGCCACTATTGTTATGACTGCCGGATTGTATATAGTGAAAACCCATGTACATGGGATTGGTATATCTCGAGATATGTCAGTTTTGTAATAATTACGCCCAATTTCAAAATTACGGGACCCAGTGGCGATGGCTTGTCTGGATTTTAAGCTTCTGTCAATCAAATCAAGTAACGACTAGAATCTGTAAAATTTTGGCTTTCTAAATTCAGAAACAAAACAAACTTGAATTTATTGACAGAACATTTTGTATTTTCCGACTTTTGATGTAAAATTTAAGCTTATGTTATGTTATGTTATGTTATGTTATGTTATGTTATGTTATGTTATGTTATGTTATGTTATGTTATGTTATGTTATGTTATGTTATGTTATGTTATGTTATGTTATGTTATGTTATGTTATGTTATGTTATGTTATGTTATCTTATGTTATCTTCTTTTTGTTTCCTTGTTTTTCCTTCCTTCAGAGACTCCATGATAACCCTGAAGGAAGTCGTGTTGAAGCGTGGCGAGATGACAGGCACCACGTTTCATGATCTTGTGGAAAAAATTCGTGCCTCTGTTACAACATTGGAATATGAGAGTTGTTAGTTTTTGTTCGAATGTATATTTAACAATTACTCCGCAAACAGTCCACGATTAGACGCGTGGACCTGGAGATGAACTTGTAACAAGAAACCATAATACTGCTAGAGAGCGAAACTCGGTACTGATGTTTTGAAGTAGCGATGTTCAATTTTTTAAGGCTATTTTTAAAAACTTCGCTATTATATCGCGAGCGCAAGGTTCTTCAACAACAGAATTTGATTTTTTGATAGATGTGCGCGCGGAAGTTTACTTTCGGCATTTAAATTTATTGTTTAAGAGCCTTGGGCGCGCAATGGATGGCGATGGATCTAAAAATAGCCTTAGCTGCCACGAACATCTCATAGACATCAATACTGAGTTTCATTCTCTCAATATTATGGTCTCTTGCTTGTAATAAATGTAATCTCAAATGTTAAAGATACAACCGGTTATTTTGGTATATTGAATGCCATAAAAGTGAATGTAATAGGCCATATGCACTAACAGGTCACGTGACCCTAAAATTGAAGATTAGGTATTTTCTTAAGATTCGTTCGTAAAAGCGCAGCTTGCCATCCAACGCGTTTTTCCAAACAAATCTTAAGAAAATATCACTGTCATTTCCCCTGCATCTTACTAGCTGAAACTTTGCACTTTTACCAATATCGAGGTGCTCTTTCTGTTTCTGGTGTTTATTTTGACCGTACCGCTTGATTTAGGGGAGATAGGGTCACGTGACCTGATATGACTTATTGTCATGAATTGACAAAAGTTTTATAACAAACTTTAGTCTTCAAGATTAGTGTTAAGGTTTAAATATTCAATTACGTTTTACTGTAAAATGTGCAATAAAATCTTTTATTGTGAAGTAATTTTGTTTACTTCTGTGCTCAAGGTATATTTAGTAAATGGACCCCTTCTGGCGCTGTTATATTGAAGCTCCGGATAGTGTGCATATTAGCGGATACCATACCTAAGAAACGAGTCGATTTTTCATGGACACACAGGGAACTGTACGTCAGTACGTGGTCCGTGTACATCGTGTTGGCGCCAACTTGACGCGCGCTGACACTGAAAACTAAAAATCTAATGGTTTCCTTGCAGCTTTAAATTGTAAAGCTTAAAAGTATTAATTTGGATACCTCGTTAAAATTCAGCGATTTTGGTGATCATTAATCTGTGCCAATCTTGACGGGTTAAAGCGAAAAAAAAAAACCCCGTACGTTTGAATTTTTTTCCGGCCCGGTGTCGTTTCAAAAACTGCTCGAATGACGAAGGACACAGAGAATATTTTCAAAGTTGGACGACTTTTTAGTTGGATTCGTAGCTTCAAAAAAGGGACCGGTCATTTATTAGAGGAGGGGGGATGGGCTGGTGCAAATGGGGTGGGGGTCATGCCTTTTTGTGCAACCTAAATTGAGGGGCTTCATGAAATTATGTGAAGAATTCTAAGGGGTCATGTGTTTAGTTCATCCCATTCAAAGGTTGTTCTAGTGTCACTATGAAATAGTCAACTATCAAGACAGAGTAAATTAAGTATTTTGAAAACATAGTAACTATTCTTGAGGTTTCATACAACAAGATATTGAGTGTACTTTTCCTTTTTTTCATAGCAGTATTTTCAATGAATGTGAACACTACAATGTATAACAGAAAAATCAAATCTTTATCAATAAAATTAACAAGTTTAACATTTAAATGTTGACATTAAACAAAACAGGTCATAATATTATAAAGGTGTATAGTTAGGGTTCTGATTGCATATCCAGATGCATAAACAGTCAACGAATTAATTGTTTTACAATGTTGTTATAATAAGGTTATTAATCACTCTCAACAACAACGCTATGGGAATCCTCTGAATCACTGGTGGAGCTCTCACTGCTGCTTTCGCATATTGATGGCAAGTAATCTCTGAATACCATACATGCTCTATCGAAAATAACTTTTTTTCCATCATTATTTTTTTACAGCTGTTTTATTTTACAGCTGTACAGCTGCTTTCCTTCTAGTGACACAAGTGCATCCACATTAACTTCCTGGATAGTAGTTTTACCATCCGCAACCGTTTGGCGATTAAATGAAAATTTTCTACTTCTCTATCTGCTTTTCTTTTCTGAGCCTTTTTTTTCTTGTCCATTTTTGATTTTTTCTTCGACTTGAATTTCATAAGGTGCCCACGAAACATGTCTTTGCATTTGCTCTCTATGTTATGTAAAAACTGAAGCTTTTCAAGCACTGTTTTTCTTAGCAATGCCAGCACTGTAATCTTTTCTTCAGTTAAAGTCGTGCCGGACTGACATCCCATCCTTAAGCTTTTCAGTCTTGGTATACAATGTGCTAAGGTTTGTGATTACATGTGCCTTAAAATTGGGGATACTGAGTTTTGGATGGGTCATGTAAATTTATGCTCTCATTCTCAATTGGTCATGCTATTTTGTGCATTTGAAATCTCAGGGTCAAACAAAAATATGTCGTGAAAAATAAAAATGCACCAGCCCATCCCCCCCCCCCCCCCCCTTCTAATAAATGACCAGTCCCTAAAGTGGGAAATCGTCTCCATTGCATTGAGAGTAACTAAAAACTAGGACTGTGCTTCGAAAAACAACACAAGGAAAACACAGTACAAAAAAAAAAAAAAAAAAAAAACTGACAAATTGTGGGCATAGCGTAAGAAATTATCTGAAAAAAATGTCAGTCTCGTCACTTTTTACGTTGGCTTTAAATTCTGGCCTTACCAATAAAAGCAACTGCACTGCTTGTGTCATTTTTATAGCATTAAGCCTATTAACTACATTATTTCTTGTGTTTAGGTGTACGAGTCAGGTTATAAACGAGTAAACGATCGAGTAATGGTTCTAGTTAGGGACGGACCATTAGAAAAGTGATGGGGGGGGGGGGGGGGGGGGTGGGGAGTTTGGGATTGGCATAAATTTTTTTTTGGCCACCAAAAGTGGAAATGAATTTTTTTTCGCTTTGGCAGGAATATTTTTTTTAAGAAAATGTCCCGGCAGATTTTTTTTGTTCGAAATTTTTATTGGAAATAAATTTTTTTTTTTGCTTTCCCCCCCCCCCCCCCCCCCCCCCATCACTTTTCTAATGGTCCGTCCCTTAGTAATGAGTAGCGGGAGTGAACGGAAATTAAACAAGTAATAGCCAAATTTTGTCAAAGAGAAATTTTGAATATATACAAATTTGAAATAATTTTCCATTTAGAATGAAACATTTGATTAACATTAACATTAACATTAAGCACTAAATAATGGCTACATAAATGTCCATTATGTTTGATTTGGCTGGCAGTTACAATTTCAACATCTTCAGTGCTACAGTTAGTAGACTTGGCTAATCCTATTCCACATGACTGAAACAGACGATGTCTACGTATAATGTTTGCACTCTAGCTAATATTAGCTTTCAGTTACAGTTAAACATTTCATCCTTTTGTCTAATAGGAATTTGTCTCATTCAACTGACTGATTGTCTCATTTAACCGTACGTAGTATGGTCGATTGTTTCGTTGTTCAAGTAGATGTATTCAAGTTTTTGGACAGATGCATGGTGTCCGATATGGGATAACATTTGGTAGTAGTTACAGTTAACTTTAAGAATGTTGTTCCACGTTTTTATAAAATAATCGACAAACACTTTAATTTTAAAACCTCGAGGCTATTTCTTTGCGACATTACCTGTTACGCTATATGTTCGATCTGGGTTCCTGGACTGAATAGATGAAAAAAGAAGTCCTTACTATATGAATGACCGATTGAAGGAACTGAACGAAAATGTGAATGAATTGATGAGCATGAGAGAAGGTTTTATGAAGGACCGACAGAAAAAAGTTTGAATGAATGATCAAAGGAAGTCAAAAGGAAGTCAACAGGTAGGTAGGTAGGTAGGTAGGTAGGTAGGTCTAGGTAGGTAGGTAGGTAGGTAGGTAGGTCTAGGTAGGTAGGTAGGTAGGTAGATAGGTAGGTAGGTAGGTAGATATGCTTTATTAACATGACCTCAACATTTACAGGTATTGTTAAAGCTTAATAAGAACAGGAACAATTACATAACAATTAAATATTGTTCTGGTTTTTTTTTTTTTTGTTTTTTTTTAGTATATTATTATGTTATGTACGGTTTCTTTTAAAACATACCTTTGATGCTGTTTCAAATGCTATTCCAATGTAAGAAATTACTGCTTGGTTTTTAGAAAGTTTTTCTTGGCGAAGTTTAAAACTTTGTAAATGAATTTTGAAAAATACCGAATTGTGTTTTCATTACTTGAATGAAATAGATTAAATGTGCATGTTTGTGTAATCTAATTGATTGTTACTATTGAAATTAATCTTTTCATAAAATTCTTCTCGTAAATTCACGATAAAATGGACAATGATATAACATATGAATTTCAGATTCAATTTATTATCATTGCACAAGTTACACAAACTATCTTCAATCTGTGTTTTATTGTATCTTCCAGATTCAATCGCAAGTTTGTGGTTGCTTATTCTAAGCTTTGTGAAATGTTTTCGGTCCGTGACGTGGGCGTTTCGTTCATTCGATTTTCTTCTAAAATAGAAAATAGAAAATTATCATTGAATTCAATTTTAGTTTGATTTGACAATCAAATAATACCAATTTTTCTCATTTTCAATTTTTGTTTTTTATAGAAATTAAAAATCAAATCGCAAAATTCGATATTTTCGGAAAAAACCTTCAAGTTTCATTATCTCTAGAAATCGAAAAAAGTTCGCCTGACAAATGTGATTATGGAGGGGAGGGCCCGTAGTCGGCCGCTCAGCTAGTCTACCTTGTAGGGGAGGGTAACATTTGTTTGGTGAGCGAATTTCTTCTTCATTGACAGGTGAATTAAGGACATCATTTATTTGCGGAGTGTTTTCTTCCAATCTATGTAAATTGCGTTCAAGAGTTGACTGATCTGCTGTTAATGATGGTTTCTTATGCAGTTTTGTGAAATGATCTATTCAGTTTTGTTCACTTATTGGAGGTATAGATTCTTCATGAAATTTTTCATTAGCTGATTTTAATATTTTCCAAAAACTTGAAGTTTCCGAGTTAATTTGAAGTTTTTGTAGATTATCTTGATGAAAATTATATTTCTTTATTTTAATCAATCTTTTAAAATTCTTCAATTTATAGTTATATAACTGTCTCAAATAAGGATCAGATGGATTTGAATGCTTTTGATTCGAAAGATTTCTAAGCTCCTTTCTGGCCACTTTACAATCAAAGTCGAACCATTTTTTGTTCCAAATTTTTTGTGTTCTCTTTTAATTTTGTTGATTTGTTTAACTTGTTTTAACCGTAATGACAAAGATGAAGCCGTTGTAAAAATGGATTGTACAAGATGGACCGCTCCTTCCACTGATTTTGAAGTTGTTTCATTAAAATCTCTAGAAAGAAAATCATTTATCAATGTTTTAACTTCAAAGGATTGTATTGCATGCTGAAAAGACTCAATAGATTCTTCGGTCCAAATATATTGTGGGGATATCGATTCAAGTGTATTAAGATTTAATTTAGAACTATCATTATCAGATTGAGATGGAACAGAAGATTGAAGCCAAGCAGAAATCGGACTATGATCAGATCCCTAATGTAACTTAATTGCCTGTTCCCAAATGTAACCTCGATGTTCCCGTTTGTAACCATGGTATCCTCTTGACTTTGGTCATTATTTTGTTCAGTATCCAAAGTGTATTTTTTCTTTCTTTTTTTAATGAAATGAGAAATTTAGTGTTTTATTTACAATATGTATTGTGCTCGGTTCACTTTTTTACACACTTGTTGAGTGATAAAACATTGATATTTTCTTCCAACTATTTAGTCGTGCTCATGTATATATAAATGTCTACTTTTCAATAAAAGATCTTTAAAATACTCTTCTTGGTTATCAAATTTGAAGTTTTGATGTTTCCAATGCCTTCTTGTATACACAAACAGTTGCTTTTAGCAATTAAGGCTTTGATGCGCTACGGAACGCTCTGTTTTTAACATCATCCTAAATGATAAATTGTTATATAATATCATTAGACGACATGTAAGATCCTGTATTCTTTTCATTACGTCATATTATTGTGTTTTTGCTGTATTTCATTTTGTGCTTACTAATCTTTTGATACGGCGTGTTTGCTTATCTGGGTCTGTTCACTGAACGTAAAGGTACAATGTATATTATATGTCCTTGTAGCCTCTAATGTTCTAAAACATCCGCTTTGCGTGCTCAGTCCGCGCAAGCTTTTGTCAATGACTTTGCATTGTATATATCTATAAATGAAATCTAATGAAAATCGATGTGCCACTTGTCACAGTACACTTAATTTATAGACTGGCATTTAAACCATCATGATGCAAGACCGGCGTACCTGTAACAGTGTGTACGCTGGCTCCAAGAATTGTCCTTCTTTACATTAGAAGTCAAAAATTAGTAATTTCAAAATGAGTACAGAGAAACAATCAAGAATTCAGCTGTATTGTATTATTTTTATTGTGTTATATTCATTTTGAGACGTGCTGTCTCACAATGTCACACTAGGAAAGCTTTACCCTCCTTATATAAGCACCACTTCAATGTTTCACATGCGTTATATGACATTTTGAACTATCAGATAAAAACAGAAGGCAATAACAATATTTACAAACCACGATGGTCGGTTGCTAGGGCTTTTCCTCCCGCAAGGTTCTTAAATTCAATTTTTGGCTCACAGAGGAGTAATTTATTTTCCAAATGAAGCAAAATATTAGAACATGTTCATTAGAAAGAAAATTCTTCATTTGTCTACAATTGTAAAGGTATTTTGGAAGTTTTTTAAATTATGACGTCATAAATGATACCTATTTTTAGTAACAACATCAAAAACTTGTTAAGCAATGTTCAAAACTTTACAGACATTTTTGCTACTCAAAAAGAACGTTTATAGTGAAAACCCCATCTCAATCAGATTAAAGGGTACGAAGTTACAGCTAATGAAAGAAATTCAAATTTCCCGCCAAATGACCATATATGGTCAAAATTAAGGCTATTTAAACGCCAATACAATGAATGTATTGGCACAGCGGCAAACACAAAGCTGCATAAAATCAAAATTGTAGTTTTTTCAGTTTGGGATGTGTGGTGTTATGGCGCGTTTTCGTCACAAAAAACGTCATTATGACGTGCTAATGACGTATCTTATGACGAAAACGCGTCATAACACCACACATCCCAAATTGAAAAAACTACAATTTTGATTTTATGCAGCTTTGTGTTTGCCGCTGTGCCAATAAATTCATTGTATTGGCGTTTAAATAGCCTTAATTTTGACCATATATGGTCATTTGGCGGGAAATTTGAATTTCTTTCATTAGCTGTAACTTCGCACCCTTCAATCTGATTGAGATGGGGTTTTCACCAGAAATCATAGAATTCTATAGAAAAAACTAATATGGTTATTTTACTATTTCTTTCCTAATTTTTTTTTCTGATGCCAAATTTGGACATCATTAATGACGTCACAATAGCGGTCTAATGAGATGTAATTGCCATCAATTAACAGGTAATTTATCAACCTACTTCCCAGCCACGTTTTGTCAAATTTGATGCATTCTACTTTTGTCTAAAGCCTAAAACTCTCAGTTTCGAGGCTTCCGGGAGGAAAAGCCCTAGCAACCGACCATTGTGAACTATAAGTCATAGAAGACTAGTGTTGTAACCCCAACAAACTGGGTAAGACACAACTGTAGACCACAAAAAGTCTTTCTAAACTGCCTACAATATATAAAAGCTCTTTCTTATGGTACAGAGTGAAAATGACGTAAACTTATAAAACAATGCAAACCATTTATTGCCGGATACCTCTTTAAGCAAAAGAGAAGAAGGACAGCAATATTCTATCACGCCCAACTACACATTAAAGCTTTGTTTGTTAGTGTTGTTTTCTGATAAGTATATTCTTGTTTCGGTTCATTTCAGAGTATAAAAACGTCTTTTTGTGTGTCTTTCATGCAGTTCATGATATTAAGCAATTATTGGATGAGGTCGAGTAGGATATGGGGAATTATTAAGGCCGAGGTTTGTGTTATCTGCCGAAGCCGAAGGCTGAGGCAGATAACACAAACCGAGGCCTTAATAATTCCCCATATCCTACGAGAAACGAATTCAATAATTGTTTTATTATTTTTGAAAATAATTCTTTCTCAGTTGTGCTTTGTTGACAAGAATACATGTTGTTGTTGTTTTCCCGCTTTTGGCATGAATCGCATAAATTAGCGTGACGTCATACCGCAAGCTAATTTTCCATATTCGAGAAAATTACGTCATAACTTCGAATAATGGTTTTCAACATTTTCATAACTCCAAATTTGGGCAGCTAGCCGGCGACTATGGTAATTTATCCGGTGGCTCTTAGCCAATCAAAACTCTTGAATTATTTTCAAAATATAATAAAGCGCTTTAAGCGTTTAAAAACAACTAGGGCACATCGTTTTGGACCATTAAATTGTCATTTGATATTATTCAATTATGTATTTTAAAAACATGCATAATATAAAACGGCTATCATCATCATTATTTGACTGGTAACCTTCCTGGGGCCATTACATTCCCATAAGTGTATATCTCTTGAATGGTTTTGGAACTACGTCGCTTTTAAAATTTTTATTTTTGAAGTTTATAGTTTTAGCATTTCCTGGTATCTTTAGGACATCAAAAGAGCTTATCGCCTATCTTGTTCTCAAATCATGGAAGGAATTTGCCCAACAAAAGCATGTCGACCATCCAATTTTGTGTTCATAGTAATAATGTTCATTAGTTAGTTTGTTATCGCCGGTATCTCTTAGGGGTTAAAAAAATAGTCCAGCCATGCCCTTTTAAAAACACTTCCGGAATCTTTTAGCTAGGGTATCTTTTTAAACTGATTTCCGATGAGCATACTCGATCCTTTTTCAATGGAGTCCCCAACTCTCATGCATCCAATCACCAAAGGTACAATTTCAACTCAATATCCAGGTCTTCTCTCCCTCGACTCGAATACATTGTTGGGTTAGGTGTTTTGAACCTTGTAGGGGACGTATGGCCTTTTGTTCTTTATCACCTGTACTGATGTGTACAAATCCTTTAATAACTAAATTGCCCGTTGATGATACTGACTTTTGCGATTCCTAGGCCCTTTTCCTTTGTATGTTACTCTCTTGAGGACATGCAATGTATACTAGGTATATGTTCTAGACTTAAGACTTTTATTATTTGTTCAGGCAAAGTTGGCGAGACTTTAATATTCAAGTCAGTGGACATGTATATTAAAGCATGTGTCTGAATTTAAATATTTAAGGGCTGTTTTTGATCGACATATTAGTTGGAATGCTAATCAGTGTTAAAGGCTATGGTATGTTGAGGCGTATTAGGCATAATTTTTAATTTTTAATACTATTAGTAGCTGTCCGATTGTCTTAAACTAAAAGAATACATCTTTTTTTAAGAGGGGATTTTTTTCAAGTTCGAGCAGTGAAAGATGAAAGAGAACAGAAGGAAGAAGTAGAAAGTGAAGAGAAGGAAAGAGAAGGAAGTGAGAAGTGAGAAGGAAGTGAGCAGAAGCAAAAGAAGAAGACAAAACGAAGGCAACGGAGAGAAAGGGGGAAAGAAAAGAGGCAAAAGGTCATGAATTAAGATAACTTTCAGATTAAGAAGAATTTTTAATATGTGGTGAATTTCCACGAGCACAAACACTAACATCATGAAACCGCTATTTAAAAAATACTAAATTTAAACAGTTTCATGGTTTAAGGGTTATAAGGGTTTGCGCTGTAATTCCAATTTTTATAATTTCAAATAGGCACTATATATACATATATATAGCTAATTCAATTAACGTCGGTGAAACAAGCCTAAAGCCGCGGAATCATGAAAATTTTTTATCTCCATGACATCATTGCAATATAAAACGTACTCACTGTATGCTTGCAAATTCTAAAACTTGGATACATCAGTCCTTTATTTCTCCTACAGAGAAGTTTGTTAGTACACAAAAGATAGTTGAAAGGCTTTAGCTTTTTTCAGCGAAATAGCATATATCTTAATTGAAGTTAATTATACTTAATTATAATTATACACAAATGCTCGAAAAAAATATATATGAAAGAAGAAATGAACATTGTCAACTCTTTAGAATATGATCAATCTTTAATGTTAATTATACTTGAAATGAAACCACAATGCTCGAAAAAATTATATAAGAAAGAAGAAATGAACAATGTCAACTCTTTAGAACATGATCAATCTTTGAAGTTAATTATACTTAATTATAATTATACACAAATGCTCGAAAAAATTATACAGTCATTCTCAAAAAGGTTGTTCAGATGAAAATACGTTTAGTCATTCATAAACTTAATTGCATATAACAGATTTTCAATTTTCTCGCAAGGAAGTTCAATTCAAAATACCAAAGTACATTACATATTATATATTGTGTATAATGGATTGAAGTTTTGCAGCTAAAGTTAAAATTCTTGCCAGACAATTGAAAATGTGATATATGCAAATATGTTTATTAATGACTAAACTTCTTTTCATCTGGACAACCTTTTTGAGAATGACTGTATATGAAAGAAGAAATGAACAATGTCAACTCTTTAGAATATGATCAATCTTTAATGTTAATTATACTTGAAATGAAATGTCAATGTTATTTTGAACAATAAAAATACTTGATGAAATAAATGTGTATGTTCATGTGTCAATGTGATTTTAGTGAGAAAAATCGACTTGAATATTCCTATACATAAAAGGAGTCTGATGCGTTGTAAAAGGATCACAAACTAGTCATTATACTTACCATAAGTAAAAATAAAATAAAAATGGGAAATACATGAGGATAGATAGATTAATGCTGCGATCCCAAATAAGTGCTACGATGTTAGATCCGATCGCCGATCGCCGATCGCCGATCGCCGATCGCCGTTCTCATCCCCGATACGATCGCCGATCCTCGATCCTCCGTTCCCCGATCCCCGATCCCCGATCGCCGATCCCCGATCGAGTGGCGTTCGAGTCGATCGAGTGGTGCATATCCATCGACTCGATTATTGACCAGTATGATTGAGAGATCCCGTTCGTCAAACACGACGTTCGCCAAACACGACGTTCGCCAAACACGACGTTCGCCAAACACGACGTTCGTCAAACACGACGTTCGTCAAACACGACGTTCGTCAAACACGACGTTCGTCAAACACGACGTTCGTCAAACACGACGTTCGTCAAACACGACGTTCGTCAAACACGACGTTCGTCAAACACGACGTTCGTCAAACTTCGAAGCCTGGCACTAGCTCGACGTAATCTCGTGCAGGAAGACCGGGAATGAGCATTCTCGCCTATCTCATTAAAATGGCGGGTGTTGACGATTTCGTTACATATTTATTATCAGTAATTAGTGATACGAAAGAAAAACTCAACACGTTACAACACCAAGAAGATGTAAATACTTTAATTCTGCGTCTGGAATATTTAATCCAAACAATTCTCAACACTGGCGTTGATATTCCTGGTGTTGTGGGCACAATCGAACAGGTTGTAGCCATCTTGAAGGAATTTGCCGACTCAAATCAGCCTTCAGATGTGATGTGTAATAGACGAGGGAGACCTGCATTCATCATAAAAGTGGAACAGTTGACCTTTTTAGTGGAAAACGGTTTTACCGTTCCAGAGATAAGCAAGATTCTGGGGGTGTCCATCAGGACAATTGAAAGAAGAATGTCTAAGTTCGGAATCAGTATATCAGGTAATAAACATTTATTTAATTTTTTGCCAGTGTGTGTGGATGGCAGAAGTAGAGACCTACTTAGTAATAATTTACTTATTGACAAAAGTACCAAAGTAACTTTTTAAAGTTAAAACTTTAATATGCAATTATGTTTTTTGCTATCAAAATGAACTTCTGAAATAGGAAGAGTACATCGATATTTATAGTAAAAGTGCAAAGTTGCAGTTTATATAAAGATGAAAAGGAAAGAAATGAGAGCATTATTCACCTAGAAATCTGTTCCCTCTAAAGATAAAAATGCATGGTCAATTGCAGCCTTCATGTACATGTAGATATTTGAAATTTCACATACAGGGAAATACAGTGACATCACTGATGAAAAACTTGACACTGTGGTGCAAACCATACAACAACATCACCCAGGTGTAGGGCTCAGGTTACTTCAAGGCCATTTGACCAGTCAGGGGATTGTTCTCCAAAGAGAAAGAATAAGACAATCATTGATAAGGACAGACCCAAGTGGCTGTTACAAACGTTGGCGACAATCAGTGCACAGAAGACAGTACAGTGTGCCTACACCACAAGCATTGTGGCACATAGACGGTAACCACAAATTGATAAGGTAATTTAAATGTCTTGTAATCAGTGTATATTATAGAAGTGGTGTGTGTTTGTATCAAACCACTCATTGCTCATGCTCTCCTAAAGAAATGTTCCTACTTACAATAATATTAGCCTTTAACATATATTTTAATAATATTATTTATAAGGTGGCGCATTGTTGTGCATGGAGGAGTTGATGGTTTTTCCAGAATGCCTGTGTACTTGCATGCATCTACCAACAACAGAGCTGAGACAGTTTTGTCTCTTTTCAAAGAAGCAGTTGAAAATTATGGGGTTCCATCAAGAGTTAGATGTGATCAAGGAGGGGAAAACTATGATGTTGCTGGCTTTATGCTGAATTGTAGAGGGATTGGGCGAGGAAGTGTTATTGCAGGTACATGTATAATTAACATATCATAAGTATGATAAAATCAATGTAGTGATAAGTTAGAATTTTTCTAGACACCCTTTGTACCCCCCAGCCTGAATTGTATTAAAGACAATGAAAGGTTTTTATGCATCTGCAGTAATGGTAAGGGAGCTTTCATTAATTATGCCTTGGGGGGGCTGGAGGAAAAGTAGGGGGGGCTTTGAAACATATTTGCACAAAGGAGGGGGTGCTCTTAAGCCATTGAGTGACATAAAGGGGGGGCTGAAACAGACATCAAGGATTTCAGGGGATAGATTTCAACAACAGTCTATAATCAGGATAATGATAAGGACAAAAGGTAACTGATGGGCTTTATTTTAATATAATGATGATAAAAATCAACAAGCTATAATGTATTGATCTGGCATGGATGTTACTAACATGATAATGCAAAAAGCTTTAAAAATATGTTGAATCAACAGTGTCAATCAATCATACAATTTTAGGCGATGGTCATGTCCCAGTAAAAATACATTAAGCACTTAAAATTTGTACCATAAAACTATTAAAAAGAATTCAGTATTGTGTCTTGCTGATACACTATTGGACTTCTTTTGACAGTTTTTACAAATGTTTTGTACTTGAACTATCTTAATAGTAATATAAAAAGCAGTTTTAATAATATGCAATTAAGTATTTTCTATAAATTTCTATTAAAGTTCAGATTCAGGACAATCAAAACTATCACCACCATCACTGCTATGTTCTTCTTCATCCTCTCCTTCTTCATCCTCTCCTTCTTCATCCTCTCCTTCTTCATCCTCTCCTTCTTCATCCTCTCCTTCTTCATCCTCTCCTTCTTCATCCTCTCCTTCTTCATCCTCTTTTTCATGCTTAATACCCGGGGGGGGGGACTCCCATATATCGTTGGGCGGGGATGATCGTCGTATCTTTTAGGGGTAAAAATCATGGTTCTGGTATCTTTTAGGGTGTTACGAAGGTTTTTGTCCCACCTACCGTTAATTCTGGTATCTTTTAGGGTATCTTTTTAAGAGAATAAAATATTACATTATAATAACAGCAACGACAGCTTTTAAATTGGTATCTTTTAGGGGTAAAATTCTTATGCTGCCACGCCCACCTTCGTAAGACTGGTATCTTTTAGGGGTATTTTTGAAAATTTCCGACGATCATCCCCGCCCATTTTTGATGGGAGTCCCCCCCCCCGGGGCTTAATAGCAGTTGACGCTTTCCCAAACATGTCATGAAGAGTTTTCTGTCCACATGGTACCTTGCTAGATGTTTTTTTACAGGTATGTCTTTTTTTCTTTGTAATCTTCTGTACCTCTAGGGCAGATATGATGCTTTGGATGGATTCTATTGCATCTTCATGAAAGCAATTTTTTTGTAGCAGATATTGAAGTGGCCCTAAATGTCTTTTGGGCAGTAGATACTTTGCATTTAAAGAGGACAAATGCTCCTTTTTTATAAAAGGTGTACCAAATTTTTTTTTTTGGGGGGGGGGGGGGGGGGGGCTATTTATCGTAATGATCACATTAAGGGGGGGTTAAAAAAATCATGAGATAAAATGTGGGGGGGATGTTAGTTCTTGTACAATTTTTTTCTAATTTTCCTCCAGCCCACCCCAAGGCATAATTAATGAAAACTCCCTAATATTTCAGGTGATTGTCAGCTTTGCAAAAAACTTGAGCAAATCTTGATTTAGCAGTGTCCATCGCATAACAAAGCCAAGATGACATAATTTCTTTAATTTAGGTAGAGAAAAACTTATAATATTATTTCTTTTTTCAAAAGGTAAAAGTACCCACAATCAAAGAATAGAGAGGCTTTGGCGTGATGTTTTTCAAGGATGCCTATGTTTATTTTATGATCTATTTTACCACCTTGAAAACTGCAGTGTACTTGATCCAAATAACGACATGCATATTTGGTGTTTGCATTATGTATATCTTCCAATGCTCAATCAAAGCCTTACAGACTGGAAAAATGCTTGGACACGACATCCCATCAGAACAGCAAGAAACCATAGTCCACTTCAACTCTGGATTAGAGGTCCACACATGCAGACAGAGAGCACTGACATTCCTGCAACAGTTTCCCAGGTAATAAACATTATGACTTATTTGTTTTCATTTTGACTTTTCTAAAAGGTACTTTCAACCTTTGCAGCTGTGTCTCATGTAAAAATCTATAAATATAATGAAATATATCAGGGACAGGGAATAAGACAGAACAATTTTTGTTTGTTTGTGTGTGTGTGTGTTTTAGTTCACTGCATGATCTTCCAGGATACCAGTATCTTTTAGAAATCTAAAAAAGCTAAAAATACAATAAGTCAAAAAGTGTGTATTGTTTTAACATCAGTTCTGGTTCATTATTATGGATATGTGTTGTATGTGAAAAATAATTACTGTTCAACTCACAACCTATTGTTTTCTCTCTGCATAAGTTGAAGTATTCTTTTTTTTTAATTTAAAAGTTTTCTGGAAATAAATTGTCACTAAACAATGCATTTCTCACAAATAGCTGTCTTATTCCCTATGAATTGCAAGCTTTGAAATGCAGTTTGTTTATGTGTAATGTAAATTTATTTTAAAATGTTAACTAAATAATAAGAAAACACAGTTTTAAAGATTATAATGTAACAATAATTCTTTAATGATATCAAACTTAAATGTTGCTACTAGAACTTTGTATTAAAAGTCTATTTCTCCCTTCAGGACTATGGTATTGACTGGGATGGACCTTCCCCATCTATACATGAAGATACATGTAGTATAGTGGATGTTCCAGATACTCCTTGCCCAGTTGATGAAACACAATTGAATGCACTTTGCAATATTGCAGTTCATGGTCCAGATGTGTACAGAATACAATCATATTATAATGTTTTAAGTGAGGTGACTAGACTGTCCAATAATACTACAATGTAGTCTGTTGGGAAACAAAGTAATAATTTGGAAATAATAATATCATAATAATAAAATAATAAAAATTAATATCAATGATTAATAATGCAATTATTTATGAAATAAAAGCCTTGGGGTTGCTTTTATGTAGTTAAGGAATTTTGTTTTTGACAATCAAATGTACTATTTTCTACGAAGCAAAATTCCTAAACTACATAAAAGCAACCCCAAGGCTTAAATTATTTTCCTAAATAATTGCATTATTAATCATTGATATTAATCAATTAAATTTCTTTAACAGTAACAAACGATTATATATAATTATTGCTACTACAAACATAGAATAATATATGTGCATGTTTTATACCTTGAAAAGTATAATCATGCATGGTACACCTAATTATTACCAACTACGAAATAGCAGCATTTTCACTCGGGCTGTGAAAGGAAGCAAAGCAAAGGCCCACAAACTATTCTAACCTTTTTTCAAAATACCTCCTAGAGTGATGGCACTTAATCCGTGAAACAAAATCTAATAGTCAATGTCTAATAGTCGAATCAAAACAAAAGAAAGCAATAGAAATAGTGTCTACTAATGTCTGTTAGACTAATATTTATTTCATGGATTAAGTGCCATCACTCTAATTACATATAGAGGTTTGCTGTGAATGTACATGTCAAGAAACAGTTTTCCTCCACAGTCCTCCTAAATATAACAATCATGGCCTGTACTTGCAATTTACTACATGTTTTATCAATGTCTCAGACTCTGGAGGAAGTATTCCTAGTTTTATATCTGAATTCAATTGAAACCATCTTTTGGAAGTAGTCAGGGGGAGGGGACTCCTTATATAAGATGATGGGGGATGCTCATCGGAAATTTTGAAAATGACCCCTAAAAAGTACCCGAGTGGGAGTGGCGACAATTTATTTCTGCCCCTAAAAGGTACCAGCTCAAAAACAATAATAAAAAATTAAACTAACATGAAACACTTTGTAATAGATGCGCTTTGAAGATTCAATTCAGATCATGGAAATCATCCCTTTCATGCTTATTTTAGGTAGTTTATTTACCCCAAAACAGTTCTAAAAGGTACAACCTATGTCCAGGTTGTAAATTACATTTACAAATGTACATCTGCATAAACTTTATACAGACATGTTCATTCTTCCTTTGCACTAAAATTTTCAGTTTTGTCAGAATCTATTGTATATTCATTTTGTTATTGCTATAAATTAATTTTGCCCTGAAATCTTGCATGAGCACACCATTTGAATCACTATAAAATGAGACAAATACATTATTAATTAATTAATTACATGCATGTAATATTCACTGTCACTTACTAGCAACCTCTCGAAGATATCTAATAAAAACTGTGTAAATCTCCCCTTCAAAGGTGCGAGCATTTGATCCATCTGGGCTGAATGCTGGTTTTAGTAGGGCCTGAAGTTGCCTTATTGTTAAGATGTGCGATTCATTTTTTCTGAACAAGTGAATAAATGTAGGGAATTCTTTTGTTATCTGAAAAAATAATTGTAAGTCAGGTCAGGTTGGTGCATGCTACTGGTAACATGTAATCCAGCACTTAACCTACTGAATAGACAGGTGGTTGGTGTCTAAACCATCTCCCTAACCAGCTTTTTAGCTGGTGAGGAGGGTGGCATGACACCCAACAGGAATGAATACAAGGCCTGTCAAAGGGCAGATAAAATAAATTATCATATACTTACTTCGATATCAACACAATAGAGCGCGCAAATATAGAGGGTATCGGCCATTGATATCATTCACATGTGATGATATCAAAAACAACCAATCAGAGCGCAGGATTTCGATACCATCACATGTGATGATATCAGGTTGATTTTCCCGCCATTCAAGCTACTATGTACTCAGTAGTATCAACATGGCAGAACAATCAATTAATGAAACCAAAGTATAAGCCTTGTGATATTTCACCAGTAAAACTTCAGTTCCAAAACGGCCGAGTTGACATTTTTATTTCGTTCTTTGGTGCACTATCTGTTGTATGTTCAGCTCTTTTTCTTAAAATCTCAGTAATTATATGATAAAAAGAAAATTACACGGCGGCTTGAAGATATGGAGTTTATCTTCTCGTGAAAAGAAATATTTCACTCGTTCGCTGCGCTCACTCGTGAAATATTTCTTTCCACTCGAAGATAAACTCCATATCTTCGCGCCACCATGTAATATCCTCTATATATAGCATGCACATTGAAATACATTGGCAAATGCATTTATCCTATCATTGATATACTCTAATCAACCAATAATTGGTTAAGTATTACAATTAGCAAATTGCAAGATTTTTGTCTAGTGTTGTGAAAATTTTATTGATCTGCCTGTGACAAATGTTGGTATGAAGATGAGTTAGATCTGTCTTCCCTCTTTCTCAAATGGAATAGGTTCACTAACCTGATATATTCCCAACTCTCTTAGGCCTTCTCTTACTTGTACCAAGCAAGGATGGGGATTTACTTCATTTCTAAAAATGTCCTCCAGCTGTTGCTCTTCAAGGAAACAGGGCATCTTGCCATTTTGTAACATGCTCAGTGCTAAAATGTAATTTATTGTATTTGTTTGTTTGCTTCTTTGTTTGTTTATTAATTTATTTAGGAAAAATAGTAAAATAGATATGGCATAAAGTGTATTTTGTTTCATTCTTACCCATAATAACCCCCACAGTGTGGTAGTCATTAGCCATATGCTCCTTTAAACCATTCTTGAAGTAGAACTGATATATTTCCCGCAAAATGATTGAGAAGAATTCCCTCCTTGGCCCCCCATAGTCTTCTGCCATCTTAGAAAATAATAATAAGATTTTATTAATTTTAAATTTATTAACCAACAAATGTGTGCAACTATTTACAAAAACAAACATTGACTTAATATTTCTGCATACTACAGTACTGTCAATGTTCAGTGCTTTTTAGTGAACTTGGAAAGAACAAATAGTCATTCAAGTACTATTTTTTCTTTGTGGGAAAAGAAATAATACAGAATTCAGTATTCAACCTTATTTTGAAAAATGTTAAATTTTGGAGCCATATTTGGGTGGCCATATATTGGCCATATATTAATCACAGAGTCTACCATAATAAAATTAGACAAGGAAAACATGGTATTCAAAAAGTACCACAGGTTTTTTAGAAATTATGGTATCACTGACGTTTTAATGTCTTGATGGTCAGTAGAGTTGTTGTGACTGCATGCAAACTTTACTAAATGATCAAATTAATTGTAACTTTTTATCAACACATTTCAAATTAGAAGACATTTCTTTGTAATTTTTGCAGCACTAAGGTGCAAATGAACACCTACTAAAAGTGTCTACCTTTGGAAATGAAAAAAAAATTCTATATTTTGAGGATGTCATGCACTCACCTCTCCATAGAATTCAACCTGTAAAGTCAGCCTTTTATTTTCAATGACTTTAACTTCACTGAGGCCAGTTTCTAGCACATTTTGTCGATCAATGAAAATCTGACTTGACTCATTTCTTTGTGTTAGTGGAAAGTGGTTATTTTCCATTTCAAGGCGTCTCCCTTGGACCACAACATTTTGGATATGCCTTAACACCTCAATTGGACTGTTGTATAAATCATGCTCCTTACAGTAATCTATGGCTTCCATTATGACATCATCAACATCGGCATTAGTTGCACCAGGGTGTGATCCTCTCATCATCCTCATTGCGGATACTGTATTTTCATAGCTGTTTTGAGCTGAATTCTGTTGAACTGGGATTTCTGAGTTCTGTTGAGATGGGGGTGCTGAATTCTGTTGAACTGGGGCTGCTGAATTCTGTTGAACTGTGGCTGCTGAATTCTGTTGAACTGTGGTTACTGAATTCTGTTGAACTGGGGCTGCTGAGTTCTGTTGAGCTGGACCTGCTGAGTTCTGTTGAACTGGGGCTGCTGAATTCTGTTGAGCTGGACCTGCTGAATTCTGTTGAACTGGGGCTGCTGAGTTCTGTTGAGCTGGACCTGCTGAGTTCTGTTGAACTGGGGCTGCTGAATTCTGTTGAGCTGGACCTGCTGAATTCTGTTGAACTGGGGCTGCTGAATTCTGTTGAGCTGGACCTGCTGAATTCTGTTGAACTGGGGCTGCTGAATTCTGTTGAGCTGGACCTGCTGAGTTCTGTTGAACTGGTGCTGCTGAATTCTGTTGAACTGGGGCTGCTGAATTCTGTTGAACTGTGGCTGCTGAATTCTGTTGAACTGGGGCTGCTGAGTTCTGTTGAGCTGGACCTGCTGAGTTCTGTTGAACTGGGGCTGCTGAATTCTGTTGAACTGGGGCTGCTGAATTCTGTTGAACTGGGGCTGCTGAATTCTGTTGAACTGGGGCTGCTGAATTCTGTTGAACTGGGGCTGCTGAATTCTGTTGAACTGGGGCTGCTGAATTCTGTTGAACTGGGGCTGCTGAATTCTGTTGAACTGGGGCTGCTGAATTCTGTTGAACTGGGGCTGCTGAGTTCTGTTGAGCTGGACCTGCTGAGTTCTGTTGAACTGGGGCTGCTGAATTGTGTGTAACTGGAGCTGCTGACATGGCTGTATCATCATCAGGCTCAATATCACTGCTTTCTTTCTCTTCTGTCCTGTTGTAAAAAAAGCATGTTGATTAAAAATCTAAGTTTACAATTACGATCTTCATGTACTGTATCTACCATGCATTGTTTGAACAGTGGCAAACAAAACACCTATTGGCATAATAATAAATTGAATTACCTGCATATTTGTAGGTGTGAGTTCAGCTCATGTAAATAAAACAGCCCTTTACAGTTGAGACAAGTCTCCAAGGAATCATTTTCCTATAATGAAATAGACATATAAACAAACATTAATGTGTGCATCTAAACAGAAAATTATATGTCAAAAACAAGATACAAAATAATGATTTTTAAATAAGTACCATTTCTATATCTTCAATATTATTAGTATCTGGAGAGACATCAAGGTCCTTTTGAAGTGGGATAATTAGCAGCTTCCCTTGCCCAATGGATTCTTTTAGTCTTGCTACACTATATGGCGGTTCCACTTTTTGGAGATCTCTGGTAAGTGTGCCATGTGCAAGCACATAGCCACCTGCCATCTCTAATTTGGGATAGGCATCCTTCAGTTTTTTGTCTACCATTACAGCTGTGTCACTGACAAATAAAGTTATTTTTTTTTCTCCCAAAGATGCCTTTTTCAGCATTTGATATAAGCTAGATGTGGGCATTTTTGTTGATTCTTTGTCTGCTAGACAAACAAATGTCCTAGTCCATGTCATCTCTTTCTTTTTTTTGCTCTGTGTTTCTTTATTTCGTCTTCTCGTTGTGGGAGGGTTATTATTGACTGAAGATCTGTTAAATCCAAATAGTCGTCTTTGTTCTTGGATTATCTGTGATGCAGAGGTTACTGAGGTTGATGTTGAAGTTGAAGGTGAGGTCAATGTCGAAATTGAGGGTGAGGTTGATGTTGAAGTTGATAATGAGGTATAGGCTGATGGCATAGACAATTGATTTAATTGTGCTGTGGAAAAAGACAACACTTAAATGAGGATTATGTCAATATTATAACAATTATGTAAATACACAAATTCCTTTTAGTACAGAAACATTTGGAGCATTATTTATATCTATTTATGTTCATCTATTTATTTTTGTTATTGTTATCATTTTATTTCTGTTGCATAATTTGTAGATAATTATCTAGTTAATGTGCCATACTAGTGTACACAAGTTATTGCCATTGTAACAACTATTTTTTGAACATCTCTCATGCAATTTAAGTGTAACAATTTTTATTGTAACAGTTTCATTAGCCCTGAAGATGGACACTATGAAAGCTCTGCATTGTAATAAAAAAGTTTATTAACAGCTATTCATTCATGGCTTCTCGCACATTCAATAGCCTGTTAGATATTTCATGATTTGAGCATTGTTTCAAGATGCAAACTTGATGAATGGAACAATAATATTATCCATGAAATCAATTTTTCAGAGTATTCCATACAAAACTTTTAAGTCTCAAAATAGTCTATCAATACTGACCTTAAGTAGTACAAAAACTAGAAATAATTAAACAGTCTAGGATTACATGGCCAGGTATAAAATGAAGGTACATATATATTATTTATAAAATTGAGAGTGAGAAATCTCTTTGGTTCCAGTAAGTATATAAGAAAACACAGTCGGTGGCTCATTGGCCAAATTTATTAGTTTTTCCAAGGTCATCAGCCTGAGCTGGTATAGCAGTTTTCAAAGTGGAATGGAGGGCTGAAATCTTCACATCATCGAATATAGTTCTTGAAAAAAAAACACTTGTTTTAATTGAAATAAAGTTATATCTGTAGTCATACATAATTTGCATCTTCCAACTCGTAAAACAAAAATGTACATAAAAATTTGTAAAAAAGTGGGGGTGTTAATTAATGCCCTGTGATATCATGATTCATGTTTGAGCCCAAAAAATACTGCAAAACTAATAAAAATTTAGAAGCAAATAAAAGTGCTAATTACATTCAGTATTATACCCATATATTGAAATACCTGTGTTGTGCTGTAATGGACGAGCATTTACTAACTTCGTCACCTCATCCAGCAGTTCATTGCATTTTGCAAGCAGTTGATGAGACATCTAAATTATAAATAAATTGAAAAAATACATAAATATTTTTGATTCAGTTCTGTTTTTGTTTGATATTATTGATATCATTACCATTATTCTCAAAACTTGAATGAAATGTCTCTTTACTTATTTAGAACATTTCGATGTTTTGGAGTGTTTTGGCCTGATTTTTTGACTCATTTGTACACGTTGAGTTTTTGGCCCGAGTATTTGGGTGGGGGTGTTCAGCTGGGATCATAAAACTCGTGTTACCCATGTTACTCATGTTTATGACAAAGTATAGTATAATTGCAAAATGTAGTGTACTTATTTGTTGGTAATGTAGATGAGTTTAATAGTGAGTTTGTCAGTTTGTCACGATCGAACAACGATAAATATGGCTTCTAGACTGATCGTCACCGTTGTGGCTAGCTATTAAACGATAATAATAATAGACCACTTCACGCTGTCGGCCGCCATTTTGAATTGGGACAAACACGCCTGAATTATTAGAAATTCCCATCACTTTGACTTCCAGTAACTCCACTCTTTTCTGATGGATTTTCAAAATTTAAACTTTAACTAATAAACAGCAGCTATGGACACCAGTTGTAGGACTGAAAATAAAAGCAATGCAAGTGTTTTAACTAAGTTTTTTGAGACACCCTGTTTTTCTCGAATGGTTCTAATAATTTCGAAAATTCGCGCGCCGAATGTTTTATTTGGAAAACAAAAATTCTTTTTTCTCAAAAAATAGCTTTCTAATTTTCATCACAGTAAGAGACCTAAAAAAGATCGACGCTACCTTTTCAAAAAGTGCAAAATTTCGAAAATCCATCAAAAAAGAGCGGAGTTACTGGAAGTCAAAGTGATGGAATTTCCCAATTCAAAATGGCGGGCGGCCGACAGCGTGAAGTGGTCTATTCTCCTTTTCACTCTGGTTCTCCATTTACGCGTACAAATGCGTAAAAAAACAGCCAAAAAGACTCCTAAACATCCATTCTAAATAAGTAAAGAGACATTTCATTCAAGTTTTGAGAATGTTATTGAGTATGAGCGAGATTTGATTTTCCTAAAACTTTAGTTCAATGCGGGGCAAACCTAGGTCAAAGGTCTATCATTTCTAGGTTGTAAAATCAATTTCAACTAAGAAAATTGCATAGAAACAACTTGGCAATAAATGAAATTGGTCGTAAACTGATAATGCAAATACTTTTAGGTACTTAGAATTGGCTCACCTTAGTTTTAGTGTACTTCCATGCACTCCAACAAAGGACACCGAAAGATAAAGAAAACCACGTTTCTTTTCGTTCCCAGTCTTCCTGCACAATCACGTCGAGCTAGTGCCAGGCTTCGAACGTCGAGATTACGTCGAGCTAGTGTGCCAGGCTTCGAACGTCGTGTTTGACGAACGTCGTGTTTGGTGAGGAACGTCGTGTCTGACGAACGTCGCGTTTGACGAACGTCGTGCGATTCGAAAGTTTGGATTGAATGTTTGAATGTTAGAATTAGAAGACTACGAGTTTGAATGAAGAAAATAACGTTTTAATAGAAAAAATGGAGCTTGAACTGTAGGATTGAGAATTTGAATTGAAAGATTGGACGTTCGAACCGAAGGATTAAAAGTTTGGACTGAAGAATTGAATGTTTGAACCGAAAGAATGAATATTTGAACCGAAGAATTGGATATTTGAACCGAAGGATTGGATGTTTGGATTGAAGAATTACGGAGTTTGAACAGAAAAGTTGATTGTTTGGACTAAAGGACCAAATGTTTAGAATTTTGGCGGGAATGGATATCCATAAACATGACGAATATGCGCGAACCGCTGGACAGAAGTGCCTCAATTACGGTTTTAACCTGGCAGCTACCTCTCTCAAAAAGAGAGTCGTATATAGTCTCCCCAAAGTTTTTCGGAGCATTAGATTCGAGTGCAGAAGTACGAACAGCTGGAAATTATCCTTTCAAAATTATCCATTTGTCGAAGACAATAGAAGTTGGAGACATGCGCAGATGTTATCACTTGCTGCTCTTAGAGAGGAGTTGATTCTATTCAGAAATATTTATATAAAGCGTTTATTGATCTGATGAATTTGGCTAGGCTTTATTTAATTAGTGTATTATTTTACATTTACCTGTATAAGCAAGTGAGGAGAAAAAAGCAGACATGTTTATACCGAGCTTATAAGTACTGGAGATGTCGTCAGACGTTTTGTAGTAAGCAAGCATCGCATAACATGTTACCAAACCAAAACCGTGACCAACGCCAAGGAAAGCTACTCCGATGACTCGAACTGTCACATCGTTGAAAAGCACGATGACAAGTAAAGAGCCAGCCACCAGCAAGGTCTGCGCAACCATTGCACACAAAAACGGTAGTCTTCTGACGATAAAGGGACATATGAATTTACTGGTGATATCTGGGATGGAGAAAGCAACGAATACGATTGTAGTAGACCATGTAGTGCCAGCAAGGATGTCCTCAGTAGCAACCCATGAAACAGTAATTGACAAAAGGGAGATCCAGAAACCAAAGGAAAAGAAACAAAGTTTTGTCAGACGATCTTTCTGTTCCATAGTACTTCCCTCTGAGTCACTGCAAATAAACAAGCAAGATTTTGTTGGCTATATTATTCAAAACTTGTTTAGTCTTGTGAGATATGTATACAATTCTCTTGGTAAACATGTTTCTTTGTTTGAAATCCTTGAATATGGAACTGACACAAATATTCACCTCGAACTGAAAGAATCCTATTCCCAAAGAGGATTTAATGGAAAAACATTGGAGAAAGCGAAATAAGGTCCATCTGGAGGACATTTTGGTGAACTATCGGTCAACTAAACTACTTAGATGTAATCGTACTTATTTTGAAAACAGGGATGTTTTCTGTAATCTGATTGGTTAAAAATCCGATTTAAGCATTTATTATAGAAGTATTCATTGATCACATAGAGGCGACCCCTATCTTTTCTTTAATCAGTTTCTGAAACTGTCCAATTTTGGATTTAATTTGGATAGTTTTCGTATGTGCTTTTCTTAAGAAAATTTCAAACTATCCAATTTCTCAGTAATTGGATAGTTTTGTCTCAGCCAATGAAATTCAAGAAAACAAAAAGAAATATATTTCACTGCAACCAATCAGCGTGCAGCATTTTATCAGAACAACTGCATGAGAAACAAACCAAATCTTGAGAGAAAAATAGCGGATTGTTTTGGACTGCAAACTTGTTTTTCTCAGGTACTTCCTTACATTTTCCCACATTTTCAGTGTTAGTAATTGAGTCGAGAAAAACGTTTATGATGCACTTTAGAAGTTTTTTTCTGAGAACAGTTGATTTTACGGGATTTTTTCAACCTTGAAGTTTTGGCTTTTGCGGGTGTCGGCAACGCTTTTTCAAGGCCCGGTATGAAACTTTTCTAATAAAAGCCCTCTATAAGGACATGTGGTATTGGTAGTCAAAACATATAGTATACACAATCATCATCATGTCTACTATCATAGATATTTAGAGTTATGGTCTGGTTTGCATTAATATATGATCACTCTCAGTACATATGGATAACTGGTCTTAGTATTTAATCAAGTCCCAACCTGTTATCTAATGTATCAGTCCATTCTGATATCGCCCATGCCCCCCGGGAGAACCCCCTGGCATTTGACTTTTTGAAAAAATAAATAAATAAATAAACAATAGGTTTAAAGTCTACTTATATCTAGTATGTGTACAATTTTTTACAGATTAAATAAAATCACTCCACTGATGCTGCACTCTGGGCTGCCTGTGTCATGGCGCTTGGACGTAAATTTCTTAGCTCGTCGAAAGTCTTATTATTTTTAGCGTTTTATCATTTTTTGAGTACTGAAATTAGTTTGAAACAGTACTACTACGATGATACTAGCTTCCATCCAGCCATTTCTATGGTCACTGAAAAGGATTCGCCCAATAATGTGTACGACTGCCCTTGGTCTTGTGGCCGCCATCTTGTTTCTTCTCCACGTGCAAAAGGCTTCTTCTCGTCAAGGATGCAATATTATGCAAACTCAACCAGTAGCTTCCAACAGATCCGCTTATTTATTTCTGGTGACATTTCTTTAAACCCTGGCCCACTTACCCGGTCTCAGTCTGCGAAGTCGAAAGATATCCCAGATCGACTTTATCCAACTCTGCATGGTGAACTGTCTTCTTCCAAAGGCCTTAAACTAGGTCATCTGAATGTTAATGGTCTTTTAGGCAAGATTCACGAAGTTAAGGTGTTATTATTCGCCCTTAAATTCGACGTTTTGGCAATTACTGAAACTCATCTCCGATGCAGAACCAAAGATGCCGATATTTATATTCCTGGCTACAAAATCGCTAGGCGAGACAGGACGGACGGTCGGAAAGGTGGAGGATCCTTAATTTATTTTGCCGAAGACCTAAATGCCTACCATTCGAGTGATCTGTCCTCTAATTCATCTCTAGAAGCTGTATGGATTGATTTAACTCTCCATTCTCAGCGACTATTGATTGGTTCTATCTACAGACCCCCTGACTGCTCTTCATTCTTTGACGAGTTTTCCGTGGTTATGGAAAATTTATGGCGAAATCGTTCCAACATCATCTTATTGGGAGACTTCAATGTTAATTTATTATCCTCGGGTGATCTTTCTTCAAAAAGGAAATTCACGAGCCTACTTAGTAAATTCAATTTAAAGAACGTAATCGACGTCCCCACCAGAGTCACCGGTGATTCATCCTCTCTGATCGACCTGATCATTACCTCCGTTCCCTCCAAGATTTCCAGTCATGGTGCCTGCAACCCTGGAATATCCGACCACCACCTGGTTTATGCTGTTGTAAATTTGAGAAGGATTTCTGAGAAACCTAAACTAAAACTAGTCCGGGATTTTAAAAGAGTTGACACCAAAGCTCTTCAACTTGAATTTGCCTCTGCTCCATGGTTTATCTGTGATATCTTTGATGATATTGACGACTCTGTTTGGGCATGGGAAGCTTTATATAAGTTCATCATCGACAAACATATTCCTCTTAGACAGGCTAAAGTTAGATCTAATAGTTTGCCCTGGATGACCTCGTCCTTGAGAAAAGAGTTGAATAAAAGGTACAATCTTCTCCTTAAAGCCCAAAAAACACCAAGAGGATCTCCTGAGTGGTTGGCTTACAAGAAACAAAGAAACTACTGTACTAAATTGCTAAGATCAGCTGAAATTTCTTACTGGAATAACAAACTCTCCAATGCAAAATCCAGTAAAGAATTTTGGAGACTAGTCAAATCCTTCCAAGGTAATAACAAGTGCTCTACCATTGGTCCTGTGAAATCTCCATCTGGTTCACTTCTAACTGACAATATTTCGAAGGCAAAGGAATTTAACTCTTACTTCACCAACATATGTTCAACTTTGGCTAATACTAACAACTCATCAACACTGGATCTTTCTACTCAACCAGTGAACCACATTTACAGAATTACCCCTACTCTACAGTCATTTACTGTCAATAAAGAGCTCCTATCCTATTGTTTCAAGCATTACATCAAAGTGGGAAAAGCCTGTGGCCCTGATAAAATCACTGGCAAAGAACTACAAATGTTGGGTGATGTCTTCATTGATAACTTTCTTAATATTGCCAAAAAGAGCTTTGATGAATGTGTGTTTCCATCACAATGGAAGACAGCACAGGTTCACTGTATTCATAAAAAGGGAAGTACTCAAGACTGTGGAAATTATCGTCCTATTTCACTTCTAAGTATACCAAGTAAGTTACTGGAAAGTATTGCATGTTTTCAACTAGACTCTTTTCTTAATCAACATAACCTAATTTCTGACTCCCAATGGGGCTTCAGAAAGGGAAGATCCTCTGAGCTGCTGCTTCTTAGCATGACTGAGAAATGGAGACTTGCTTTAAATGAAAGAAAATCAATTGGCATCATCTTTATCGACTTTCAAAAAGCTTTCGACTGTGTGTCCCATGAAATTCTACCTCAAAAACTTCAAGCTTCAGGTTTATGTGGAGACTCATTTGATTGGACTGTTAATTACTTCAATAATCGCCATCAGTTTGTATCAGTCAATGGTACTACTTCTGAGAAAATGAGACTAACTTCTGGCGTGCCCCAAGGTTCCTTGTTGGGCCCAAGACTCTTCAGCATCTTTACAAATGACCTGCCTTTCACCCTGGACTCAAAGTTAGAAATGTTTGCTGACGACTCCACTGCCTATATTATTGGAAACTCCATCGACTCTATTTCAATCCAAATTCAAGAACTCTTGCATCAACTACTTATCTGGTGTAAACATAACTCTATGTACATCCATCCAGTTAAGTCAGAAGTAATGTTCATCTCAAAAACACCATTCATTGGCCCAATCAGACTCATTACTATAGATGACAAGCCCATCAATTGTGTCTCCAGTTCATCTTGCTTAGGAGTCAAACTTGATAACAAGCTCAACTGGTCTCCTCACATCAAAATGGTTACTTCAAACTTCAACACAAAGATCTCAAAGCTTAAACAGATGAAGACTTTTAACCGCTCTACCCTTGAATCCATCTACTTCAAAGGTATTTTGCCAAGTGTGACATACTGTATATCCCTGTGGGGATCTTCCAACTTGTTGGCTGACCTCGAGGACTCGCACATCCGTGCAGCCAGACTTATACACAACATCAGCATATCTACCCCAAAACATGAAGTACTCAGCATGGTAAAATGGACATCTCTACATTATATGTATAAGAGAAGACTCGCTTGTATTGCATACCAGGCTTTCAATGACTTAGCTCCTGATGACATTAACAATTTATTTACAAAGCACAGAACTCCATATAATTTAAGAGATAATTTAAGATTGGAACTTGTGTGCTCTAAATCCAAAGCCTTACATGATTCTTTCACTCATCGTGCTAGTATTGTTTGGAATTGTTTACCTAGCCAGTTAAAGTCCAAGCCTAGTTACAACTCATTCAAGGCTAACATCAAGAAATTTTCTAAATGCATTGACCAAATTACTTTTGGTACTAATTCTACTGCAACCAATAATAATAGTGATGAATTTTTATATTATTAATATTTAATATTTAATTTATTCATTAGTTAATTTGATTTATCCTTATATTATTCATTTGTAAATTTATTATATGATACAGCAGGTCCACATCAGCAATAGCTGCCATTTTTTCCAACCTGCTCAACCAAATAAAGTATGTATGTATGTATGTATGTATGTACAGACAGTAATAAATATACTGTTTTATTATATATATGGCTAGATAATTTCCTGAATTCTGATTGGCTAACGCATGGTCTGTATTTTGCCATATCAGGACCGCTGTCACGGATGAAAAGAAATGTTTGCGTTTGGCAATTGTTAATTCTCAAAGGCATATAATAAATAAGTTATTAACCTCGTTTGCTTGTTCTGTATGGGAAAATATCAGACCTCAGACCTCGCTGCGCTTGGTCCATACTGTCAAGACCTTGCTGCACTAGGTCCGTACTGCACACATGTCCAGGACTGGCCTATGGTGTCCCCTGTCCACATGGGACAGTCCCCAAGTCTCCAGTGGGAGTTCCTAAGACATCCCCTAACTGTCCCCTGTCCCTGGTTTCTCCTCTCTCTCCCCTTGGGGATTGTCTGGGACATCCCCTAACTGTCCCCTGTCCCTAGTCTACCATCTAGGCTACTAGTGCCTCTCCCGTCCCCAAGTCCCCTTGGGGATTGTCTGGGACATCCCCTAACTGTTCCATGTCCCTGGTCAACCCTCTAGGTCACTAGTGTCTCTCCTGTCCCCAAGTCCCCTTGGGGATTGTCCGAGACATCCTCTAACTGTCCCCTGTCCCTGGTCAACCCTCTAGGTCACTAGTGTCTCTCCCGTCCCCAAGTCCCCTTGGGGATTGTCTGGGACATCCCCTAACTGTCCCCTGTCCCTGGTCAACCCTCTAGGTCACTAGTGTCTCTCCCGTCCCCAAGTCCCCTTGGGGATTGTCCGAGACATCCTCTAACTGTCCCCTGTCCCTGGTCAACCCTCTAGGTCACTAGTGTCTCTCCCGTCCCCAAGTCCCCTTGGGGATTGTCTGGGACATCCCCTAACTGTCCCCTGTCCCTAGTCTACCATCTAGGCTACTAGTGCCTCTCCCGTCCCCAAGTCCCCTTGGGGATTGTCTGGGACATCCCCTAACTGTTCCATGTCCCTGGTCAACCCTCTAGGTCACTAGTGTCTCTCCTGTCCCCAAGTCCCCTTGGGGATTGTCCGAGACATCCTCTAACTGTCCCCTGTCCCTGGTCAACCCTCTAGGTCACTAGTGTCTCTCCCGTCCCCAAGTCCCCTTGGGGATTGTCTGGGACATCCCCTAACTGTCCCCTGTCCCTGGTCAACCCTCTAGGTCACTAGTGTCTCTCCCGTCCCCAAGTCCCCTTGGGGATTGTCCGAGACATCCTCTAACTGTCCCCTGTCCCTGGTCAACCCTCTAGGTCACTAGTGTCCCTCCCGTCCCCAAGTCCCCTTGGGGATTGTCTGGGACATCCCCTAACTGTCCCCTGTCCCTAGTCTACCATCTAGGCTACTAGTGCCTCTCCCGTCCCCAAGTCCCCTTGGGGATTGTCTGGGACATCCCCTAACTGTCCCCTGTCCCTGGTCAACCCTCTAGGTCACTAGTGTCTCTCCCGTCCCCAAGTCCCCTTGGGGATTGTCTGGGACATCCCCTAACTGTTCCATGTCCCTGGTCAACCCTCTAGGTCACTAGTGTCTCTCCTGTCCCCAAGTCCCCTTGGGGATTGTCCGAGACATCCTCTAACTGTCCCCTGTCCCTGGTCAACCCTCTAGGTCACTAGTGTCTCTCCCGTCCCCAAGTCCCCTTGGGGATTGTCTGGGACATCCCCTAACTGTCCCCTGTCCCTGGTCAACCCTCTAGGTCACTAGTGTCTCTCCCGTCCCCAAGTCCCCTTGGGGATTGTCTGGGACATCCCCTAACTGTCCCCTGTCCCTGGTCAACCCTCTAGGTCACTAGTGTCTCTCCCGTCCCCAAGTCCCCTTGGGGATTGTCTGGGACATCCCCTAACTGTCCCCTGTCCCTGGTCAACCCTCTAGGTCACTAGTGTCTCTCCCGTCCCCAAGTCCCCTTGGGGATTGTCTGGGACATCCCCTAACTGTCCCCTGTCCCTGGTCTACCCTCTAGGTCACTAGTGTCTCTCCCGTCCCCAAGTCCCCTTGGGGATTGTCTGGGACATCCCCTAACTGTCCCCTGTCCCTGGTCAACCCTCTAGGTCACTAGTGTCTCTCCCGTCCCCAAGTCCCCTTGGGGATTGTCTGGGACATCCCCTAACTGTCCCCTGTCCCTGGTCAACCCTCTAGGTCACTAGTGTCTCTCCCGTCCCCAAGTCCCCTTGAGGATTGTCTGGGACATCCCCTAACTGTCCCCTGTCCCTGGTCAACAATGAAATATTTCCGAGATTTAGGTAAGAAATTTATATCAACCATGTCTATTGGTGTTCCACGTTTTTATACCAACATAGCGGCTTGCATACTTGCATAACAGGAGTTAAACCTAGCAATTTTTTTTCAAAAGAGAAGTGCCAGAAGTGCTGCGAGCAGTATACACATAATTCATGTAACTCTGAAGGAGTGTTTTGCAAATACAACATATTTATGATTGGTTAGCTATTTAAAGTACTAGAGTAATAAACAAAGACAATAAGTCACTCCAGGCGGTCAATCCAAACAGCTTTAATGACGAAGCAAAACCTTTTATTGTAAAACTTTATAAATCTTCGGAACAGTTTAAGTTCACTCAATCAATATCCGATATACAATATATAAACCGACTCTAATCATTTTCGCCAACGGAATAGAATTGAACACAATTATTAACAGTATAAATACGTTTGAAAGTTTGTGACTTTAATGACTCCTGACAGGAACGAATAATGTTTCTTCGTGTTTATAAATAAAACTGACAATCAAACTTACCAAGAATGTGTACTGCAAAACATTCAGCTCTAACGACATGTAAAGAGTCCAATCAAAGATCGAAAGATGCTCTTATTATAAAATGCATCACAGCACGCTTGAGTACTGAAAATTAAGAGTTTCTTTACTTAATCAGTCGTCATCAATGGTAAATATAGCAGCATCGCCGCCTCACTCCAAGCACCAAACGTAAAAAATAGAGCTTTAGAACAACTATAATCGAAAACAATCAGCTCTAACGAGATCCCACGCTGTATACATGAACATCGTTGTCTCTTTTGCCCCCTTATTTTGATAGTCCCTCATTTTGATGACGTAAGTGCATGTGAAGTAAATTATTCGTTCTCTGCGAGACCCACCGCGATTAGTGTCGACTCGCTCGCTCGCTCGCATGAATCGAAACTGCATCTAAATGGCTTTTTCTGGTAACTTGTTTATAAAACAAAACTTGTTTCAATCCCACCCACTACTTGCCTAGAGGGTTGACCAGGGACAGGGGACAGTTGGGGGATGTCCCAGACAATCCCCAAGGGGACTTGGGGACGGGAGAGACACTAGTAGCCTAGAGGGTAGATCAGGGACAGGGGACAGTTAGGGGATGTCTTACGAACTCCCACTGGAGACTTGGGGATTGTCCCATGTGGACAGGGGACACCATAGGCCAGTCCTGGACATCCCTCCCGTACTGTCAAGACCTCGGTCTGATATTTTCCAATACAGACCTCGCGCTCGGTTAATAACCCTTTATTATTCGCAAACACGAATTGTTTATTCATAATTGTCATAGCATTGGTATTATTTTTACATTAGGAATGTCTTGGTAACAAGAAAATCTGGAACAAAAAATTAGGGTAATATAACAGTATGTTTTGGAGGTCCATTAATCTAATTTATCGTAATCTCTATGAGTAAATGAACTATAATTCGATTTTGGTTGATTACTTAGGCTTGTCGAGAGACAAAAAAATAATCATTAGGCAGAAAAATATAAATAACCCTGACACTCTGAAGTGGTTTTAAAAATCTTGTAATGACTGAATCCGATAAGAAATAATCGAGATCAACACGTAAGCTTTATAAATGTCAAGAAATCCGGCTCAATTTCACTGACTCAAATACACAACAAAGCCAAATAACGTCGAAAAACGAAATTTTGTATGAAAACACTTACAGTTATGCAAGAGATACAAACAAATTTCGTTTTTTGAAAATTCGTATCTCCTTGATTTTTCAACTGATATCCTTCAAACTTCACAGTTTTACTGATTTTGATATGCTCTTTCCAGCCATGGTAATTGTTTTTAAGTTTAGGAACTTTTGGAATTACACGAAAAAGCCGTTAGTATGAAATGAGTGCAGCAATTCACAAAATACGTCATTTACACGTATAAGATTGCAGAATACGTCCGTTGGTAACAGTCACATTCGGATTCAGCATGAAAAATTAGTTTAGAATAGTTATGTTACCAACCTCTACCCCAAAATGCCTTCTGCACTTTTTGCGATCGACTTTTTCAGTTTTGCGCCTTGCTTTGTTGTTTGAGCTGTCTTGTACTCAACAGGAAATTCTCAAAAACAATTTTGTAAAATGAAACTGAGGCATCAATAGAAATTAAGACCCATTGTTATTATTTTGTAGTGATATTTTTCTTCTTTTTTGTGAAATTTGGGTTTTGTTAAAATCCCAGTGAATCATACACTGATGTGTCTTCGCACTTTATGCTTCCCAAAATAGTGCGGATTTCGTATGAGTGTGAAAAGGCCGCGGCACGGTCGCGGCGCGGTAACGCCAGAATTTTCGAGTGTTTTGATAGGAAACACGGCCTAGCACTGACACGGTCACGGCATGGCGCGGTCCTTTTCAAACTCATACGAAATCTGCACCAGACAGGACTACATGCTTAGTAACCGCACTACATGCTTGTCCAATTTGAAAATAGTTGACGTCGATAGCAGAAAATTTGACAAAGGAAAAGTACGACGATTTTATTTTCTTAAGTGGACATAAAAGTAACAAATGTACAATTTTATATTTTTATTTTAATTACCAACTTAAACATTTTTTATGCACGAGTTGAGAAGTATCAGAAAATGAACGAGTAGTGAGCGCAAGCGAGCGAGTGAGTTTTCTGATACGCATCAACGAGTGCATAAAAATCGTACAAGCATTTTCCACTGTGTAATTTATTTATACCATATATACTGAGATTTTGAAAATCAAAACACAAGATCATTAATAATGCTGTTTGGATAAGACTTTGATTTAAGATGTCTTTCGAAACTGGACAACATTCCTCGTAGCGACGATGGTTCGTACTCTTGTCCTTCCTTGGTTCGCACACACACACAATGAACTCACTTAAAAGCTCACAATGTCGGCTTGCTTCATGTTTCACCTTTGATTTTAAGAACGTCTGTCTACAAAGAGACATCTCTTGTTGTCTAGCTTTTTCACAGTATTTGGATTTTCTTGTTTCTGAATAAATGACTCCACTGAACCGTCGAACAACACAAACCTTGAGCTTTCTGACTCTGCAGCCATTTTCGCTTTTAGCAAGACATTCCAAAGGCGCCAAAAAATTTGTTTACAGTGAGTATTCGTCGTTCGCGTTTCCGATTGGACGAACTATATCTTTTCACTAGGAAAAAAATGGTTCGTCCAATCAGAGACGTGAACGACGTTTTTCACTAGTGAAAATACATCGTTCACGTTTCTGATTGGCTGCTACTAGCGCACAAATGAAAATTTACTAAATGAAATTTTAGTGCGTAAATCTCAATATCTATGAAACAAAAAAACGATACGTGCATTCTGATTGGCTGAGAGCAATGAACGAACGAGAATTTACTAAATAGAATTTTAGTGAGTAAATCTCGATATGTATAAAATAAAAACCTGTACGCAGCACTTTCTATGAAGTAATCTCTATTTTTTAATAGTTTACGTACCTGTATTTTGTTCTCAAAATAATTGTGTTATATTTCATTTTAATTTTGCCAACAAACATAATAAATATGCGAAAGACGCCTCGATAATGAGGCAAGTAACTCGATAATGAGAGGAAAATTTACAAAGAAAAGTGCAAAATTGGCACACAGATTATGACCTCTAAAATTACATCTGGTCAATATTTCGACCTATTACCAGAGGGCTTTGATCGACGAAATGTTCAACTACCTTCAACATTAAGTTTTACTTTCTTGTCTGTGATTTGAATTCACGATGGGAATAAATATGACCTATTGTAGTTTTTGAATGATTTTGTATGTGATCAGTCATACCGTGTCATGTATTTTAGCCTTCGGGGGGGAGGGGAAGGATTCTAGAATGAACTCAAGCTGCTTTATTCCGTTTCAATAAATTGTATCTCGAGTCAAACGGCAAGCGATCGCATATTTTGGTTCTGCTCTGTTGTTCTCTGTACCAATAGCGGGATTATAAAGGATTTTTTGGCTAAGAATGTTCTTTTCTTCCATTTCTTCCAGCATTTGTAAATTCATTTGAAGTGCTTGTCGAGTTTGTCAAAAATGTTTTTAATATTAGTTATAAAGCTTGTTTCCGTAAATAAACCTCTTTTGCAATTACCTTGCCCTTCCTTCAAAAAGACAGCGCGCGTGACCAAATTCCATCGTGACGAACAAACTAAATCCCTTAATCCTTCATGTCAATAATGCACCAATTCTATCGTCCTTAAACTAATTCCTGAATTATTCTAGATTTTGGCGGTGTTTTCGAAATTGTAAAGCCGCATTAGCCAGCAGTCGATATTCAAACGACATTTTTTTACAAATTCCTCTGCCAAATCTTATTCCTACGTGCAATTTCTTTGAAACTTCCTTGACGGGCTTTTTTGGTCCCTATAGCAATGTTTTGACAGAGCAAAAAGAAAATCATTCGAACCGATTTTACGTCAATGTCGGTGCAAAAAAATGAAAACAAAAATGTTTACGCGCAAACGCTGCATCGCGGAGCAGCAACGGTTTGAAGAGGGTTATGATGATAATTCAAAAACTACTTTTTCCCAAATGATACACATATATACAGTATATAGATATATAATTATATACGTTTAGAATTTAAAGTAATTATGTGTGTGTACTGACTCCAATGAAGAATAATGAATAATTAAAACTTCCTTATCTGTGATGCATTTCGTTCATGAAATGAGTTAATCTGCATAAAGTTTTATACCACTGCTAAGTACATGCATGTTTAACTTGTGAAATGGAATGGGCAGTTTTATTGGTGAAAATATGTTTCCTTTTCTGTTATGAATTCTATTCATAGTGTATATGTCAATATGTCTCAGTGATGAGAATCCGTTCTTGAACCGCTACGTTCGGCTTGGATGAACAAGTGAGTTCACTGCAATTTTGTATTTAATCATTCAAAACTAATGAAATAAACTTGAGAACAGTCTTCGTGTTGATTTTAAAGTATTCAGGATATTTGGCTAAGGACGCTAAGTTGTATTTTGGTAGTTGGAAGAGATTCTTCTTACCTGACTATGTGGACACAGAGGGAAACCTTTTACAAGTTCAATGTTGATCTTCAGTGACCATTTATATGCTAAACCGAACTACAAACGTTCCACATGATATAGCTACAATAGCTTCGAGGAGTAAACGATCCCAACTATATCATTAGGAAACTATCTAGCAATACAGATCAGTACCTATGGCCGAAAACCACTTTCTGAACGTAGCTCGAAAGCAATTCGTTTGATAATGCTTAAATATCGAACTTACATCAACATCTGTCTCATTATTACTAATGAATTACCCCATGGATGGAAAACACGTCCAAGAAAGTGATTATTACCGCTCTACGAACTACAAATATGTACTAAACTTAATTTACCTTAGTTTTCGCAGCTCAGAATTAGATGAAAACTGTCATAATCATACAGACACACTATACATTTCCGACATTCATATCGTCCCACTTTTTATAGTGCATTCTGTCGCACGAATATTTTAGCGCCAAGTTTTTTCATGGTCAAATGACCAAGTTGAGTGATGTGATCCAAAGTACTTTTAATCAATCAAAATTGATCCATTATTCATTTACGATTCTTAAAAGCCGGGCTCCCTGTGCGTTATCATTGAAGTGCGACCTGTGAAGCTCGGAGTCTCGTTTGGAAACTTGCATTCAGACGGCGTCAATCAAATTACTCGACCGATACAAATTGTGATTCCCAAGAAAAAGTGCCTCAAATTGATGATAAAAGTTAATTATACATTTAAAGTTGATATTTATAAATATATAAATTTCGTTGCCGACTGAACTGAGTCCACAACCAACCACAACCTACAGCGGCGGCCAAAAATAGTTCGAACACCCCCGCTCCCCCAAATCAATGTTGGTTACCTTCTGGAAGTCCAGCGCCACGGCAAACCAGCCAACATTGGATAGGGGGAAAGGGGGTCATTACACAGGGAAGTGTTCGAAACCTTTTGTCCCCCGCTGTAGATGCTTTTGTTGTGATCTATGAATAGTCCAGTCTTGATCTTTCGCTTTTGCCTTCATTGTTTTTGTTGCTGCCAGCAATGGGTCAAAGGGGGAACCCATCGCGACTCCATCCGTTTGTTCATGTAGAGGCTTTGCACCATCACGTGATGGCAGCCATGACAGGAGGCACAACAATAGAGTCTTTTCCCCCTTGGGAACTGAACTCTTTCTCATAGACCTTTTTGCCGTAACACTATTTTCCAACGTCGTGCATCTTGAAACAAAGAACTGCATCGTAGAAAGTGCGGAATGTTAACTTCTTTTGTTTGAAATAAACTTCCCTTTGTCTTCGAATCAAGAAAACATTAATGTGGCTCCAAGTTCTGTTGCTCGGAGCCTTATTTTTATGCGTTCTTAATTGGAAGACAAAGGGAAGTTCTATTTCAAACAAAATAAGTTCTGTTCACATTCCGCACATTCTACGATGCAGTTCTTTGTTTCAAGATCAAAATAGTGTTACGGCAAAAAGGTCTCATGTAAACAAGATTAGTCCAGACTCCTTTGTTCTTACCTCCTGTCATGGCTGCCGTCTCGTGATGGTGCAAAGCCTCTATAGTTCTCGCATGCAAAAACTCTACAACTTGCTTACAACTGTTGTAAGGTTTTATAACATGTAAAATAATTATCAACAGCGCACTAGCGGTAGGTAGACTGCTCATTTCTCAGTTGTCTCAGTATTTCGGTAATTGAACATAATTTTGAAGAACGAGATAGCCAGCCAAATGCTCCGTGTCAACATAAAGGCGATGTTACACGGGTCGATTGGCAACAACGATTTTCCGCGCAACAAATGTTGCCCGTAGAGTTTATGCCGTGGAAAATACAAAACGCAACTATTTTTAGTAATATTTTTGCTTAGTGAACAAGTTGCAAATATTTGATATAAATTGTAAAAACTTTTAGCGCAATATTATCAACCTGACCAAGTGTTACGCGGAAACTCGTTGTTGCCAATCGACCCGTGTAACATCACCTTAAGGCATCATGTAAGTGAAGTTCCTGTATACCTCAGATCTCAAAAAAGGTTGTGCTTTCATTTGTTGCATACTGCGTATTACATAGTGCATACCAAGAACAAAATGTATTGTGAATTTAAAATTTTCATGATTTTTCATGCCTGAAATAAACCCAAGCACAGTGTCTACTTTGTTACATACATACTACGTATCAATACTATCAACATGGCCAAGTGTTGCGCGGAAAATCGTTGCCAATCGAACCTTGTAACATCACCTTAAAATTTCTTGCATTTTATATGCAATTATATTTCAAGTCCAAAACACAGACATGTGCAGACATGCGCAGACAAGTTTTGTTTAGCATGCGAAACCCCCAATCAAATGGGCAGAATTTTAGCATAGAGCCTAATATCCTTGGATGATTCAGGAACTTTGTACCTTAAACTACACAATTGCAAGCTGTGGAGGAAGCAAAATACATAGAAATTACACAAATATATAAAAACAGTAGTCCAACGAAACTGATAGCCATTACGTTTACATTTCCACAGGAAGCCTTCAAGCTCAAATTCAGTTTTTAGAAACACATGTGCAGACAATTTGCCATCTGCTCAGAGAAGCCATTTGAAACACTCGTGCTCTTGTTTCATCGTAAATTTGTATTAACCGAGCTTGGTCGGTCTGTACGGGAGAATCTTGACTCTGCCTTACCGAAGCGGAGCGAGTCTGGACTAGTACAGACCGAGCACATTCCGATCTTGATCACGATTCTCCCGTACAGACCGACCAAGCTCGGTTAATACGACCTAAGTAACTTGTTGCTTCCCTATTCATATCATGGATTGATTTGCTTATATAGCTGTACGTAACGAATTTTACTACGTCAGAACTCTGGCATTAAAGCGCGTTCGAGAATATCGGGCATTTTCAGTGTTTTATAAACATTAACATTACTTTATAAATAAACATTGCTCTTTAATGGCTTGTCTGGTGGGCGATGAGTACTTTTACTAGCTAGGCAGACATAAAGTCACCGTTTCGTTGTCATTTGAGGTTCGTGGTTATTATTTTCAGAGTACAAGGGGTGCCTAAGGCCCCGTTCAAACGAGAACGCAAGTCGATGCAAGTTTAATTGCGTCCTCGTTTGAACACCTCTCAACGCAAGTCGATGGAAAATTCTCAGAAACTTTAAAGAAAAAAACAGCTAGCTGAAGGACAGCGAGAAAATCAGATTTGTTTTATTTGTAGGAGAGAAAATGTGCAGAAATTCGGACAAAAAAATAGGACAAACAACTTGTGAAGTTAAGCGTGGTGCGACTGTTCAAACGAGCCAAAACTTGCATCAACTTGCGATCAAATTTGAGTACGCTCAAACTGCTCGCAAGTCAATGAAAGTAGACGCAAGTCGATGCAAGTTGGTGCAAGTTGATTGAGTTTCATGATGATTTATCAACATGCTAAATTGCAGCGATTTTTCATATATTTGCAGTTCCCCGCCAACGTCCTTAAAGGTATCATAACATATCAGCCTAGTATTTGAGGGCTACAGGTTTGTTAGTGCTATAATACGCACTATTATGTACTACCCTCTTAAAATAAAGTCTGTCTATCTATCTATCTAGCCAACAGACAAGCTACTAATCTATTTTTGTGGCGCATATGTTTTTTGCAAATTATGACAAAAGGACAAAGTAGTAGCAAAGTCTAATAGAATGGACAATTATTACAACGTTTCAGTGATCGCTATTGACTTACACCATTATAATATGTCATTAGACAACGCTTTATGAAATGTCATGTTGCGTACCGTTAAGTTTCTATAGCTTACAGTGCTTGCTTGTACTCCACTGGCTAAGTTCAGTGTGTCGTGCTAAGCAGTACACTCCTAGTAATAAGCGATTTGTACAATGATCTCTAAGATATCTCTCAACAAAAAGACCTAAAAAGGCTGCTGCAATTCGGCCACTTGAGAATCCAATTTCAACAGCCATCATGGCTACAACTTTATTTTCTGGCTTTGTGAAAAGAGTGGCAGTACGACCAATACAATTAACACCAGTAGTACCTTGAAGTAATCCAACAAACAAAACCAGTCCAAAAACAATGTAGACGTTGGGAAGAAACCGATACCACGATGCAAACACGAATAAGAACGTACAGCAAACATTCAAGGAAACAGGAATCCACAGTTTTCGAATTTTGAAAAATTCGACCCACTGACTGCATAAGCAGGATACGACCACAAGCTCAACACCTCCCAGTAGATACCCTAAGTCACTTAGTAATCGGTAATACTGGTAGTGATCACGAGGAGGGAATGGAGAGTTGTGGAATGTGAGAGTTGAGAGGATCGCTAACATGGAAAGCTGTAGAGAGAAGTTCCCAATGAAGACGTATATACCATAAGGTAAAACTTTGAAGACACTCAACAATGTGACAACCGTTTGAGACTTTTCTGTTTGATCTGTTAAAGCAGTGTATTTGATACTTTGATGCAGGCAGTGAACTGGTTGACGATCTCTTAGCGGCTCTTTGTCGAGTAAAGCGTAGACAAGAAGAGGCAACAAGCAAAGCGGTATCATGATAGCCACTGTCATTCGTGGTGAAACACAAAACCATGTGGTTAACCCTGAAAGTCATTGTAAAGAGTTAAAGAATATTTGGTACTTGAGTAAATTGGCATAATAATTCCGCGCTTTGTAACAATTGAATGGCTATTTTAGTTAGAAACTGGGAGTCTTGTAAGACACCCTCTACAATATGGTTGCATCATGGGTGCGTATGTTTTTTATTTATTTTCAATTTATTTTTGTTTTCTTTTTATTTTGTTTTTGTTTGTTTGTTTTTGCTTTGTTTTGTTTTGAAAATTTCCTATGTTTGTTTTCACTCGGGCTATCTAATTGCTAGACCACTTTAGAGAGAGAAATGCAAATCTTGCAAAAATGCAAAATGTTTTGGAATGCAAATCTGATTTTTTTTTCCAGGTACTTAATTTTAGTTTCCTCGAGCCGGTTGTACGAAGTCTGGATATAAATTATCCACCAGATAAGAGCTATAAATTATATCTGCTGGATAAGGATTTATCCTATGGATAGCGCTTATCAAGGCTTCCTGATGTTTAATATTAGTAATTGAGCCGAAAAACATTTATGATATATTTTGTAGATTTAGAAAAGAGTTGGTTTTGGAAGAAATTTTTAACTTTACAGTTTTCGTTTTGGCGACGCTCTGTGTACTAGAAATGAAATCTTTAAAAACGCGTTGTGCATTTAAATTGTGCAAAAATGAAAGGCGTGGGCCAGCAAGTGAAATCCAGTTTGAAAGATTAGGTTAAAGGTATTTCAAATCAGTTTGTTTGCAGTTGACCATCCGGTGGGTGCGGCCGTAAGGCCGCTCTTTTGGTATTTTGAGCAAGAAGCACAGGAAGCCCAATTCAAGCTTTTTTTGACAAAACTGCAAATTAAGTTAGTGTGCGTGTTAAAACTCAACATATGTTGATGACGTAATGACTCAACGCTCTTAATATTGGCTTCATCAAAGGGTAGTCTTGTGTCTTGAAGACATGCATGAAATCACCGCCAAACACAACCGCGTAAGCATTAACTTTTCTGTTCACAATAATATTTTTCGGTGCACACATGAATTAACTTTAGTACTTCAATGAACACATACAAGTCATCCAATTTTCAACGTGAAGCGTTGTAGAAGAGAAAATCGAAAGGAAAAGATTTTATCTATTTTCTTCATATTTCGTTTGTGTAATATAAAACAGCTATATTTTGTAATAATGACTTTATTTAATCTACATAAAAATGGGTCAGGAACATGTCCATTTTCGCAAAAGAGAAAATCGAATTTTCTCTTTTGGCAATAAGAACGCCAATTTCCCATAAATTCGATTTCTAATTTACGAAAATACCCATATTAAAAGCGTCATATCTTTAAACCGAAAGCGTGGACGTTATTTGCCGCGATGGATTCATAAAATATAGTTGTTATACATTACACAAACGAAATGTGAAGAAAATAGATAAAGTCTTTACCTTTCCATTAAAAACAAATAAGATATTTAGCTCAGGTTGACTTACAAGCACTTTTTGAGAGATGATAATTTGTAATTTTATCGTATGACAGTTCACGACCCCTTTACAATGAATAGCATATTTATATTAACTAATTATAACAAAACATCCTGATCAACTTGGAGAATTCGTCAGTGGAAGAAGTACGTACTTGTCTTTTTTTCTGTGTTAGATTCAGTGTTACCCTTCAGTGCTCTCGCTAAATCTAAGCATTTGATTGGCTAACTTTTTGCCCAGCATGCTTTACGCTCAGTGTTCAACACCACCTGGTGCTGGTCTCTATTTTGATTCTAATCCACGAGTAAGTTAGTTCTTAAACTAAAGAGTTAATGATTTGCAAAATGGTAAAATCTGTTGTAAATAAAGAATGCTGGCGATGCCATATGTCTTGTAAAAATCTTGCCAAATCCCTACTTACGTTTTGCTGAGGATAAACAAAACTGAAAAAAGCACTTACTATCAGAAACTCTGCTTGAGAGACCAGATTACATGTACTCTATTTGTTTATTTGTTCTTGTTGTTGTGCTTGTTGTTTTTTGTTTGTTTGTTTGTTTGTTTGTTTGCTTTTCTTTCTAAAGAAAACATAGCTGAGTTTTATCTGTCGGGTTGCAGAGGAAAGTTGGCGGTACAAGAGGGGGTCCTGGTAACCCTGGAAGTACCTCTGTTACTCTCCTGCATATGTGGGGTACTGGTGCCAATAGTTACTTGCAATCGTTTGAAAGCCTTACTTGACAAATGATTTTTACTGGGTGTTACAAAGTCAATATAGTTGACTCTTGAAAGCAAACGCGGTTAGCTAGTAATCTCCAAGCCTTAAAGTGCTAATAAAGCCTAGCCAAATCCTTTTCAATCTAGAAATACATCATATAAATAAACGTTTGATATAAATTTTTCTGAATAAAATCAACTTCTCTGAGAATTAAGCAATTCAAATCTGAAAATGCAAATGAAATGACGTCAAAGCAGGAATTTGCTTGATTTGGATTCTAGTTCTGAAACAGGTGTATTCAAGAGACCATAATACTAATAGAGTGAAACCAAGAGAGCATAAATAAGAGAGGAAAACTTGTTAATTATGGGGCGCGCGTCGTGATGATTCCCATCATAATTTGACACTTCCGGACCCAGAGAACCGTTTAGTGCAGATTTCAGTTTTCAAAAACAGCGTTAAAATCAAAGTTATCTTAAAGCTTCTGTTGTTCATATTATCTACCATCAAAAGTGTGTACTTTCTGATTACAAAGGAACGCTTAGTTGGGGAAACAAGGTAAAAACGTTGAGAATTTTGTTGTGTTCTTGAAAGAAATTCTAGCGGAAATGCGCGCGCTACTGACGCATCACATGTCATCGAGCTCGCGCTTAGGTTCATTCAAACATTTTCGCTCATTTAGATGAGAAAAACTCGTTTCTTTCTATAATTTTTTGATGTATGTTATTAATTGGACATCATCAGATGGCTTTTTCGTGGAATCTAGAATAAATGTGGTATCGATTGTGTGATTTTATGAAGCTTAAATCGCGAAATTCTACTTGTTCAAATTTTCGACGCACGGGAGTAGGGTAAGACGAAAATTAAACTGCATCCGGTTACTAAAAAAAGTGAAAATAGCACAGATGGGAATCATCACGGCGCGCGCCCCATTTACAAGTTTCCCTCTCTTATTTATGCTCTCTTGGCGAAACTCAGTACTGATGTTTTTGCAATGTTCGTGGCGGCTAAGGCTATTTTTAGTAACTTCGCGCGCGCAAGGCTCTCAAACAATAGAATTTGATTTTTGACGTGCGCGCGGACGTAACTATTTGCTTTCGGCCTTTGAATAGGCGATATGTACTAACAGGTCAGATGACCCTATCTAAATCAAGCAACACCGTAAAAATGAACTCCAGAAAAGGAAAGAGCGTCTCAATATTAGTATAGTAGCAAAGTTTCAGCTCATAAGATGTAATACAGGACAAATGACAGTGAATTTAAGATTGAAGATTTTCTTAAGATTCGTTTGGAAAAACACGCTGCAGGGCAAGCTCGTGCCATCCAACGCGTTTTCGCAAAGGAATCTTAAGAAAATATCTCACCTTAAATTTGCTGTCATTTTTTCTCTCATCTTATAAACTGAAACTTTGTATTTAAACTGATATAAAGGTGCTCTTTCTATTTTTGGAGTTCATTTTGACGGTGCTGCTTGATTTAGGGGAGATAGGGTCATGTGACCTGTTAGTGCATAACGCCTATTCTCTGTTTAAGAGCCTTGCGCGCGCGATGGCGAAATTACTAAAAATAGCCTTAGCTGCAAAGAACATCGCACAGACATCAATACTGAGTTTCGCTCTCTTAGTATTATGGTCTCTTGGTGCATTTCAGGTAAGGACGGTACCCTCTATTGTCAGCGCGCACTGCGTTCTGCGCATGGCCCTTCGTAGTAAAAACATCGTAAAAACAAAGCAGTTTTGCGATATTTGGATAAATAAAAATATCACATATCATATTTAGCAATCATAGACTAGAACATCCTAAAACCAAGTAAATATTCAAAAAAAACCATTATTTTCTTTGTTTTCGCGGGTTTATGGTATTGCCCTACCAGAGAATTATGCTTAGAGTGTTTTAGAGAAAAAAACGTTTGAAACTTATTGGAAGTATAGAGGATTTTTAATTTGTTTTCTTTGGGTCGTCAAAAATGCATTTTCCGCAACATTTGATGACGTATAACTCATTAAAATGCGTGGTGACCCCCAATTTTTTTCTTGGATTCTAACAGCCTACAATGGGTTCTTTCACACCCATATAGATTTTAGAGAAAATAATTACTTTCACATTAGAGGGCTCCGTCCTTAAGTACCAAAAATACTTACCATACCTTGTACTTTAGCAATGAGATTGTTTCGCAAATAGGAAAATAGTATTAAATTCGTATATAGTTAATTTGTATATTTAATAATTCCTGCTTTGACGTCATCTAATTTGCATTTTCAGATTTGAATTGCTTAATTCTCAGAGAGAACAGCAAGTGAGAACATGACGCTCATAGTTACTTCACTTATGGTACTTGAAAACTCCTGAGATTTTCTAATATATTCTCACGTATTTCCATAGACTCCCAGGAGTCTATAGGAGTACAAGGGAGTCTATGGGAGTAAGTGAGAATATCTCAGAAAATCTCAGGAGTTTTCAAGTACCATAAGTGAAGTAACTACCGACGAATATGCGCGAACCGCTGGACAGAAGTGCCTCAATTACGGTTTTAACCTGGCGGCTACCTCTCTCATAAAGAGAGTCGTATATAGTCTCCCCAAAATTTTTTGGAGCATTAGATTCGAGTGCAGAAGTACGAACAGCTAGAAATCATCCTTTCAAAATTATCCATTAGTCCAAGACAATAGAAGTTGGAGACATGCGCAGATGTTATCACTTGCTGCTCTTAGAGAGGAGTTAATTCTATTCAGAAATATTTATATAAAACGTTTATTGATCTGATGATTTATTTCTAGATTCAAAAGGATTTGGCTAGGCTTTATTGGCACTTTAATCAGTGTGTTATTTTACGTTTACCTGTATAAGCAAGTGAGGAGAAAAAAGCAGACATGTTTATACCGAGCTTATAAGCACTGGCGATGTCGTCAGACGTTTGGTAGTAAGCAAGCATCACATAACATGTTACCAAACCAAAACCGCGACCAACGCCAAGGAAAGCTACTCCGATGACTCGAACTGTCACATCGTTGAAAAGCACGATGACAAGTAAAGAGCCAGCCACCAGCAAGGTCTGCGCAACCATTGCACACAAAAACGGTAGTCTTCTGACGATAAAGGGACATATGAATTTACTGGTGATCTCTGGGATGGAGAAAGCAACGAATACGATTGCAGTAGACCATGTAGTGCCAGCAAGGATGTCCTCAGTAGCAATCCATGAAACAGTAAATGACAAAAGGGAGATGCAGAAACCAAAGGAAAAGAAACAAAGTTTCGTCAGACGATCTTTCTGTTCCATAGTACTTCCCTCTGAGTCACTGCAAATAAAACAGCGAGATTTTGTTGGCTATATTATTCAAAACCTGTTTAGTTTTGTGAGATTCCTAATGTATACAATTCTCTTAATTGGTAAACATGTTTCTTTGTTTAAAATCCTTGGATAAGGAACTGACACAAATATTCACCTCGAACTGAAAGAAGCCTATTCCCAAAGAGGATTTAAGGGTGTACTGACATATATCGTTGCTGTGCAACAGTTGCTATGCAAAATAGGGTCTTATTTTGGCCGGCAAAATTGAATAGACGCACGCGCGCGCGTTTTTGGCGAGAATCATTTAACTTCCGGTAGAGCGACGCACACCTGACAAAAAGGACTCATTTTCGTTCTTATTGCGCATGCGCGGGACACTTTACTTCCGGTTTCTTTAAAAAGCTATAATCTTTGGCGAATTTCATCAGAACGAAGTGTTTTTCAATATTTATATTCTTTTCAGCCTCTTCTTCAAAGCCGAGCATGGGATTTGCGAAAAATTGAGAAATACGAAAGTTATTGGCATAAGTCGAGTCATTTTTGACTTTCAAAAAATCCTAAAAGGCTTAATTGGAAACCATTCTTAAAACCCATGCTCGATTCTATGCACCTTGGTCTCAAGATTAAAATAATGCATTTTAAATTCTCAAATATACAGTGCTGAAAAAAATTATAGCTTTTTGCTGTATCTATGACGTCACATGATGACGTCATGCAATGGCGTCATAAAATGCGAAAGTTCCCTCAGGGAAGACAAACTACAAAATATAAAAGCGATATGACAATTTGGTGGCATTTTATAGAATATGTATTTTGCTTCGGTATGAAGAGTTAGATAAGCATTCTTTACCGCGGCACGTGCGCTATTCCCTGGGGTCCTCGTTCATTACTTAAGCGAAAATTCGCAATTACGCCTCACTCATGCTTGTGGACCAGCATCCTAATAACTCTAGAGGTTTACTACTATCAAGATGGCTGAAGAAGAACAAGACCTCGAGAGACAACCCCAGATTTCCACTAAGAGATCCAGAAGGTCCTCGGCCCGCACATCTAAGACCAAGACAAGTTCCCCAGAAGAAGTCCTATCATTGCTAAAGTCTTATTTGGAAGATAAATTGGAAGACAAAGATAAAAGATACCGAGAGAAGGCCAAAGTCGACAAACAGGCATCTAAACTGAAGAGTAAAGGAAACCAAAAGCAGTTCGAATTCAACGCGGAGTTAGAAGATTTATTCTGCAGAATCTTCGAATCAGACGATAAGGATAACATAGAGTCCTTTGCTAAAGAAGGCATCGACAAGATCAAGAGAAGGCAGAAACTTATCAAGATAGCGGATAAGGAACCGAGAGATGGATGGAAGGTAGTTGATGAATATTTGTCAGATGAGCTGGCATCGGATTCTGAAGACGACAAGAAGTTAAAGAAGGCTAGGAAGGCCGTCGCCGAGAAAAGAAAGAAGGATGAACATTCTAAGAGCTCTAGGCTGGCTAAGCGACCACGATACACTGGTGAATCGGAAAAGCGGCTTTTTCGAGGTAAGAAAAGTTTGTTCTCAATACTTAAGAGATTTTAGTACGGATTATAAACAATTACTTAGAAGACGATTGCTCACGATCTGGTACTTAAAATGTATTCTAACTCAGAACCTGACTACTTTGTGAATTCTCAGAGTAATGGTCCGCAAGCGAACCTACCATATACAACTACGTCTGTTGTTATTACTTTAATATCTTCGAAATATAGAAGATAAATATTTTACGTTCGTTTGAACGAAGTGAATTAGAACGTAAATGTATTTTGCTTCGGTATGAAGAGTTAGATAAGCATTCTTTACCGCGGCACGTGCGCTATTCCCTGGGGTCCTCGTTCATTACTTAAGCGAAAATTCGCAATTACGCCTCACTCACGCTTGTGGACCAGCATCCTAATAACTCTAGAGGTTTACTTTCCCACCCGACGGCAGCGGCTTTGACTATAGGGTACTAGATAGGATTAGACAAGATTAACAACCCATAAAGAGCCCATTAAAATATGACCGGATTGAATAATAATAATAATAATAATAAATAAATAAATTAAAAAAATAATAAATTCCTAGATACTGCTCTCATTATCTCTTTTTTAGGCTATAAAGAAGACAGGATGGACGCCGCAAGATGTTACAGATGCATGAGTATCGGCCACTGGGCAAAAGACTGCTGGAAAGTCAACAGATATCCAACAAAGCCAACCTATGGCAACTATACCTACAAGACCTCCACCTACGCACACCCCGGATCAAGCAAATAAGGATTTGATAGACCGCGATTTATTATCACAGGTACATTTATTAGAGGATTCATTTGAATACGAATGTAATGGACACAATATTGCCCAAGTCAAAGGGAATCTTAAAAATAACTTAGAGTTTTGGAAAACCATAGGGGCTTCAAGATACATTTTAGACGTTGTAGAACATGGATACAGATTGCCTTTCACACACTTGCCCCCTGAACCTATCCAGCTTAAAAACAACAATTCCGCACTCGTCCATCATAAATTTGTTCACGAAGCGATAGAAGAACTGTTCCAATCTGACCGCGTCATCGAAGTACGGGAACCTCCACTGGTAATCAATCCCCTCTCAGTTTCAGTGCAATGAAACGGGAAGAAAAGGCTCATTTTAGACTTAAGGCACGTTAACAAAACACTCCAAAAACTACGTATAAAATATGACGATTAGAAAGTGGCAATGAGCTATTTTGCTAAAGATTCGTACATGCTCTCATTTGATTTAAAAAGTGGGTATCACCACATTGAAATTGCAGCAAATGACCAAACATACCTAGGCTTCGCATGGCAATCCGAAAATCAGGAAACTAAGTTCTATGTATTTACAGTTCTTCCATTTGGCCTATCTACAGCTCCCCACATATTCACGAAATCATTAAAACCACTTGTAAAACACTGGCGACACCAAGGGATTTGTATTGCGCTTTTCCTGGACGACGGTTGGCTCACAGAGAACTCTTACGAATCAGCATGTAATTTGGCCGTAAAAATCAAAAACGATTTGAACGCCGCGGGTTTTATAACAAATGACGAAAAATCCAGCTGGGACCCTACTCAGAGATTAACATGGCTGGGCTTAGTTTGGGACTCAGCCCAGGGTACATTGGAAATCACTAGCTCGAGAATCAACAAAATTCTCGCAACAATAGATAACATGACCAAACACGACTCGACGCTCACTGCTAGACGCTTGGCCGCATTCACAGGACAGATTATCTCTATAGGTCCAGTAGCAGGAAACGTTACACGTATAATGACTAGACACTGTTGCCTCACGATAGCTTGCGCAGAACATTGGGATTTAGCCCTAGAATTAGACACTTATTGTTTAGACGAAATCTCGTTCTGGAAAAGCCACCTAAACTCACTAAAGGCAAGAGATTGGTTTTTAGTCAAAAAACCCCACTGTTTCGTTTACTCCGACGCAAGTTCCACAGGCTGTGGGGCCAAGCTTACTCTAGATAAGACACATATTAGCCACGAATCATGGAAAGAAGAAGATAGAGAAAAAAGCTCCACGTGGAGAGAATTATCGGCTATAAGTTTTTCACTGGAGGCATTTAGTAAGCTATGAGCTATGATTAAACAGATGATAGACAGATACGCAGAGGACAAGTGCACTTTGAAAGATGTGCGGACAGCAGCAATGTGCGCAATTGGTTTTGCGGGATTCGTACGCTACAGCGAGCTGTCGAACATAAAACCGAGGCATATTTCATTTTGTAAAGACTGTATAGTAATTTTCATTGCTAATAGTAAAACTGATGTTTATCGCGAAGGAAACAAAGTTTCTATTGCAAAAACTCGGACAAAATACTGCCCCGTAGCATTACTAGAAAAGTATGTAGATATGGCAAATATTACCAGAAAGAGTGAAGTATACTTGTTCAGAAGATTAACAAAAACTAAGTCAGGATATGTTCTAAGAAAGGAAAGATTGTCCTCCACAAGATGTGGAGAAATGTTCCTAGAGTGTTTAGTTGCACTAGGTTTTGATGCCAAAGATTACGGCGTCCACAGCTTAAGATCAGGGGGTATGACCACTACAATTCATCCCGACAGTTGGATTTCAGAGAGACTCTTAAAACTTGACGGGCGGTGGAAAACGGACACAGCAAAGACATATATGTCGTTGAATGTAAGCAGAATCGAGTAAGAATAACTAAAAGCCTAGGATTCTGATTTAATGATGACAAATGTATTTGTTCACTATCGAATCAATGAAGGATATCTAAATGCGAGTCATTTGGTATTTTTGTACAAATATTACAATATATAATATATATAGTATAACTTAAGAGTTTGACCGTATCTGTAAGTGACCTACGCATATATATATATTTCCAATTTATTAAGTATCATTTACTATTACATATATCAAATCAAGCACTTTACCTTAACTATGATTTATGTACGAGTTAATTATTATCACCAATAAATAATGGTCCGCAAGCGAACCTACCATATACAACTACGTCTGTTGTTATTACTTTAATATCTTCGAAATATAGAAGATAAATATTTTACGTTCGTTTGAACGAAGTGAATTAGAACGTAATTTCAAATTTCCCTAGCAACGGGCCATTTTTATATGTCAGTACACCCTTAATGGAAAAACATCGAGGAAAGCGAAATAAGGCCCATCTGGAGGACATTTTCGTGGACTATCCAATTTCTCAGTAATTGGATAGTTTTGTCTCAGCCAATGAAATTCAAGAAAACAAAAAGAAATATATTTCAATGCAACCAATCAGCGTGCAGCATTTTATCAGAACAACTGCATGAGAAACAAACCAAATCTTGAGAGAAAAATGGCGGATTGTTTTGGACTGTTGTAAACTTGTTTTTCTCAGGTACTTCTTTACATTTCCCTGACTTTCAGTGTTAGTAATTGAGTAGAGAAAAATATTTATGATAAACTTTAGCAGTTTTTTCTGAGAACAGTTGATTTTACGGGATTTTTTCAACCTTGAAGTTTTGGCTTTTGCGAGTGTTGGTAACGCTCTTTAAGGTGATTCCTCTGTTTTGCATCACGCACGTCTACCGCCCATGGTTCAGAAAGCATAGTATTACGACTGTCAGCATTTTCATTCAAATTATGACTAAAAAAGGTTAAAACACAATTTGAAACAATTGTGCAAGTTTTGGTGAGACAAATAGTGAGTTTTGTAAAACTCGCCCCAGTACTTTCTCGGAAAAGTGCCGATTTTAACACAAATTTGATGGTAATTTTGAAAATAACTCTCTAATGAGCACGGTGACCCCCATTTTCTATTTCAAATTTTGCTTTCTTGTTATGATTTACAAAACATATTTGAAAATTAAGAAAAGTTATAGAGTGCACGCACTTAATCCGTGAAACATAATTATTAATATTTATTACTAAGTGTGAACATACTAATTAGACAATATAAGGAATTAGTGATGCGTAAAAACTGTAACAACACTTTATTCATGTATGATATGAAGAAATGAAGAGATTTCTTTTCAAAACAAAAACACAACACATTTTTATTAATGATAATCAACGACTAAAATAACGTTTGAACTTTGTAGATTCAGTTTAATGGTCGAAATACGTTAAGACCATATATGGTTGTCTATGAAAATACGTAATTTTTATTTAACGCTACACTGAATGTTTATGTACATCATTTTTTTCCTTCAAGCTATCACTCTATCCCGGCCTGCCTACAAGATATGATTGTATTACAGTCTCATACAACTGGAACAAAATTATTTTAACAATCGCTATGCTACGAAATAAGGCCAAATCTATGAACCTATCAAATGTTATAATCGACGGTAGTTCTTCTTAACAAGAGCTCCACAGTATGGACAAAAATTAAAATCGTCGCTCGGGATATGCTTAGTACAGGAAGAACATAACGGCATTACGCCCTTCGGCATGCAGTCTTTCTTCTTTTCACCAAGAAATGCGGGTACGGTATTCTTTTCCGGCCGATGGAAGGATAGTATTTTACCTGGCACGGATGGTTGGACAAGCCGTTCATTTTCCTGCACGCCAGCGAGGATTTTCTTTAAAGACGTGGACGAAAGTGTCGTCTTCGCTGCGATGGTTTTAGCCATGTCCACGTCGGCTGTGGCAGCTTGACAAGCCTCACCGACTGTCATATAGTCATCACACTCGTCATGAGCTTCAATTTCTTGTTGACTCAGCACGTGGTTGACTACAGCATTAATATCGCCTTTCATTTGTGTTAGCATGGCAGCAAGGTATGGTCTTGCCACATCTGGTAAGACATTGCCGAGGTGCTCTAGCTGGGCGCCAAATTCAACTATACTAGTGCCATGACCAGATGCTGGAGGTTGGCTGGGCATAACGCACACACGTTCTTTGGACTGTGCAGCGTTTACAGGCTTTAACTGATGTAGCTGTATAGCTGTTTTCATGACTTGAAGGGGTGAAAGATCAGGCGCAGCACTGACAATGTCTCTTGAATAGTCGTTGATCTTGTTGTAGAGCTCCCGGTGCTTTTGTAACTGCTTCTTCTTTTGTTCTGTGGTTAAACAATTAAAACTTTTCAAAAAAAAAAACAATTATGTTGGAGCCATTATATTGAGCGTAAATTATATTATCAAGCTTACCAACTCTTTTCTCTTCGACAGTGAGACCTTTTAAAGTCTTTAGGCCTGCTTGTTCGTAGTTTGCAATAGCAAGAACCTCATCAGTGTTAACCGTAGGTTTTGCACACGCCGGGAAGGATTGTGGAGTTAAATCGATATTATTTTGACACTGACGAGCTTTAGTGTGACTTGCACACTTGTCGCAAGAGCATTCCTTGTAAGGACAAACCTTTTTATGGCCACGTAAAGGAGCAATTTTGCCATGTAAACGGCACTTTGCACACGTACGACCTATTATCCGCTCCATACTTCATATGCATGTGAATGAATGTTTGCACTCTTGAATCAAACAACACGCGAGTAGTCAGCCTTCTCGCCTTCTGATTGGCTGACCGTTCAGGGGGCGGCAATTTAAATTAGACACATTCCGTAACGCACGCCATATCCTAATTTAGACAAGTGCATTCAGCTTTCTGATTGGTTGGTCTTTTAGTGGGCGGCACATTTAAATTACGCTCGTGTCTAATAAATCAATCTTGTGAATAAAAAAAAATTATGCTTTTACTCTCGCGCTTTCCGTTTGGTGAAGAGAAGTGTTTTGTTTTTCTGTTGTTCCAAAGATATTTAAAGTTTACGTAAACGTGATGTCGTGGAGAGTGAACCGTCAGGGGGGACATTATTCCTATGGAACTGCATATCCACTGCAAAAGAGAATTGAAATCATTGTCACCTATATAAATTCTGGGTCGTATTACGCCACATCTTACATCTGTAAAGTAAGCTACAATAGTGTTAGAAAGCTCGTGGAAGTATTTCGGCAAAAGGCCACAATGCTGCCTCAGTTCCATGCGAATTCCCGACCAAATGAAATACCTTGTTGGTTGGAAACATATGTAGAGGCTATTCTGGTGCTCTATCCGACACTGTACATAAAAGAAGTACAACAGCTTGTAGTGGACGACTTTGGTCTGACACCACAAGAAACACCGTCATGTTCGTGGATACGAAAACTACTGAGGAAGTCACATATCACGAGGAAGAAGTGCACTGTTGTAGCAATAGAAAGGTTTACACCGTATATTCAACTACAACGACAGAACTTTTTCCAATGGCGACAAGCTATTGATCCAAGGCTAGTTTATTTCTTCGATGAAAGCTCTTTTTCGTCAGAAACCGATCAGCGCAAATATGGATACAACGAGTGTGGTTTTGCTTTGCCAGCATACCGGAATAAGAGACAAACATCAAGTAGTTCAGTTTTAAGTGCTATAGGTTATCGAGAGGGAGTTCTCATGGCCATACCCGTTCAGGGTAGTTTCAATATTGAGCTCGTAAACGACGTCATTGAGTATCAAATTTTGCCTCTACTTCCTAACAATTGCTACCTGGTAGCGGATAATGCAAGTGTGCATAATGAGGCGAGTTTAGCAGCAATTCTTTACCCCAAGAACATAACACTGGTGATGTTGCCCGCCTATAGCTATGACCTCAATCCAATAGAGATGGTGTTTGGTTTGGCCAAGGCACTAGCCCAGAAGACACCAGGAGCAATACAAGAAAATATGCTGCTAGCTGTGGTAAACGCGTTCGTCCAAATGCCCGTCTTAAGTGTTGTTTTTAAAATATAATTGTGCTTTATTTAGTATATTTGAAATAAAGAAAATAACTTCGGATTGCTCATGAGTGATTATATATGGTGTGCACAGTGTATTTATTGAGTCTGATTTCAATATTTTGTGTTATACGTGGTGGGAAACTTTAATAAAACGTTTTGCATCTTTACATGTTGTCTCTTTCATTCATAAAATAGTAAATCTCTAATTAGATCTACTATTTAGTAATTAGTAGTAATTAGTACTATTTGTTTCACGGATTAAGTGCGTGTACTCTATCGCAAAAAGGTCTATTCTTGAAGAATTAATCGCTCGCTGGAATTAGCATGTTGACTTGAGTAAATATGTGCTTGAAACCACGCTTCCAAAACTGCTTCCAATCTTACCCGCGGACCACGTTTTATGTCCGAGAAAGCTTTGAGTTACAAAAATTAAACATGGAAAAAGCTCGTGTTTTAATAATTTTTTTTTGTGCACGCTCTACAAGTTCTTGTATTTCGAGTTTGAATATGCGACATTTGCTCTGCGCTAAGTTTATTTAAAACTTCAATCTTATCCTCATATTTGGTGTAGAAACCAAGTCCATTGGTGCTCATTAAGTTGTTAAGGTGACTCGATATAGTTGTTTTCAGACCGCACCGCACATTTTCATCTGGCGCCATGGACAACTTAATGCGCACCAATCGACTTGGTTTCTACACCAAATATGAGGATAAGATTGAAGTTTTAAATGATGTTATAATTAAATCGATCAACGTTTTTAAAATAGCGAAAATCGAACATCGTCAAAAATGGTTTTCCTCTAATATCTCGCAAAATTGATGAGCTTCAGACAAGCGGTAAACTGCATAGAAAAATTCAGACAAATGCACAACATTTCAAAGTGATTTTAAGAGATTTAATCTGTTTGATTTTCTTTAAATCACCAAAGTTTCCACAGATGCTGTATTTCTATTCTTGGATATAACGACAGCGTAAACAATACTCGAAGTACGCAAAACACCACGAGAACACTTTGCAAATATTACCAAAATAGACAATTACCTTACGTGAAAAAGCCGACTTTCAACTCTTCATCGATGTCTAGATATATCTTTTTCTTTCCAAGTCTCTTGTGAGACATTTTCTCCGCAACTTTGTACATCAGAAGTTGTTTTTGAAAATCTCAAAAACGCTGCAGGCTTATTTTTGCTTGGCGTTTAAGTAGGGCATTACTTGTTCTATACACAGCAATATTGCAACAGCTCATTCAAATACAAGCACTAAAACGACCCAAAACTTAAACCTGATGTAGACCCAAACGCCAGCTCAAAACTTGCATTGAGACAACCATTCGACTCGCTAATTAGCATATTGCACTCGCAAATTGTTCACAGCATGTGCACGTGCATAGCATAGAGTTCCACGCTTCATGCATCAGGAACCGGAAATATAGAATTCGCTTTAGAATAACTTTCACTTCTAATATTTGTATGTTTTTAGGTTGGGAAGACATGATATTTTTTTAAAAAAAGAGCAAGCATAATATTTGGGAAATAATATTAACTAATTAGCAGTAAACATAACCAAATAAACAAAAGAAAAGAATTTAATCTTATTTCCGGTTCCTGATGCATGTAGCGAATGTAGCGTGGAACTGTAGTAGTTTATTACACTCTTTACCTATCTGAAACGTTTGGAGACCATTCCTTTATTTTTGGCGGTAGTAGAGCCTCGGAAAGAAAGATGACTTTTTCGCACAAGTGTCCACAAATTGAGAAACCGGAGTCAGACTCTCTTTTCTCAAAACTGACTCCAACAATTCCTTTCCAAACTTCTGCATAGGAAATTTAATCCTTTCCAATTCAACATTATTTAAAAACTTCATTTGGCTGGAAATTCTAGAACGAGCGCAACAGCAGAAACAAAATCGGCTCCATTGCCTTTCAATAAATTGCGTCTCGAGTCAAACGAACAGCCTTCGAATGTTTTGGTTCTGTCCTATTGTTCTCTGTAACAATAGCGGGATTAAGGGATTAGTGTGTCTTTTATCTAATCAAATTAAAACTAACTGACTTGAATTGTAATGTTTCATCTTTTTTATCTTATTCAGACTACTCCCTTTTTTTATTAACTCGTGGATATGCGAAGCATAGAAAGGAGTTATTGTGGGGACTCGGTGTCACTCGCTCACTCAGGTGTTAGCAGATACCCGTTAGAGTCTGGGTACGAGACTCCGCTCGACTCCGCTCGCCGCTCGGTACTGAGCCGAAGTTCAGGAAATGTTGTAAGGCAATTTTGTGATCATGTTATTCGATCTTTTCTAATCATTTATTTATTCCGGGACTCTCGAACTATTCATAGATCAATGATATTCGCTTTTCACGATTTATGTTGAAATCAGACTAGACAAAATATATATTTAGTTAACTGAACATTATAGCTTGAAATAGCATTGACTAGAAGCACTCCCAGACATGTCCAATACACACGAAAAATTAAATACAGACATTGTTTAAAGAAGAAGAAGCCTTTTAGATCATTAAATTCCTAGTATTAGCGCAAGCTATTTCAGGAGTAAAACCATCGAACAGTACCGAAGCAAGTTTAGCCATGACTTTAATACGCAACAGAATATTGCATTGCAGTCGATACTGACGAGTAAAAACCTTGCTGAATGCCGGACTTTGTACATCGCTGTCAAGCAACAAAAATCTTTTCAAGTCCAACATCAAAGTCATCCAAGCTTTTATTAATTAGTGTTCGTACTCTATCATCACAAGAGCCAAAGTAGATAAACGAACGAAAACATTTTGAAAGCCACCGTCCCAAGCGCCGTGAAGGCCATAGCCCAGACGCTGGGCCCTCCTTCACCGCTCCTCTTTTTTATTTGGGCTTCCTGTGTCGCGGAAAGGAGGGTCCCTCCTTTTTGCGACACAGGAAGCCCATATAAAAAAGAGGAGCGGCGAAGGAGGGCCCAGCGTCTGGACTGTGAAGGCCATCGAGTCCGCTAGCCGAAAACAGCAACAAAAAGGCGCATTGAGTTAGTTTACTGGCTTATTTAGTGTTTTATGAAGCAATTTCTTTTATATTTATAGCGACATTTTGCTACAGAGAGAAGCATTTTTGCATTTGTTTTGTTTGTAACCACACATTGAATAAATACACAAAATTTACTAGTGGAAGACATGCAACTTCTCGATGGTCAAGAGGATATACCCATGGCTTTTCAAACGAAAGGCCCGGAGCCGGAGCTCGAGTCTCGGCCAGGCGGTGATCAAATTTTTTTTCATGCACTTTTTGTTTTCTTTTTGACACATTTTTTTTCTTCTTCTTTTATAGCTAAAGACTCTTTTTCGCTAAAGAAATTATTAATTTATTGAGATTTTTGTCTTCAAATGAAAACTCGTTATTTTACTAAAATATATTGCTTGGGCTTCCTGTGGTCATTTCGGTCAATGCACGACATTATTTCAAGTTATATGATAGAGTGAAGCAGTTTGCAGTGTACGCAGTGGGACATTACTTTTATTAGGTACATATCTATTCACGATATATACACGAGTTAGCCATAGGGGCCTTTGATTTTGGCATAAGGTGTTATCAGCTTTAACCTTTTTCAATGTCATTTAAAAAGATTTTGTATAACTTAACTCAACTAGGGGCTAACTAGAAAACGTCATGTTAACTTAGCCCCTAGGCACTAAACTATATTCAAACATAATGCTGCATCTTTCTCCCGAATTTATTATTATACATATTCTAGGCTATTATTTCTGTATAATTTTGTAAATAACTGTGTGTGTGCCAATAAAGTTGTTGTTGTTGTTGATTTCCCTTAAAACTTTTTATTGACAAAATGATTCTAAAATATTTCAATCACTTGGTAACTTTACCTTTACACTTCTTTTGAAACTAACAAGCTTTATTGGGATCAGAATCGTCACAGAAAAACAATAAACAATGTTATCATTCCCATCTCAACGGAATGCTAAAGTGATATAAAATTGAGATGTCCAATTTTTCAAATTTAATAACTAACTCTAAATGACAAGATTATTAGAATAAGTAAAGCTACATATAAATTGATTGAATAAGTGATAACTCCACGTTAAAAAACACACAACAACCACTACAGAAAAATCTGAGCCCCAGGTGGGAACCGAACCCACGACCTTCCGATTAACTAGACGGATGCTCTACCACTGAGCTACTGGAAACTCGTATGATTATCTGAGGGTTGAGTGTGAATATATAGCACTGAAATCCATCAGTGACGTGACATATACTGAAATCCATCAGTTATTAAATGTCGGAATATATATAATATTGATGTATACGCGGAATAGTGCATATTGCATAGAATAAGTAAAGCTACATATAAATTGATTGAATAAGTGATAACTCCAGGTTCCCACCTGGGGCTCAGATTTTTCTGTAGTGGTTGTTGTGTGTTTTTTAACGTGGAGTTATCACTTATTCAAACAAGATTATTACCAATTAATGAAGAAAAAATATATTAATGAGTGGAAATCTTATGTTGTCGAGGTCAAGAAAATTACAATTGTATAATTCGATAAAGGAAAGTTGTGAATTAGAAAATTATGTAGATATCATCAGAACGTTTGAACAAAGAAGAAATTTCACAAAATTGAGAATCAATAACTATAGATTAGCAATCGAAACAGGGAAATATGAAAAACAAATGGTCGAGAAAAGACTCTTCTTTCTGCACTCAAAATCAAAAACAGAGGAGAAACAGAGGAGCATTTTCTTTTTCAAACGTTCCCTGTACTCTGATTTACGTTGGCAATTTTTCAATAAGTTAGTCAATAAAATAGATATATACAAACAACATGGATAGTTCAAATTTATCAAAATCAGAAAACGACACCGGCCTGCTTCTATGTATCCAAATTTTATACAACAAAAGACCTTAAAAAGGTCATGTGGTTACTGGTAAAATATGCAAACGTTTTGAGTATATAGAACTAATTATTGCAAAGTAAATAAAAGAAATGACACATGCAATGATTTCTACATTGATTCTTTATTATAATAGTCGAGAGATCAGCCTAGTCCCCAGGCTATCCCGTTTCGCGAGAGATGTTGTTCGTTGTTCAGCTTTCTTGGCAATTGTCTTGTGAAAGAGGTTGATTATATTTATACAACTGCATAATATATACTATAGTGGCCGTTTGAGTTGCGTGACAACTCAGATCGTCTTACTAATATACAAATATCATGACATCCCCCTTTCTGTAAGAGATTATAAACATTTGTAACGGCGGGTTCCCTGTGCACCAGGGGCCGCAAGGCATTACTGGGGCGAAGTTGTTGTTTGTAAAACACTGTTGTTAGTCGCTCCGAAATAAAGACATTTTAACAAGTAATATGCAAGCGTAGTCTTTGAGTTCTACATTGGTGACCCCGACGAAAGAACGAACAACATCGCAGCACAGTAAACTGGCTACACAACGCCTGCAAAACTGATTATTTTCACACCGATTCTTCGTTGTCTTCGTTACTCGTCAATCCTGCAAAATGCCTGATCCAGAGGAAAACAAAACCGACGCTATCTGCAATACCGTGGCTTTAAAGCTACCTCAATTCTGGCCTGCCGATCCACAAATATGGTTCGCTCAAGTGGAGGCACAGTTCGCTACCCGAAAGATTACAAATCAAGACACAAAATTTTATTATGTTGTAGCATCCCTTTCACCCGAAGTCGCCGCAGATATTCGTGATCTGCTCATCCAAAAGCCGGCAGAAAACGCATATGATGAGTTAAAAAAGAAACTTCTAGAGAGAACAACGACAACCAAGGCTCAGAAGCTGCAGCAGTTATTGGCAACAGAAGAATTAGGCGACCGTAAACCTTCCCAGCTCCTTAGGCGATTCCAACAGCTATTAGATGATAGTCCCGCTGACCATCCATTAGTTCGTGAGTTATTTTTACAACGGTTACCTCAGCATGTACGTCAATTATTGGCTGTAACAACCAAGTCTACAACACCGCTAGAGGAGTTGGCAAAGCTCGCCGACAAAGCTATGGAAGTGCAAACTTTCAATGTGAACTCTGTTCAACGTCCGCCCGAGTCAACCGCTTTCAACAACCTACAAGCTCAATTGAATGAGATAAACAAGACTTTGGCCACATTGTCTAAAAAGCAGGAAAAACCAGCCAACCAACCCAATGCAGCCTCATCAATTGGTAAACAGCCTCTGTGTTTTTACCACCAGCGATTTGGAAACAAGGCTCGTAAGTGTCAACAACCCTGTAGCCACTCCCAGGAAAACGACAGAGTCAGCACGTGAATGCGGCCGACCTGCTGACTGAAACAAAGAGCCGTTTATTTTTCGTTAAAGACAGGAATTCAGACAAACAGTTTTTAGTTGACACTGGAGCAGAAGTCAGCGTTTTACCGTTCAATAAACAGGGACCACCCCTGCCACCAAGTTCATTTTCTCTAGAAGCTGCCAATCATAGCAGAATTAAAACTTTTGGAACTCGTTCACTTAAGTTAGACTTCGGGCTACACCGAAAGTTTAATTGGAAGTTTATTGTAGCAGATGTTAAATTTCCTATACTTGGAACTGATTTCTTACGTCACTATGGTTTACTTGTTGATGTTTCTAAATGCAGACTACTTGATGCTACAACCTACTTAAGCGCTCAAGGCTTAACAGCTCAGGTACCTTCAATCAGCCCAATAACTATGGGATCACAATCCAAGTATCATAAAATTCTTAACGACTTCCCATCACTTACCAGGGTTACCCAGGACATGAACGTTAAACACAAGGTAACCCATCACATTGTCACGAAAGGTCAACCTGTGCATGCAAGACCCAGGCGTTTAGCCCCAGAGAAGATGAAAATAGCACGTACTGAATTTAACAATCTATTGGACCTTGGTATCATTCAACCCTCAAAAAGCAACTGGTTGTCACCCTTACACATGGTACCAAAGAAAAATCCAGGAGAATGGAGACCATGTGGGGATTACAGAGCACTTAATGATATAACCGTACCAGACAGGTACCCAATCCCACATATTCAAGATTTTACATCAAGCCTCCATGGTACCACTGTCTATTCCAAGGTTGATTTAGTTCGAGCTTATCATCAGATTCCGGTAGAACCCGACGATGCGCACAAAACAGCTCTGACTACACCTTTTGGACTGTTCGAGTTCACCAGAATGCCCTTTGGTTTACGCAACGCCGCTCAAACATTTCAAAGGTTCATTGATCAGGTCATTCAAGGACTGGACTTTTGTTATGGATATATTGATGATATTCTTATAGCAAGTGCAACACCACAAGAGCATGAAGAACACCTGAGATTGTTATTTCGTAGGTTGGATCAGTATGGACTCATTATCAACCCGGATAAATGCGAGTTTGGAAAGACCGAGTTAACCTTCTTGGGACATCATATCAGCAAGGACGGCATACGACCATTGCAAGAGAAAGTTCACGCAGTTCTAGATTTTCCCCTACCAGAATCTACCAAGAAGCTTAGAGAATTCCTTGGTTTGATAAACTTTTATCATAGATTCATACCTGAGTGTGCTACCTTACAGACCCCTCTCCTTGGTTGTCTAACGGAAGCAGATCGACGCAGAGGATCGTTACATTGGACTGATCAACTCATCAAGCATTTCAATGATCTCAAAAGAGCTTTAGCAGCAGCAGCACACCTCTCGCACTGGCACCCAACAGCAGAAACCTGTCTTATTGTAGATGCTTCAGATATTGCGGTCGGAGCAGTAATTCAACAGAAAGTCAATGGTGATTGGCAACCACATGGATTCTTTTCTAAGAAGCTTAAACCAGCTGAAACTCGCTACAGTACTTTTGGAAGAGAACTGCTGGGGATTTACCTGGCAATCAAGCACTTTCGACACCTTTTAGAAGGCAGAAACTTTTATGTTCATACCGATCATAAACCGTTAACCTACATCTTCAGAAGTAATTCAGATAAGTACTCACCACGAGAAGTCCGGCAAATGGCCTACATTTCAGAATTCACCACAGATGTCCGTCATGTGAAGGGTAGCTCAAATGCAGCAGCTGATGCACTCTCACGGTTAGATATCAACTCCTTAGAGGAAAACCCAAGTTTAGACTATGATCTACTTGCCGAAGCTCAAGCTGAAGATCCTGAAATACAACGTATGAAACACAGCAACAACACGATACAGTTCCAAGAAGTGCATTTTACTGGTACTACAAAACCAGTTTTGTGTGACATCTCTACTGGTACTCCAAGACCGTTTTTACCAAAGGAGTATAGAAGGCCAATGTTTAATTTGCTGCATGGACTGTCACACCCAGGAATACGTGCTTCACAGAAGCTGATCACATCTCGTTTTATTTGGCCAAGAATGAATACTGACGTACGGAAATGGTCTAAAGAATGTGTGGCATGCCAGCGATCGAAAGTTTATCGGCACACAGTTACGCCACTTGGAACATTTGACCTCCCAAAGCGTAGATTTGACAACGTTCATATTGATCTGGTTGGTCCTTTGCCGTCAGCAGAAGGATATACCTACGTACTTACATGTATCGATCGCTACACACGTTGGCCAGAAGCTATACCTATAACTGGTATTACAGCAGAAGCTGTCGCTAAAGCCTTTGTCTCAGGATGGATATCACGATTTGGCGTCCCTTCAACAGTAACTACAGACAGAGGAAGGCAGTTTGAGTCACATCTGTGGAAGGAACTTAGCAAACTTCTGGGAACCAAGCAAGTTCGTACAACTGCGTACCATCCAATTGCAAATGGAATCATTGAACGGTTTCATCGACAACTCAAAGCCTCCCTCAAGGCTAAAACTGGAAGCACCTGGTTGGATGCACTACCCTTAATCCTCCTAGGAGTGAGAAGTGCGTTCAAGGAAGAACTGCAAGCTTGCACTGCTGAGCTTGTTTATGGAACTGTTTTGACTTTACCAGGACAATTGCTTAACTATGAGTCGCAAGACTCAGCTGTTTCAACTTCAGAATTTGTTAACAAGTTGAAGGCTTGCATGCAGTCACTTAAAGCTAAACCTACGAAACATCGTACACGTCCTGTCTACATCCACAAGGCATTGGACACGTGCACACATGTTTTTGTCAGGCAAGATCACTTAACAAAGCCACTGGAGCCACCTTACAGGGGACCGTACCGTATATTACAGCGATACCCAAAGTGTTTCAAGCTTGATCTTGATGGGCGTCAAGATACAGTATCGCTGGATCGACTCAAACCCGCATTTATAGAGTCACCCCAGGACAGTGAGTTGGAATGCAACAAAGACCTTAAAAGGCAGCACAGCCAGCAACAAGAAGTACACCTACCTACGCCGCAAGCAGCAAAGGATATGGAACGTTTCCCTGCGTCTCGTAAAACACGCAGTGGAAGACTTGTCAAAACACCGCAACGTTACATGTTGTAACTAGAGGGGGGGTACTGTAACGGCGGGTTCCCTGTGCACCAGGGGCCGCAAGGCATTACTGGGGCGAAGTTGTTGTTTGTAAAACACTGTTGTTAGTCGCTCCGAAATAAAGACATTTTAACAAGTAATATGCAAGCGTAGTCTTTGAGTTCTACACATTGATTATGGTTGTTTTCTTAAATCGTCAAGAGTGATCTGAGTGGTTGGATCGTAGCTACATGGCTGTCAAACAAACACCGTGTTTTCATGTCCATCTTTCTGGTTAAAAACTTTCGTAAATCTACTGGAATTCTGAAAAATTCCTTATTAAAATACACACTTCGAATAAACTTTGCAAAACCTGTGCCTGATTACATTGATAAAAGAGAAGGAAAACATTGCTCACTTACAAAAACCTCTTGTTGAAGCGATGGTGAGCACATGGAAAGGTGATTGGGTTTCATGTCAGTCGTTCCGAATGGCGTCCCGAATGGAGTCAGAGAAGCCATGTTTATCAAACATTGTCAAAGTTACGCCTTAACGAACATTTCCATGAAAGAAAAACAATTAATTGTTCTAAAAGGGCACCAAAAAGTCTATAATTTATTATCGATAATCGAATAATTGAGCAAAAAAGCTTCGGACGAAGTTCGAATATTTTCGTCAAGACACTTCGTTTCAACTTCGGAAATTTCCGAATTACACACCCTCACGCATACCCGATGACATAGTGCGTTACTGGCTTTAAAAGCCAGTAACCACAAAAATCTAGGCCGCGCGCGCCGAGAATTGAACCGCGAGAAAAAGGAATTTAGTATGCTAATTGTATGCAAAACCAAAAAAAAAAAAAAAAAAATCGACCATGCATCCAGACAAATCGCTGAATCATCGCATGTTACGTATAGGAAGATGATTTCGGCCCCTTCCGCGCTATCGGTAGAACGCAGCAAGCTAGCTTCGCGGTCAAAAAGGGAGGAAACAGTCGGATCCTAGGCACTAGGCTAACTGGTCTAATATTGCTTAAGGACGGAGCCCTCTAATGTGAAAGTAATTATTTTCTCTAAAATCTATATGGGTGTGAAAGAACCCATTGTAGACTGTTAGAATCCAAGAAAAAATTGGGGGTCACCACGCATTTTAATGAGTTATACGTCATCAAATGTTGCGGAAAATGCATTTTTGACGACCTAAAGAAAAAAATTAAAAATCCTCTATACTTCCAATAAGTTTCAAACATTTTTTTCCTAAAACACTCTAAGCATAATTCTCTGGTAGGGCAATACCATAAAACCGCGAAAAAAAAAGAAAATATATTTTTTTTGAATATTTACTTGGTCTTAGGATGTTCTAGTCTATGATTGCTAAATATAATATGTGATATTTTCTATCATTCTTCAATTATAAATTTATAAAAAGCTTATATAATTCTAGATTTTTCTTTGGTTTATAATTTACAAAAGGAAAAAAGAGGGGTATCCAGGCGATTTAAGAAGTTATTTACCGATAAACGCACGAAATACGATGAAATCCCTAGCCCTCCATACAGAGTATAGACAGATTTTACAAAGCATTATGGGACATTTCCAAGATGGCGGCCAATAGGCAAATCTAGTCCTTGTGATCAAAACAGTGGTTTTTAAGCGAGTTTTATTCATCAATACTGAATTTAATTCTACTACAGGAACAGTCAAATGTTTTTTCTACAAGCAAGTAAGTTTTATTTATCCAAATATCGCAAAACTGCTTTGTTTTTACGATGTTTTTACTACGAAGGGCCATGCGCAGAACGCCGCAGTGCGCGCTGACAATAGGGTATATACTTCATGTTAATATGCCATATACTCACCTCAACATTTATTTACTGTAGGTACTTTGTTCACATATGATTAATATAATGTACTTGAAATTTGTTCTACTGCATTCTAATAAGTCCTTATCCATCCTAGTTTGTCCTTATCCTTCCTAGTACGTCCTTATCCATATCCTAGTACGTCCTTGTCTGTCCTACTACGAGACATACTAGGATAGATAAGGACGTACTAGGATGGGTAAGGACGTACTAGGATGAGTCAGGACGTAATAGGACAGACAAGGACCTTCTAGGACGGACAAGGACGTACTAGGATGGGTAAGGACGTACAAGGATTGATGAGGACGTATTAGGATAGATAAGGACGTACTAGGATGGGTTAGGACGTACAATTATGAATAAGTACGCACTATGATCAGCATGCGAAGTGCCTATTATAAGTAATACTATGACCCTGAGGGATATTAGTGATTAAATGTCCCCGAAGCCGAGGGAGGTTTAGTGGAAGGTTTAGTGCTTTTGAGTCATGTCGCTGGGCCAATTAAAGCGTATATAAAGCCTAAAGAAAAGAAAAGAACATTATAAAATCCAGACAACGCAATTAACAGTAAAAAAATTGAAAATACACGCTACTCACCATAACATAAAATATTGTATTCCATGATTTTTTGATTGCTTAGAGTCCTCAGTAACACTCGACATGGTGACCTTCTACATAAGCTCATTAACACTGGTCCCATCAACTAATGGTGCACATGTAACGTTAAACTCGCTTTGTTTCAGCCCTTCTCTCTTCTTGACTGTTACTAAGAGAGTGCGTTACACTGATACGTTAGATTTGAATTTCAAACTGCTCTCAAGTTATCCCATGTAATCTCCTCAGCTCAGGTTACTGGCATTTACGATTACCGGAAACTCGCTATTATTAGCGTCTCGTTTCAAATCTCAACACAGGAAACCCAAAATACTAATTGATTTATTCTTTTATTTATGACTCTTAAAAGCCGGGCTCCCTGTGTCTGAATCTGAATAAATATCACTGTATGAATAAAGGTGACTAAGCTTGAAATCTTATAATTAAAATCAAATGCTAAAAAGCTTGATCTATAATCTTTATTTCAACTTTTTCAATAAAATGCAATCTTTGTTTGCCTATTTCCACAGGAAGCCCAATTCATTTGAATCAAAAACGTCAAAAAAAGTATTTAAAATTATTATTATTATTTAAATGGGAGCTCCGCTATTAGGTAGTACCTAATTTTGATATCAATTTACACTGTAATTCAAATAAAAGCTTGACTTTTGATTCATTTTGTAAACTCAACCGTGACCTTTCTTGCGTGACTTTGAATACTAATTTAGTTGGGGGCGGAACGGTTTTCTCCAAAGGATGCTTACAGGCTCTCCCCTTCCCCTCTTCCCTCCCCCTCCCCTCCCCTTCCCTTTCCCTCCCCTTCCCTTTCCCTCCCCTTCCCTTTCCCTCCCCTTCCCTTTCCCTCCCTTTCCCCAAGAGAGCCTGTTCACAGGCTACTTGTTACACAGGCTAAAACCTAGCTATTTGGTAACAAGCTTTTTGGTAAGCAAACACAGGAAACCTGTGCAAACAAAAAGCCCGAACCAAAAGAGCATATTACACATTTATGCTCTCCTGTCCTTTCCCACAGAATGTATATATTTATATTTATATTTATATTTATATTTATATTTATATTTATATTTATATTTATATTTATATTTATATTTATATTTATATTTATATTTATATTTATATTTATATTTATATTTATATTTATATTTATATTTATATTTATATTTATATTTATATTTATATTTATATTTATATTTATATTTATATTTATATTTATATTTATATTTATTTATTTTTATATTTATTTATTTATTTATTTATATTTACACAGAATATTAGTTTACTCGATCTGTTCGCATTATTTCGAAAGTTGCTGTAAATGAAAGTTCCAAATGGCTTGTACTGAATACTTGTTTTTATATCCGGAGCGACTAATTTGTAACTGAAAATTCATGACACAACAAATGCCTGAAGGATATTTTGTTGAAATATTTTCAAGTGAAATACGATATTCTTAGTGATCACTGATGACTATAAACACACGTGTGGAAGATCCGAAGATGAGAAGATATTACTTCATATAAAGAACACCACATAGGTTTAAGCTATACGATATATGCGGCAATCAGCAATCCCTTACCCAAATCACTTCTTTTGACCAAAAAGTATCTCCTTTTGCAAGACTTTAGAAGTTCTTCCGCTCTTGGAAGCACTTCGAACAGGCGGTCAAAGGTGGCTCCCACTCGAATTGGAGCGAAACTGGGATCCTCAACCTAGAACGAACACCTACGGGTTAGCACATATTCAGTATAATAGAACAGATATTTACAATTACTTACTCATTGGCCTTAATGCCCTTCAGGTGGATTGGAAAGCTAGCCTTCTGCTGGTCAAGGAGTATCGCGAGTTATAAATTGGTAAATCCTCACGCACTCTGCCCACATGCTTTATTAGCGATCGTATATCAAGAAATACAAATCCGCCAATCAAAGCGAAGGTACCATTTTACTTGACATTTGAAATGACAATTTTGATTGACATTGCTGAACAAATTATCTGATAGAAACCAGTCAAGGACCTCCAGCTAGGAATAAATGTTTGCTTATATGTGACAAATGGCATGTTTTTACAACTTGAAGAACTACATCCTCAAAAAGTATCGACGATTTTTCCAAATCCACAATCATTTCGTTTTAGGGAAAACCATAAAGTTAACAGATAGTTGCACTTCCTTCCTTAGCGCTCCCTAGAATTTTCCGGTTTGTCACTTAAAAATTAATCCGTCCTAAAACAAGAGTTGTGCTTTTCGTCGCGGGTCGCGGGTAGGAGGGTGCGGGTGCTGGTATGAAGTCGCGGGTACAAAAAAAAAATGAAATTTTCAAAAATAAATCACTAAACAGTAATTACTAAATGATAAATTTAATGATGAAAATGAACAAATGATCAAATATATGAAAAAATAAATTGAATTCTTTCATGGCACATGTGAGATTCGACGTTTGAACTAAGTCTTCAAAACTGTGTATTTCACATCTATATCATTACAATAATAATAATTGTTTATAATATAGTAATTTTTCCACTGTTATCAAAAATTTGTACCTTTTTTAACAATAGTGCAACGGTAACTGCGTACAAAAACGTAAAATCCTGTGACGTTAGCAATTATTCAACATAAAAACTATAGAATGCAAGCAATATAGAGTGATTTTCTTAAACCCGTGAAATAAACAGCAAGTGATAGCATGACGAGTATGCGCGAACCGCTGGACGGAAGTGGCCTCAATTACGGTTTTAACCTGGCTTAGGGACGGACCATTTGATATTTGTAGGGGGGATGGGTTAAATCCCCCAAAAAATATCGTGCAAGCTTATCTGCCATTAAAAAAAAATATCGAGCAAGCATGGAAGTCAGTGATGTGCTTGAAGACTCAGCTTTAAATTACTTGGAATCTAAATATATTGTTGGAAGTGAACTGTTATGAGAGACCGACATTCAACTCCTTTGCAATGCACAATTTCTGCCAAGCGGCTCGCGCTTCGCGCTCGCCATAAGTAACAAATAGTCTGGGGATAGCAAGTAGCACAAATCTTTGTGGAAGGATCAATTATTTAATCCTTAAGAAAATTGTAAAGGCACAGGATATTCACTTGAAAGTAGTGACTACACAGACATCTACACGACTGAATTTTTACCGAGTGGCTCGCGCTTCGCGCTCGCATAGGCAGAAATGAATAGCACCATAGGCTAATTCATCTTGTTACTTTAGTCTTTCTTTACTAATGCTAATATGCACTGCAAGAGCATCCCATGTCCACAGGAAAGTGGTCTCTGTAATTATCTATATTTTAATTTTTACAGAGCGGCTCGCGCTACGCGCTCGCATTTTAAACATAAATAAACAACAATGCAGGACAAATTATCTTAACAGGTTAGTCTTTCTCGAGTAATGCTCACGTGCAGCATTACAAAAACATCCAGCGTCTATGGGAAAGTGCTGGAGTGAGTTGTTGTGATCACCTGTAGCTCAATTTTTGATGAGTGGCTCGCGCTCCGCGCTCGCAACTATAGATGGATACTATCATATTCTGCCTTTACAACACTTTCACTAGTATATATAATATATTTTTCTCAGGGTGGGTGGTTGCTTACGTCAAACGTAAAAAACCTCCCTAAAGTGCTGTCAAAAAACCAAGCTTTGAACTTTTTGGTTGCCGATCAGTTTTCCCATGGAACAATTCCATTTCGATTCCCGTGCTCAATATACGGATTCAATCAGTACGGAGACTGTTTTACATACTTCGGAAGAAGATATACCTTGAGTTCCGTTAACCAACTTGCAAATGAAACTTTAGTCTGTTTTCGTTGAGATATGTAGATATATACTAACTATGCCACACTATATGCCACGTTTATAGTAGTAAATGCACAACTATGCTTTGTACATCTGATGTATATAGACTATAAATGAAAAATTAGACAATTGTTCTGTATATATGAACTATCAAAAATTTAGCGGCACTGGCACAAGGTATGCCAGACTTGTAATTGACATAAGTTAAAGCCGATTCAAAGTTATTGTCTTGGACCCATTCATTTTAACAAAAGGCTTGGAGATTATTATAAGTAATACCATGACCCTGAGGGATATTAGTGATTAAATGTCCCCGAAGCCGAGGGAGGTTTAGTGGAAGTCCCGAGGCCGTAGGCCGAGGGACTTTTACTAAACCTCCCGAGGCTGAGGGGACATTTAATCACTAATATCCCGAAGAAGTCATGGTATTACTTTGTAATACCATGATCACCGAGGAAATAAACGAAAATATACTTCGCTGTTTGTTCATCCAAAACTTGAAAATATTACTGACAATTCTTTTACCAATTGTGCGTAACCCTGTTCTCTGGGGAGTTTCGAAAATAGGTTTCTTTGTTATATACTTACAATGAACAAGTATTTATAGGTTGTTAATCAATTCGAAAGCTAAATTGTTTTTCATAATACTTTCTTTGCTTCGTTATGCCCATGCGCAAAATAGAATGCATAGATCCCACACGCGTAAGAGTGTGCAGTGGTAAGAGGTATCGGTGCGTTAGAAAGTTATAGAGTTTCGGGACAGCGTGCAAAGTTGTCCCGATCGTCCCGATGATTGATATATGAGGGACTGTACCTCATGAATAACATGAGGGACGATTAGTTCTAATCGTCACTCATTAATTATGGATGAGGGACGATTAGTTCTAATCATCCCTCATTCATAATTAATGAGGGAATATTAGAACTAATTTTCCCTCTTTCTATTCATGAGGGAGGGATGTTAGCGATTAAACGTCCCTCCAAAAACAATAGATCCCGAGGTGATCATGGTATTATCAACAATAGAGAGGTTTTTTTATTGAATTTCCATCCCGTCCAAGTGCGAAGTGCAATTTTGGCCATTGTAATGCTGCCATATACTTTAATTTTCCACATTTTCGATTTCCAGTTATGGGGAAATTATTATCAAAATTTGAAGTACTTTTTTGATGTAAAATGTGAAGAATTAATTCGTGATTACATTCATGTTGCCGTCGTCGTTTCATTTTAATTTTTCCCCCTTTTTTCTTCTTGCCATCCGAGCATTTCTGTAATGGTGTGGAAAGTCATGTCCGGGTAAACTATTACTAGTTGAGCATTTCAGCTTTAGAAAACTGTTGTCCTTTTCCAGTTTCCCGTTTGGCGTATGGACGTGACAGCTGTCATGCATGCTCTTTGCATGGTTGGTTTGCACTTCAAAGAAAGAATTTGACAGAAAACTGTAATATCAGTGTGAACAGAAAACTGCGTATTTTGTTTCTTGCATAACTTTGACTTTGAGATGAAATTTTGTTGAACCACTTCATGTAAGGAAAGACTTCTAGCAAAGCTAAAGATTACAAACAATTTACGGGGTACGCGCGACAAACCTTGTACACCTTGAGAAGGGTGACAAAAGCTCTGTTTATTACATGGTCAGCTATGGTCTTTGGTACCCAAGACAGCCTCACCAGAGGGAGAGCTTATCTTGTCCGGTAGAATAGAATTATCCGGATTGCCGACAGGCATATTCATTATTTCCTTGCCGTTTTGGTATAAATTAAACGGGTGCGTTCTCACGGGACGGTCGAATTTTTGACCGGTTGAAAAATCGACCTGGATATGCTGTTGGTACGAAAATTTAACCGGTCAAGCTGTTCACATGATAAGACCTCGATACCAGTCAATATATCGACCGTGCCGGCTAAAAATTCGTTCTCATGAATATCATTTTGCAAGTTGAATATTTGCTGTGGTTCAAATTTTCGTGCGATTATCACGGACCCAGGTGCATAACAAAACGACTATTAAATAAAACGTGCCAATTTTGTTTTGACCGGTCAAAAATTTGACCAGTTTAGTATGAACTGTACGTGAGAAACTCAATGAAAATTAGTCAAATCTTTTATTTCTATCATTTGCATTTAATTGCGCACATGTGAGATGCAAAACACGCTATAATTCTCTGCTACGCTGGCAAAACTAACAATAACAATGACTACCTAGACTGGGTTTTAGCGCTTACGTGATACATGTGCAAAGACATTAGAAGAGATTCAACGCTTCGAATGGAAATAAAAAACTTGCAGGCATGAATATGTTGAGCCTTCTAAATACGTTTGTGGCTTTGAAGTCTGCAGAAAAAAAAACTTACTGAAATTAGAGAGTTCTTGATTATATTAATTAACAAACAGAAGACGTAGTTGCGAGCAAATCTGCTCCAAATCAAAGCTACGAAAACAAGCAAAAAAACGGTAAAGGAATATAGGGACTGATGTGGAGCTGAAATGCAAACAGCATCGACAGCATCACTTATCGTTCAAGTAATATACAGGGCGCGTAATTCTCTGTCGCAAGTCAGCGTTATATCTGTGTAAAGATCCGGAACTGAAGGCAAACCGGTAAAGCGCGCGCCATCGAGTTCCTCGGCTCCGTATTTTTTGAACTCAGTCAAATGACAAACTTTTCGTATTGAATACAAACAAGAGAATATTAATTCGCAAGTAAAAATTTTGAACATAACCTCCTGCAAAAAAGGAACTATGATAACTAATCTGAATTTGACTATGAAATAATTCTCCGTATTTTCCGCACATAAACATGGCAGGGTCCGGTTATAAGTTAGGATATGTTTGAAAATTAAAAACAACATTTCCCCTCCAAAAATGTGGAAAGATCTTAGTTTTACATTTTTCCTATGCTTGCTATCAATCAGCTGATGAATCTCATTATTTTTGTCTTGACTGGATGACAAAACCGGTTTGACTCGGGGGCAAAAGCTCTCATCCAGAATAAGTCCTTTTGTAAACTTGTAATTCAGCTGGTAAAAATTCTGCACGAGACAGGATATGACGCCTATTGATAGCAGGCAGTTTGTGCTATTTTCCAAGTTTCAGTATTACACGATGATCAGTGTTGGTATTTTTACTGGTATCCTTATTGGTCTTTAGTGTTTTTATGATAAAGAGAGAACAATGGCTTGAAAGTTGAGGTGTGACTTTGAAACAATAGTCCCTTATTTTGTGCCAAACTCGCTGATGTGCCGCTAAAACGGACATCCCTAATTGCAAGCTGTGGAGGAAGCAAAATACATAGAAATTACACAAATATATAAAAACAGTAGTCCAACGAAACTGATAGCCATTACGTTTACATTTCCACAGGAAGCCTTCAAGCTCAAATTCAGTTTTTAGAAACACATGTGCAGACAATTTGCCATCTGCTCAGAGAAGCCATTTGAAACACTCGTGCTCTTGTTTCATCGTAAATTTGTATTAACCGAGCTTGGTCGGTCTGTACGGGAGAATCTTGACTCTGCCTTACCGAAGCGGAGCGAGTCTGGACTAGTACAGACCGAGCACATTCCGATCTTGGTCACGATTCTCCCGTACAGACCGACCAAGCTCGGTTAATACGACCTAAGTAACTTGTTGCTTCCCTATTCATATCATGGATTGATTTGCTTATATAGCTGTACGTAACGAATTTTACTACGTCAGAACTCTGGCATTAAAGCGCGTTCGAGAATATCGGGCATTTTCAGTGTTTTATAAACATTAACATTACTTTATAAATAAACATTGCTCTTTAATGGCTTGTCTGGTGGGCGATGAGTACTTTTACTAGCTAGGCAGACATAAAGTCACCGTTTTGTTGTCATTTGAGGTTCGTGGTTATTATTTTCAGAGTACAAGGGGTGCCTAAGGCCCCGTTCAAACGAGAACGCAAGTCGATGCAAGTTTAATTGCGTCCTCGTTTGAACACCTCTCAACGCAAGTCGATGGAAAATTCTCAGAAACTTTAAAGAAAAAAAACAGCTAGCTGAAGGACAGCGAGGAAATCAGATTTGTTTTATTTGTAGGAGAGAAAATGTGCAGAAATTCGGACAAAAAAATAGGACAAACAGCTTATGAAGTTAAGCGTGGTGCGACTGTTCAAACGAGCCAAAACTTGCATCAACTTGCGATCAAATTTGAGTACGCTCAAACTGCTCGCAAGTCAATGAAAGTAGACGCAAGTCGATGCAAGTTGGTGCAAGTTGATTGAGTTTCATGATGATTTATCAACATGCTAAATTGCAGCGATTTTTCATATATTTGCAGTTCCCCGCCAACGTCCTTAAAGGTATCATAACATATCAGCCTAGTATTTGAGGGCTACAGGTTTGTTAGTGCTATAATACGCACTATTATGTACTACCCTCTTAAAATAAAGTCTGTCTATCTATCTATCTAGCCAACAGACAAGCTACTAATCTATTTTTGTGTCGCATATGTTTTTTGCAAATTATGACAAAAGGACAAAGTAGTAGCAAAGTCTAATAGAATGGACAATTATTACAACGTTTCAGTGATCGCTATTGACTTACACCATTATAATATGTCATTAGACAACGCTTTATGAAATGTCATGTTGCGTACCGTTTCTATAGCTTACAGTGCTTGCTTGTACTCCACTGGCTAAGTTCAGTGTGTCGTGCTAAGCAGTACACTCCTAGTAATAAGCGATTTGTACAATGATCTCTAAGATATCTCTCAACAAAAAGACCTAAAAAGGCTGCTGCAATTCGGCCACTTGAGAGTCCAATTTCAACAGCCATCATGGCTACAACTTTATTTTCTGGCTTTGTGAAAAGAGTGGCAGTACGACCAATACAATTAACACCAGTAGTACCTTGAAGTAATCCAACAAACAAAACCAGTCCGAAAACAATGTAGACGTTGGGAAGAAACCGATACCACGATGCAAACACGAATAATAATGTACAGTAAACATTCAAGGAAACAGGAATCCACAGTTTTCGAATTTTGAAAAATTCGACCCACTGACTGCATAAGCAGGATACGACCACAAGCTCAATACCTCCCAGTAGATACCCTAAGTCACTTAGTAATCGGTAATACTGGTAGTGATCACGGGGAGGGAATGGAGAGTTGTGGAATGTGAGAGTTGAGAGGATCGCTAACATGGAAAGCTGTAGAGAGAAGTTCCCAATGAAGACGTATATACCATAAGGTAAAACTTTGAAGACACTCAACAATGTGACAACCGTTTGAGGCTTTTCTGTTTGATCTGTTAAAGCAGTGTATTTGATACTTTGATGCAGGCAGTGAACTGGTTGACGATCTCTTAGCGGCTCTTTGTCGAGTAAAGCGTAGACAAGAAGAGGCAACAAGCAAAGCGGTATCATGATAGCCACTGTCATTCGTGGTGAAACACAAAACCATGTGGTTAACCCTGAAAGTCATTGTAAAGAGTTAAAGAATATTTGGTACTTGAGTAAATTGGCATAATAATTCCGCGCTTTGTGACAATTGAATGGCTATTCTAGTTAGAAACTGGGAGTCTTGTAAGACACCCTCTACAATATGGTTGCATCATGTGTGCGTATGTTTTTTATTTATTTTCAATTTATTTTTGTTTTGTTTTTGTTTTTGTTTGTTTGTTTTTGCTTTGTTTTGTTTTGAAAATTTCCTATGTTTGTTTTCACTCGGGCTATCTAATTGCTAGACCACTTTAGAGAGAGAAATGCAAATCTTGCAAAAATGCAAAATGTTTTGGAATGCAAATCTGATTTTTTTGCTCAATATACAAATCCTAACTAAATCATATAAATCAAACATAAATGGATTAAGAATCCCAACTGGCAAGGAGACAAACCAGTTGGCTATATTACAAGCATGGCCGGAACAAATTCAGTCTCAGCTAGTGGCCAGAGCGGGAATCGAACCTGGGACCGCCAGATTGCGAGACCAACGCTCTGACCACTCGGCCATGCTGCCTCCTATTATCCTATGGATAGCGCTTATCCAGGCTTCCTGATGTTTAATATTAGTAATTGAGCCGAAAAACATTTATGATATATTTTGTAGTTTTAGAAAAGAGTTGGTTTTGGAAGAAATTTTTAACTTTACAGTTTTCGTTTTGGCAACGCTCTGTGTACTAGAAATGAAATCTTTAAAAACGCGTTGTGCATTTAAATTGTGCAAAAATGAATGGCGTGGGCCAGCAAGTGAAATCCAGTTTGAAAGATTAGGTTAAGGCTATTTCAAATCAGGTTGTTTGCCGGTTGACCATCCGGTGGGTGCGGCCGTACGGCCGCTTTTTTGGTATTTTGAGCAAGAAGCACAGGAAGCCAAAATCAAGCTTTTTTTGACAAAACTGCAAATTAAATTAGTGTGCGTGTTATAACTCAACATATGTTGATGACGTAATGACTCAACGCTCTTAATATTGGCTTCATCAAAGGGTAGTCTTGTGTCTTGAAGACATGCATGAAATCACCGCCAAACACAACCGCGTAAGCATTAACTTTTCTGTTCACAATAATATTTTTCGGTGCACACATGAATTAACTTTAGTACTTCAATGAACACATACAAGTCATCCAATTTTCAACGTGAAGCGTTGTAGAAGAGAAAATCGAAAGGTAAAGATTTTATCTATTTTCTTCATATTTCGTTTGTGTAATATAAAACAACTATATTTTGTAATAATGACTTTATTTAATCTACATAAAAATGGGTCAGGAACATGTCCATTTTCGCAATTTGGCAATAAGAACGCCAATTTCCCATAAATTCTATTTCTAATTAACGAAAATACCCATATTAAAAGCGTCATATCTCTAGACCGAAAGCGTGGACGTTATTTGCCGCGATGGATTCATAAAATATAGTTGTTATACATTACACAAACGAAATGTGAAGAAAATAGATAAAGTCTTTACCTTTTCATTAAAAACAAATAAGATATTTAGCTCAGGTTGACTTACAAGCACTTTTTGAGAGATGATAATTTGTAATTTTATCGTATGACAGTTCACGACCCCTTTACAATGAATAGCATATTTATATTAACTAATTATAACAAAACATCCTGATCAACTTGGAGAATTCGTCAGTGGAAGAAGTACGTACTTGTCTTTTTGTCTGTGTTAGATTCAGTGTTACCCTTCAATGCTCTCGCTAAATCTAAGCATTTGATTGGCTAACTTTTTGCCCAGCATGCTTTACGCTCAGTGTTCAACACCACCTAGTGCTGGTCTCTATTTTGATTCTAATCCACGAGTAAGTTAGTTCTTAAACTAAAGAGTTAATGATTTGCAAAATGGTAAAATCTGTTGTAAATAAAGAATGCTGGCGATGCCATATGTCTTGTAAAAATCTTGCCAAATCCCTACTTACGTTTTGCTGAGGATAAACAAAACTGAAAAAAGCACTTACTATCAGAGACTCTGCTTGAGAGACCAGATTACATGTACTCTATTTGTTTATTTGTTCTTGTTGTTGTGCTTGTTGTTTTTTGTTTGTTTGTTTGTTTGCTTTTCTTTCTAAAGAAAACATAGCTGAGTTTTATCTGTCGGGTTGCAGAGGAAAGTTGGCGGTACAAGAGGGGGTCCTGGTAACCCTGGAAGTACCTCTGTTACGCTCCTGCATATGTGGGGTACTGGTGCCAATAGTTACTTGCAATCGTTTGAAAGCCTTACTTGACAAATGATTTTTACTGGGTGTTACAAAGTCAATATAGTTGACTCTTGAAAGCAAACGCGGTTAGCTAGTAATCTCCAAGCCTTAAAGTGCTAATAAAGCCTAGCCAAATCCTTTTCAATCTAGAAATACATCATATAAATAAACGTTTGATATAAATTTTTCTGAATAAAATCAACTTCTCTGAGAATTAAGCAATTCAAATCTGAAAATGCAAATGAAATGACGTCAAAGCAGGAATTTGCTTGATTTTGATTCTAGTTCTGAAACAGGTGTATTCAAGAGACCATAATACTAATAGAGTGAAACCAAGAGAGCATAAATAAGAGAGGAAAACTTGTTAATTATGGGGCGCGCGTCGTGATGATTCCCATCATAATTTGACACTTCCGGACCCAGAGAACCGTTTAGTGCAGATTTCAGTTTTCAAAAACAGCGTTAAAATCAAAGTTATCTTAAAACTTCTGTTCATATTATCTACCATCAAAAGTGTGTACTTAAGGATTACAAAGGAACGATTTGATGGGGAAACAAGGTAAAAACGTTGAGGATTTTTTTGTGTTTTTGAAAGAAATTCTAGCGGAAATGCGCGCGCTACTGACGCATCACATGTCATCGAGCTCGCGCTTAGGTTCATTCAAACATTTTCGCTCATTTAGATGAGAAAAACTCGTTTGTTTCTATAAGTTTTTGATGTATGTTATTAATTGGACATCATCAGATGGCTTTTTCGTGGAATCTAGAATAAATGTGGTATCGATTGTGCGATTTTATGAAGCTTAAATCGCGAAATTCTACTTGTTCAAATTTTCGACGCACGGGAGTAGGGTAAGATGAAAATTAAACTGTATCCGGTTACTAAAAAAAGTGAAAATAGCACAGATGGGAATCATCACGGCGCGCACCCCATTTACAAGTTTCCCTCTCTTATTTATGCTCTCTTGGCGAAACTCAGTACTGATGTTTTTGCAATGTTCGTGGCGGCTAAGGCTATTTTTAGTAACTTCGCGCGCGCAAGGCTCTCAAACAATAGAATTTGATTTTTGACGTGCGCGTGGACGTAATCGTTTGCTTTCGGCCTTTGAATAGGCGATATGTACTAACAGGTCAGATGACCCTATCTAAATCAAGCAACACCGTAAAAATGAACTCCAGAAAAGGAAAGAGCGTCTCAATATTAGTACAGTAGCAAAGTTTCAGCTCATAAGATTTAATACAGGACAAATGACAGCGAATTTAATTTAAGATTGAAGATTTTCTTAAGATTCGTTTGGAAAAACACGCTGGATGGTAAGCTCGTGCCATCCAACGCGTTTTCGCAAAGGAATCTTAAGAAAATATTTCACCTTAAATTTGCTGTCATTTTTTCTCTCATCTTATAAACTGAAACTTTGTATTTAAACTGATATAAAGGTGCTCTTTCTATTTTTGGAGTTCATTTTGATGGTGCTGCTTGATTTAGGGGAGATAGGGTCATGTGACCTGTTAGTGCATAACGCCTATTCTCTGTTTAAGAGCCTTGCGCGCGCGATGGCGAAATTACTAAAAAAAGCCTTAGCTGCAAAGAACATCGCACAGACATCAATACTGAGTTTCGCTCTCTTAGTATTATGGTCTCTTGGTGCATTTCAGTTAAGGACGGTGCCCTCTATTGTCAGCGCGCACTGCGTTCTGCGCATGGCCCTTCGTAGTAAAAACATCGTAAAAACAAAGCAGTTTTGCGATATTTGGATAAATAAAACTTACTTGCTTGTAGAAAAAACATTTGACTGTTCCTGTAGTAGAATTAAATTCAGTATTGATGAATAAAACTCGCTTAAAAACTACTGTTTTGATCACAAGGACTAGATTTGCCTATTGGCCGCCATCTTGGAAATGTCCCATAATGCTTTGTAAAATCTGTCTATACTCTGTATGGAGGGCTAGGGATTTCATCGTATTTCGTGCGTTTATCGGTAAATAACTTCTTAAATCGCCTGGATACCCCTCTTTTTTCCTTTTGTAAATTATAAACCAAAGAAAAATCTAGAATTATATAAGCTTTTTATAAATTTATAATTGAAGAATGATAAAAATATCACATATTATATTTAGCAATCATAGACTAGAACATCCTAAAACCAAGTAAATATTCAAAAAAAACATTATTTTCTTTGTTTTCGCGGTTTTATGGTATTGCCCTACCAGAGAATTATGCTTAGAGTGTTTTAGAGAAAAAAACGTTTGAAACTTATTGAAAGTATAGAGGATTTTTAATTTTTTTTCTTTGGGTCGTCAAAAATGCATTTTCCGCAACATTTGATGACGTATAACTCATTAAAATGCGTGGTGACCCCCAATTTTTTTCTTGGATTCTAACAGCCTACAATTGGTTCTTTCACACCCATATAGATTTGAGAGAAAATAATTACTTTCACATTAGAGGGCTCCGTCCTTAAGTACCAAAAATACTTACCATACCTTGTACTTTAGCAATGAGATTGTTTCGCAAATAGGAAAATAGTATTAAATTCGTATATAGTTAATTTGTATATTTCATAATTCCTGCTTTGACGTCATCTAATTTGCATTTTCAGATTTGAATTGCTTAATTCTCAGAGAGAACAGCAAGTGAGAACATGACGCTCATAGTTACTTCACTTATGGTACTTGAAAACTCCTGAGATTTTCTAATATATTCTCACGTATTTCCATAGACTCCCAGGAGTCTATGGGAGTACAAGGGAGTCTATGGGAGTACGTGAGAATATATCAGAAAATCTCAGGAGTTTTCACGTACCATAAGTGAAGTAACTACCGACGAATATGCGCGAACCGCTGGACAGAAGTGCCTCAATTACGGTTTTAACCTGGCGGCTACCTCTCTCATAAAGAGAGTCGTATATAGTCTCCCCAAAATATTTTGGAGCATTAGATTCGAGTGCAGAAGTACGAACAGCTAGAAATCATCCTTTCAAAATTATCCATTAGTCCAAGACAATAGAAGTTGGAGACATGCGCAGATGTTATCACTTGCTGCTCTTAGAGAGGAGTTAATTCTATTCAGAAATATTTATATAAAACGTTTATTGATCTGATGATTTATTTCTAGATTCAAAAGGATTTGGCTAGGCTTTATTGGCACTTTAATCGGTGTGTTATTTTACGTTTACCTGTATAAGCAAGTGAGGAGAAAAAAGCAGACATGTTTATACCGAGCTTATAAGCACTGGCGATGTCGTCAGACGTTTCGTAGTAAGCAAGCATCACATAACATGTTACCAAACCAAAACCGCGACCAACGCCAAGGAAAGCTACTCCGATGACTCGAACTGTCACATCGTTGAAAAGCACGATGACAAGTAAAGAGCCAGCCACCAGCAAGGTCTGCGCAACCATTGCACACAAAAACGGTAGTCTTCTGACGATAAAGGGACATATGAATTTACTGGTGATCTCTGGGATGGAGAAAGCAACGAATACGATTGTAGTAGACCATGTAGTGCCAGCAAGGATGTCCTCAGTAGCAATCCATGAAACAGTAAATGACAAAAGGGAGATGCAGAAACCAAAGGAAAAGAAACAAAGTTTCGTCAGACGATCTTTCTGTTCCATAGTACTTCCCTCTGAGTCACTGCAAATAAAACAGCGAGATTTTGTTGGCTATATTATTCAAAACCTGTTTAGTTTTGTGAGATTCCTAATGTATACAATTCTGTTAATTGGTAAACATGTTTCTTTGTTTAAAATCCTTGGATAAGGAACTGACACAAATATTCACCTCGAACTGAAAGAATCCTATTCCCAAAAAGGATTTAAGGGTGTACTGACATATATCGTTGCTGTGCAACAGTTGCTATGCAAAATAGGGTCTTATTTTGGCCGGCAAAATTGAATTGACGCACGCGCGCGCGTTTTTGGCGAGAATCATTTAACTTCCGGTAGAGCGACGCACACCTGACAAAAGGACTCATTTTCGTTCTTATTGCGCATGCGCGGGACACTTTACTTCCGGTTTCTTTAAAAAGCTATAATCTTTGGCGAATTTCATCAGAACGAAGTGTTTTTCAATATTTATATTCTTTTCAGCCTCTTCTTCAAAGCCGAGCATGGAATTTGCGAAAAATTGAGAAATACGAAAGTTATTGGCATAAGTCGAGTCATTTTTGACTTTCAAAAAATCCTAAAAGGCTTATTTGGAAACCATTCTTAAAACCCATGCTCGATTCTATGCACCTTGGTCTCAAGATTAAAATAATGCATTTTAAATTCTCAAATATACAGTGCTGAAAAAAATTATAGCTTTTTGCTGTATCTATGACGTCATATGATGACGTCATGCAATGGCGTCATAAAATGCGAAAGTTCCCTCAGGGAAGACAAACTACAAAATATAAAAGCGATATGACAATTTGGTGGCATTTTATAGAATTTTCAAATTTCCCTAGCAACGGGCCATTTTTATATGTCAGTACACCCTTAATGGAAAAACATCGAGGAAAGCGAAATAGGCCCATCTGGAGGACATTTTGGTGGATTATCCAATTTCTCAGTAATTGGATAGTTTTGTCTCAGCCAATGAAATTCAAGAAAACAAAAAGAAATATATTTCAATGCAACCAATCAGCGTGCAGCATTTTATCAGAACAACTGCATGAGAAACAAACCAAATCTTGAGAGAAAAATGGCGGATTGTTTTGGACTGTTGTAAACTTGATTTTTCTCAGGTACTTCTTTACATTTCCCTGACTTTCAGTGTTAGTAATTGAGTAGAGAAAAATATTTATGATATACTTTAGCAGTTTTTTCTGAGAACAGTTGATTTTACGGGATTTTTTCAACCTTGAAGTTTTGGCTTTTGCGAGTGTTGGTAACGCTCTTTAAGGATGATTCCTCTGTTTTGCATCGCGCACGTCTACCGCCCATGGTTCAGAAAGCATAGTATTACGACTGTCAGCATTTTCATTCAAATTATGACTAAAAAAGCTTAAAACACAATTTGAAACAAGTTGTGCAAGTTTTGGTGAGACAAATAGTTAGTTTTGTAAAACTCGCCCCAGTACCTTCTCGGAAAAGTGCCGATTTTAACACAAATTTGATGGTAATTTTGAAAATAACTCTCTAATGAGCACGGTGACCCCCATTTTCTATTTCAAATTTTGCTTTCTTGTTATGATTTACAAAACATATTTGAAAATTAAGAAAAGTTATAGCTGGAAACATTGAAAAAATGACGTTTTCGTGCGTATTTAAGCACTAAATTGTCCAAACTCGAACGTTTCCTGCGCGAAAGTGGTTTCTTAAAATTTGTAAAAAAAAGTCCAAATCTTAAAAATATGGTCTTTCTTAAGAGAGACAACTCGCCATTTAATTTTATTCTACTACAATGCTGCTAACTCTGAGTCTATCAATTTATTTCTGAGACCCCGGAATTAGCCGGAATACATCGAACGTGCGCGCGAAATCGCTAAAACACCCTTGCCTTTAAGCCAAATATTTCTCATAAAAGAGCACGGTGACCCACTCGTTTTTTGTTAGTTAAAAAATAAGTAACTCAAAATCTACAAAATATCCAATTTCTAGCGATATTTATAGGTAGGATCAATTAAGAATCACCTTTAAGTGGTATGAAACCTTTTAGTTTCTAAAAGCGCTTTGTTAAAAGAAAATTATTAGATGAAGTCAATAATCAGATAAAAAATCTTATAAACTTTTCAGCGAACATTGTTATTCTTGTTAGGAAACTTTTGCATTCACAAACACTGAATTTCATGTGTTGCCTTGCGACTGCTTTGTTGCCAAGTGAACTGTCTTGTACTCAACAGGAAATCTCTCAAAAACATTTTTGTAAAATGAAACTGAAAAAAAAAAATGGTTATACAGAGGCATCAATAGAAATTAAGACCCATTGTTATTATTTTGCAGTGGTATCTTTCTTTTTTTGTTGTTGTTGTTGCGAAATTTGGGATTTTTTAAAATCCCAGTGAATCATACACTGATGTGTCATCGCACTTTATGCTTCCCAAAATAGACAGGACAACATGCTTAGTAACAGCACTACATGCTTGTCCAATTTGAAAATAATTGACGTTGATAGCAGAAAATTTGACAAAGGAAAAGTACGACGATTTTATTTTTTCATTTTAATTACCAACTTAGGCCCAGTTCAAACGTCGAACTTTTGCCGCGTCGAATGCATTGAAGACAATGGATAATTAGACGGCCTTCTTTGATATTATTAGATTCGGCGCGGCAAAAGTTCGACGTCTGAACTGGGCCTTAAACATGTTAATCTTAAATTGTCATTATAATCTGCATCATTTAACACTTATTGACTGGGACCGAGGAAAACAGTATGTTTTGTGGTCCCGAGAGGCCGCCAATGTTTCTCGAGGTCCCAGGCAGTAAGTGTTTTGTTATATACCAACTGTCAAAGAACAAAATAAAAAGCAAAACGTCGCTGCCTACAGTTAAAGTTTTTAATCAAAATTCACTCAAAACTGACCTTTTTTCACACATAGTTTTTCGGAGAATTGTTGCAGCTCTCTTGGTGACATTCCTGGTTGGTTATAATCTTTTTCTCGGAATAAATGTTGTATATTGGTCTTAAAAGTTTGACAATAAACACGAGTTTTGCCTCATGTTCGAATGAATGAATTTGTAAACTCGCGCTGCCAAAAACGTGCCTTCAAAGCTCAATCAACTTCCGGTTTTGTTATTACCGGTCAATAAAACTCACTGTTGCCCGCTGAGAGTTGTTGCTAAGGAAACAGCAAAATTTGTTGACGTTCACGTGATGCGCTCTCGCCCAATCAGAGCACGGAAAAAATTGACTTTGACAGTTGGTATATGACAATCTTCTCTATATTTCTTCTCATTTCTATTCTTTTGTAACTCTGTCATGTATAGTTGACTCTGCATTGTAATCTTTACACTGATGATGGTAGCAGGACTGTGGAAACATGTCTGTAAAAATTCAAATCGTCGTACTTTTCCTGAAAATTATTTTTTATCGGTTGCAGCTTAATTCAGTGAATAAATCAGAATATAATTATTGACATGCCATGCACCATTTCGGTCTCAGCTTCTATGTTTTTAGACCCGACAACTTGTCTTCAATTGACTATATATACACCTATTTCAAAAAAGGTTGTCGTAGTAGTAAGTTAGCCGATTCAAAAAAGGTCTTTACGGTTAACTATTTCCCGGGATGGTGAAGAATGCGTGAAACGGCTCTGGGGAAGAGTACGAACGGGGCCGGTCCGGCATTGAAGCCTCTCCTAAAAGGGGCTCCCGGGGCACGAGTGAACGCACGTGTGCGTCTAGTTTTCTTCATAAAGTGATTCTCTTACAATGTGTTTACTTTAATTTTGAGTATGAATACCATTTCTGATTCTACTACACGAATAAGTATTATATTTGAGCATCGATCAAACTAGCAAGCGGCCATAATTACGAAGTAAACAAAGCAAGTGTTTTGGATAAGCTGGTAAATCAGGCCTTAAAACTGACTCCTGATCAATAATTCTCTCTCCACTTACTTTCCGCTTATTCTTTATTGTTTTTTAAAATATGAATCTAACACTAACAAATAATAATAATGTGATGAATTGTCGAGGCACCCAGTCGAGTCCTTAACAAACGTTGAGCGGGAAATTCAAGTCTCTTCATGAGTTTTGTTCAGTGTTTCCTTACAGAAGATAAAACAAACACAATGAGAACCCTACGAAGGTAGATATTTTTTCGATTAGTCGCCAGAATTAAGATGTGTTCTTGAAATACGTTAGGTAGTAAAATACATTCGAGTGCACTGAACGATATGCAAATGACCAATGGAGACCTAAAAGCCGGGACTAAAAAAAATGTAACACAAAAAGGATATGGAATTTTTTTTTTTTTTTTTTTTGGCCGAACATCAAACTTACGGGTGCAAAATAATTGTTATATATATATATTTGTTTTGTGCCTTCAGCCTCACTAAAAAGTCGTCGTGCTGATCAGTAAATAAAGCATTTTTTATTCTTCGTACTTTAGTTAATGGCCGCGTGCTCCAGGTAGCGTCGCACTAGTTTGTTGAAGAGAGATGACACAGACATGATTGTTTGGAATATAATTTGGCCACTGGTGTGACGGTTTTATTTCAAAGCGAACACTAATCAAATGTTGATATTAACTCTCTTCAGCAAAGGTGGGGAGAGCATAACCGCCCACCACCTGCTGAAGTAAGACTGAATAATAGCAAACAGCTATGTTCTAATGCACATTATATATATTCCACAGGGAGGAGCCCGGGGAAGGAGGCGGGAAAAATGTTTCGCGTGCTGATGATAGCTAGGCTATTGCTCGAGCGATGAGATTAAGGAAGGGCGAGTGGCCTTTATAGTCGCCCAAGTGCCACGTGGTAGCTATTAACTCATCGCGTGACTCCTGCGGCCCGAAGGCCCCACCCTGTAAGGCATCGTTGACATATTGATTGCTAAGTTGATATTAGGTAGCTATACGTTACATAAAAATTCCATTATATTGACATATAAGGGTTATTTTTTATTCCTCGTACTTTAGTTAATGGCCGCGTGCTCCAGGTAGCGTCGCACTAGTTTGTTGAAGAGAGATGACACAGACATGATAGTTTGGAATATAATTTGGCCACTGGTGTGACGGTTTTATTTCAAAGCGAACACTAATCAAATGTTGATATTAACTCTCTTCAGCAAAGGTGGGGAGAGCATAACCGCCACATGCCACTACAGTGTGGCAGCCCCACCAAGACGATACACAGAGCTCGGGCCACGCGTGGATGCGTCAAATGTCTAAATATATATTTGGCTATGAAATAAATGAAAGTGATGAAGCATGAATTTGCAGCCCTTGACTGACCAAGTTCATAATTCATACAATACGACCGACAACTCGGCATGTCCAAGTGCAGCCCCTTACTGACCACTAGGACAGGGACACAATTGCTGAGCTAATCAATGCCTAAGAAGATAACCAGAAACTGTTGAAAAACGAGGTAGCGGCCCATGTCCGACCTAACTCGGTTACCAAAGCTTCATGGAATTAAATGCGCTGATGTAAACTTTTAAGGTTTATGAAGAAAACGCGATCATTAGCGACTAGTGAAGTGGCGGCCCTTGTCCGACCCACGTCAATTGACGCTAGCGCTTAGAGTTTCTGACCTTATGTAGGTTTTGAAGGCATCGGATTTCCAGCGCCCTAGCGTTCGAATTTGAGAATCTGAAAATCCTTGTTCCGCGGCGTGGCAAGCCGCACCTATACGAAAACTATGACTCTTATACCTGCTTGTATCAAGACCACAAAAAACCAAGCAGCGTTGAAGTTCGGTGTTAAACGACCTCACAGTGATGGGTTTCAAATCGAGCGTGCAGAAGAAGGGGTTGACTTCCCCGCTTTTTACAATAGTCACATATCGCCTGCACAGGGCAATACGGTTCTAACGCTTCCTTGTCAATAAGAATATTAAACGGCTTATTCCCAATATTGTGCTTGAACTTTCTGATAGTAATTTTGACTCTGTGAATTTGACCGTCATTAACGAGGAATGTGACATCACTATACTGAATAACGTCAGCAGGGCCACTTGCATCGTTAGTCGCTAGTTCACCGATGCGGAAAAAACCGTAAAAGGCGGTGAGAAACATTGTGGAATATAGTATGCGTTGCGAAGCCGAAGAGTTGGTGTTATTAAGGGATCTAACAAGCTCATATAGCACGGGTCTAGAAATTGGTAGGCGTACGTCAGCTACTCGATTGCGCTTTACAGCTGTCAACAACTTCTGAATCATAAAAGCTTTTGTGGGATCGGGGAAGTTCCTCATCTTGTGAACATACCCCAGGGCGGACATGTAAGATGTAATGGTTGCTGGCGATAATTTCAGTGCGCTAAGATAGGAAATGAAAAGGGCTACATGGTTTGTTGACACTGGAAATTTGTGGGCAGAGCCCCCATAGAAACGTGAGTGGAAATCGGTGTAAGCATCCCACGCGCGCTGATACATTTTACGAGAGCTTTTGGTTAAACCCGAGCTGATAAGGTCCCTTAGGTGATCGACCAACTCTTCGGTTGAAGGTTCTCGAGCACAGGCGTCGGCTCGTCGTCTATTTCGGGGGAGATTTGCTTGAACTCCTCCACCTGGAAACGGGAAAGAAGATCGGCACGAGTATTGTGTACGCCGGGAATATGCCGTGCACGGAAAAGAATGTTATATCTAAGAGAGGTTAACACGAGGTCACGTATCAGGATCATTACTAATTGGTGCTTAGAGATTTGGTGATTGATGATGTCAACTAGCGCTACGTTATCAGTCGCGAATGAGACACATCTATTCGACATGTCACGTCCCCAGATATGCAATGCAATGGTTATGGGAAAAAGCTCTAAGAACGTGATGTTGAGAACTTTCCATGCTTCCGGCCATGCCCCACATAACCAATGCTTACCAAAAATAGCACCATAACCTTTGGAACCCGCGGCATCTGTTATTAACTCAAATGAGGGCGTCGCTAGCCATTTTTCCTCCACAAAAAATGTCCTACCATTAAAGTTGTCTAAAAACGATAGCCAAACGGACATATCACGCTTAGTTTCTTTGGTTAAGCGAATATGGTAGTGTGGGCGATGCACACCTTTGGTAAGGTCAATCATGCGGCGTAGGAAAGCTCGTCCCGGCAGAATGACTGAGCATGTAAAGTTCAGAAAACCTAGTAATGATTGTAGTTCCCGAAGCGTGACCTTGCGGCGCCGCGAAAAGGTTGTTAACATAATGCGACATTTCTGAAGTTTATCGTCCGGCAATCGGGCTTCCATTTTGATGGAATCAATTATAATGCCGGCAAATTGTAAGGTCGTCGCTGGGCCCATAGTCTTTTCGTGTGCAATGGGCACCCCGAGTGTCTCACAAAGATTCAAAAATTGCGTTAAGTCGGCTTGACACTTAAATTGATCCTTAGCGATAAACAAAAAATCATCGAGAATATGGAGAACTCCCGATGCGCCGAAATGATTTACAGCTATCCATTCGAGGGCTGTACTAAACTTTTCGAAAATAGCGCAAGATGAAGAACAACCCATAGGCAGGCAACGATCAAAATAGTACAAATCATCCCATTTCATCCCTAATAATGGATAATCGGTGGGATGAATTGGAATAATCCGGAAAGCAGATTTGATATCAGTTTTAGCCATAAAACAACCAGCCCCAATCTGTTTTATGACAGCTATGGCGTCAAGAATGGATGCATAATGAACTGTTGAGCAATCGTTGGGAATAAAATCATTTACCGAGGACCCCTCGGGGTAAGAAAGATGATGTATAAGGCGAAATTCGTTAGGAGCTTTCTTGGGGACGATGCCTAAAGGCGATATGACGCAGTCAGGGAAAGGAGGCGCCTTAAATGGCCCAGCAATTCGTCCAGCTTGAACCTCTTTATTCAATTTGGCGAAAGTAATCCTTGGTTGTTGGCGCGCACTCAACAGATTCGGTGACTCGAAAGCGCGCCGCTCCCCGATGTGATTAACATAAAACCCGTGTGTAAAACCAAATATCAGAAAATCTCGAAGGGTAGGATTGTACGAAGTTAACAGAATTTTAAGACGGTCCACCCTTACGGGGGTTGGTAGTTGGCTCCTTAGAATTTGCCGAAGCCGTGCTACGTCCGTTGTTGGACGTGGCGGTGCGCTTTTGGGAGTCACACTGCGTAGCCGAGTGCTTTGCTCCGCAAAAGGAGCACTTGTGCTCAAATCTGCAGCCTGAACAGGACCTGCCGGCGTTGTATGTCCAGCAGGTCCCTCTTGCAAAGGGCTGACGGGGTTTCGCACGAGTGGCCTTTTTGTCTCCTGATTGTGCTGTTCGCACATTCGTAACCGCCTTTAGCCATAATTCCCAATGAACAACCTCCCACGGGTACTTATCTGGGGCTGATTGTCTCAGGTACCGAAATTGCTCATCGTAATACAACCAGTCTCCGGATTTAGTAGCGATATCGCGCACGGTCTCACAAGGTTGGCCGCCTGGCCCGAGAACTTTTCGGTATAGATTGCAACAAAGGTATTAAATGCCGAAATCCATTGATTCAGTGTGGCGATTTTCTTGGCTTGGCATGGCTCCAAGGTTAGCTGGGGCTGCGTTCCAGAACCCGAGTCACTTGGTGCAAGCGATAGCGAAAAACGCTCTTGTTTTGCCGTCGGCTGAAGGAGTGACCCAAAATGCACGAATTCGTTTGCCCAAATTTTAGCTTTGATTTTTGAGCTCAAGGGGGCGCCAAGCATAATCGCCGTGCTTGAGAAGAGCGGTGTCTGCGGCTCGGCCTTATCTGCATTTGCAACATTCAGAGAGGATTGCGATTGCGTTGAAGGGGTAGACTGAGTACCTGTACCCTGTGCTAACTCTGCCGTTCCCGACTGAACTGCTGCGGAGACGGCGTTGTCAACGTTGCCGTCGCCGGCTGTGGATGTTACGGCCGGAGCACTCCTTTGATGCTCAAGAGCTTGCTGTACAGCCTGTGCCACCGCTGTCGAAATAGTTGCCGTCAAGGCTTGGACATCGATTGACACCAGGTTAGAAGTGGACGAGCTAGTCGAGCTGGTTGACTGTGCTTCGCCTTCAGGATTGGTAGCATGTGGGGGGCGTTCTGCCAAATTGGGTCGTACACGTCGGCGAGAAATTCTGACTGGTGGCATTGCTTGAGAAAGAAGTAAAAACACAGAATGACACGGAAACTCTCAACACCATTTATTCCGTTTCAATATATTCGAGGTGAGGGAGGCGGCCCGTAATAATTGTTCTCTATGAATCCCCTAACACTAACATTAGAGATATGCCTAAGTGAGTAAGCCCAAGCGCGCGGCAGTTCCTACTAAAACGGTGCAAGAATACCGAGTGAATAGAGCACACCTACACAGGCGGCCAAATGGGTTGTACACTCATGTGGTTTCTTGATGCACACTTAACATGCCAAAGCCAATAATAATACGTGGCACACAGTGCTACACAAGTAATGTGGGATATTAAAACACATGGCCTGATTACCCAATACGATGCAATAAACATATTGTGCATCATGATAGTACTGAGTCGCTTGCCAAATATCCCAACACAAACAAACCGGCTAGGCAAAAACATTAAAAAGGAAACTGCCAAACCGCAAATTAACTGGCTCTCTCACTCAGTGCATTCTAAGGACATTTGAGATAAGAATCTCAAGGATTTTAGGGCCGCTCCCCTTAAACTACGATAAAATTTAAACTGTCCCTTTTTGTTTAAATGCACGCCGTCGTGACAGTAAAAATGGCTCTTTGAGTTCCAAAACCCCCTATGACCCCAAAAGAAAGCATAGGGAAGTGGCTCCAGGACAACTCTCAAGTATCTGTTCAACATTTCCACACCCCTGTTGATCGCTCGTGTAGCTGGCTCTAGTCGAATGGTCTGGCATACACAAATAATTTTCACTCCATAAAGATTGTGCAGTATCTGAACAAAATCCTCGATCTGTGAACCGACAGAGACGGGGTGACAGCTTGAAAGGTCGTTCGTCCCAAGCTGAAGGATCACAATGTCGGGCGCGGTGGACGTGACGATATGCACTTCGCGCTGAATTGCCTCACTGATGGTCAGACCACCTCTGCCGTGCCATTTGATAAAATTGGGTTCCGTGATGCCCATGTTGCAATCAAGAGTATTTGATTTTTGAGCAATAAACTCCTTCAGGCGCCGCACAAATGAGTGACCAAGTACTAAAACTCGTGGTGTAGCCATTACTATTCGAAGAGAAGAGCAGCAAAAAGAGGGGAGATAAGATAAGATTCAAAGCCTGACAAATAAAAAGTTGTACTTGCCTGTAAAAAGGATCTCTTGCGTTTCAGGAAATTTTGAGAAAAATGTTTCGCGTGCTGATGATAGCTAGGCTATTGCTCGAGCGATGAAGGATATGGAATTTTTTTTTTTTTTTTTTTTTGCCGAACATCAAACTTGCGGGTGCAAAATAATTGTTATATATATATATTTGTTTTGTGCCTTCAGCCTCACTAAAAAGTCGTCGTGCTGATCAGTAAATAAAGCATTTTTTATTTTTCGAGCTCCATCCAAAAATGACCGTAAAATAGCTTTTTTTTTTTTTTAGTGTCGTCGTTTATATACATATATTGATATCAGTTGTTAGTTTATTACGTTTATTTGCGCATTCAGTCTGTGTTGGAAGAGATACAGAAAGCAATAAAACTGAGTACTACTTTTGATAGCCCACTGACACCATATTGGCCGAATTTCTTTGAAAATTACAACATTCAAGAGTCACACTCAGATGAACATGGTTTGAGTCTAGCGCCAAAACAATAGAGAAAGTCCCGGATGTGTGCCTGAATTCTAATGACGACTTTGAAAATCCCCTTTGAATGAGATGAAGCAGTCTTGTACGTCCACTCCAGTCTTGAGATAAGATAAGATCTCCTCTCGCTTGGGCAGTCCCTGGAGGATCTCCTCCCACCGCGAAATGTGATTATGGAGTTCACCCACTTTAAACACGTTGGGGTAGCTGAATATCAGGTCACGCACCGAGGCTTTCGCTGACAAATGCGAAACGAACTCGGGCGAGGGAACGGGGCTGCCACGCTTGGGTGCTCACCCTTCCAATCGATCGACCCAATGAAGACACGCAGCTCTCGGGACTACCTCAGTTTCCAGTGCGAAGTTTGAAGTCTTTCGAAGCTTTGGAGACGGCTGGACAGATGATAAAAACATGGAATGCAGCCGTCATGCATGATCGAGAGGTAGCCCTGAACAGAGCTGGAAATGGCAAAGGGTGAACGCCCGAGCGAAGCAGCCCCGAAATACCCCGTCCGGGGACAGAGTAATGAAGGGTTTTAGACAACCCCATCGGGGAGGCTTTGCAGTGGGCGAAAAGGCTGGATGAGTGGGTGCGGTAGAGACGACGTCGTGACCCTGGGCGAAGAAAGCTAAATTTGGACGCAAATAGGCACTCGGCCTGCCCTCTCCAAAGAGGATCGAACGAGCGAAATTCCAAATTGTCTTGTGTATTTAAAGATACAGACTATGGCAGAGTCCGAACAGGATCTCAAGGAGAGAATTCCAAAACTTCTCGTAAACCTACGGGGCCTTTGGCCTTCGATTCGAAATGCGCAAAGCACGAAAAATGAGGTCATGCTCGTGGATCCTCGGAGCTTTCTTTTCTGAGCAAAGTTAAGCGTCGAGCTTCCCCGGGAAAAGTGCCGATGAGCTTGCGCCCACCTGTGAAGTTCATTTCGTTTAAAGTAACAACGCTAGCGCTTGCCAGAGAATATGTCAGCAAGTCCATTGCTCCAAGAGATTCCCATTTCTCACCTGAGGACGGATTGGGTCTTACATACTAAAAGGAGAGATTTTTGTTGTTGTCACGTTCAAGTATTGGGCAACAAAAACCACTCACCTTAAAGGATAACCGTTGTACAAAGCTGAAGTTATTACTTTCAGAATGTTTAGGTGGTTTGGTTATAATTAATAAAGGATAAAAGTGTTAATTCAGAGGAAAACTAAATTTCAATCAAAACTGAGTTTTTGACCTTCTTTCACTCAAGTGCACTATAATTCTTTACATTGAGCTTGAAAGTTGCTAGATTTGGATAAAAACACGGGACAACCACTGTGCAGCTCAAAAAACAGTTTTAAACAGGCCTTGGATCTTAGTGGATCAATTCCTAACTGACAAAAATTGAGCGTGAATAAAAAACGAAAATTTGTGCAAGTTCGCGCTTTAATTTTTTGTCTTATTTATATGCACTGATATATATGTATATGTTGTATGTCCTTCCAACTTCTTCCTCTTGACGCGAAGACAGGCAACGAAGTGAAAATACATCTATTTTAATCAACGCTATCGGAAAATAGACTCAAGACTACGCGCTCACCCGAAATGGAGTATGGGTAGGAATTACTAAAAGCTATGAAACCATATATCAACCACATAAATATCAGCATGCTTTAACGGAGTGAAATTTAAAAGGTTGAATTCAAGACTGGATTCCGGCAAAATTAATCACCGGTCGCTTTACAGACCGAAATTTTACACGCAGAGAAAAATTAAAACTGCAGGCTCTAGCTTGGTCAACCCGGTAGCTGTAAACAAACTAATAATATATTCAAATGAGGTCCTCACAGTCGCCTAAAACAATACTGGTAATTAGAATTAAATAAAAATTAGAAAATTAGAAATAAAAGAAAAACTGTAAATGCCGGCGGGGACAACCCGGTCGCTTTGATAGGTTAAACAACCACACATTCTAGCAAGGTCAATTGCTGGGTTTCAAACAGCTGTTGAATCTCATTATCTGCTTCAAATGGTGGTCAGTGTTTGACCACCATGTGCTCTCAACCAGAGAATATTCTATTGAAAACTTGTCTTTCAGCTGATGAAAATTCCAACGAGATTGAAAATGACGTCACATGAAACCCAAGAATAGCCCGGTAGCTTCAAACCAACTGATAACACATTCGAGCGAGGTCAACCCAGTCGCTTTAAACAAACTGATAAGATATTCAAGCGAGGTCCTCCCGGTCGCCATAACAATACTGGTAATTAAAATTAAAAGAAAAACTACAAATTCCGCGGCGAGGTCGACCCGCCGGTCGCTTTGAAGCAACTGACCGTATATTCAAGCGCGGTCCTCCTAGTCGCCATAAAAATACTGGTATTAGAAATGAAAAACTGCAAATGCCGGCGGTGACAACCCGGACGCTTTGACAGGCTAATATAAGATTAAGAGAAACTATAAATTTCAGCGAGGTCAATAGCGGGGTCGCTTTAAGCCAACTGATAACACATTCGAGCAAGGCCAACCAGGTCGCTTTAAGCCAACTGATAACACATTCAAGCGAGGTCAACCCGGTCGCTTTAAGCCAACTGATAACACATTCGAGCGGGGTAAACCCGGTCGCTTAAGCCAACTGATAACACATTAATTCGAGCGAGGTCAACCCGATCGCTTTAAGCCAACTGATAACACATTCGAGCGAGGTCAACCCGGTCGCTTTAAGCCAACTGATAACACATTCGAGCGAGGTCAACCCGGTCGCTTTAAGCCAACTGATAACACATTCGAGCGAGTTCAACCAGGTCGCTTTAAACCAAATAACTGATAACACATTCGAGCGAGGTCCTGCCCGTCCCCATAACAATACTGATAATTAGAATGAGAAGAAAAACTACAATTTTTGGCGAAGTCGCGATCGGCCCGGTCGCTTTAACAGACTAAAATTTTAGAACAAAGAAAGAATACGAAAATGTAAGTTCCAGCGAGGTCGGCCCGGTCGCTTTAACAAACTAAAATTTAGAACTAAAAAAGAATGCGAAAATGTAAATTCCAGCGAGGTCGACCCGGTCGCTTTAACAGACCAAAATTTAGAACTAAGAAAGAATGCAAAAACTGCAAACTCCAGCGAGGTCAACCCGGTCGCTTTAACAATACTGGAAATCGAATTAAGGACGTTCGCGGGCATTGTTCACGCGCACTTTTACTGCGCACGCTAGCGCGCGCGCTACCTCAATAAATCCAAGATGGCGGCCTAAAAATATTTTTTCCGGTAATTATAAAATTTCGATCTTTTCAAATGGAACTTACTTTTATAAGAAGAAAAAATAAAAACAAGGAATTTGAATGAGGACAAAAAATGATTCACATTGAAAAACTCCAGAAAAAAGGATGAAAAAGATTTTAGTAGACCCAGTCTCCTCTCGGTATTCAAGATGGCGGGGAAATTTTCAAACTTTACGGCTCGATATCTCGGAAACGAATACGGTGACCCCCACTTTTTTTAGTCTTAAAAGGAAGGTATTTTGGAGTAATACAACATTTTTGAAAAAGAAAAAATTCTCATCACAAGGGACTTAAGGACAACGTTTTTTCGCTAAAAATTACACCCCTTCGTCTCATCGAACACCGCCGATTTCAACAGCAGCGCACGGAAAAAAACACTCCTCAAACCTCAGAGAGATTCATTCATGCTTAAATGACCAAAGATTGTTGTCAACAATAGTCTCATACAACTGCAGATGAAATTTCTGGTCGTTTAAAGTGCGTTTTATATTTTTAGTATCTATTTTCTCGCCCTGCGCGTATAGCGTATTTCGCGCGCTTTTCTTTGGCAATTTCGACAACATTGTACGGCTCATAGCTCAAAAACGAATACGGTACCCCCTCTTTTTTATTTCGTTTATTCAAAGTGTATATCATAAAGTATCAGTATGCGAAATTTCATTAAAATGACATCACAAATTCAATTGCCCACGAACGTCGTTAAATGGAAAAACTGCAAATTCTAGAGAGGTTAACCCGATCGCTCTAACAGACTGATACCTAGCATTAAGAGAATCACACACTCCAGCGAGGACAACCCGGTCGCTTTAAACAAAAATGCCGATAATTAACATATTCAAACGAGGTCCTCCCAGTCGTTTTAATAAAAGAGAAAACCGCGGATTTTTGCGAACGCCTTAACGGGAATGTGATTTCTTGCCGATAGACCTTAAGGAAAGTAAAGAATAGCAAAACCGGTACTTATCAATTCGGCTGGTTGAGCAGCTGGTAGAGAGACTGGTTGGAGAGCTTGTTCGGCTTCTGGTTGGACTGCCGGTTGCACGGCTTGTGGAGCCGGTAGTTGAACAGCTTGTTGAACTGCTGCTTGAGCTCGTAAATGAAGGGCGGCTTGTACCCCGGCCGGGTACAAAGGGACAAGAACTTGGGCCATGGCGGCGCAGCGATGGAAAGATTGAGCAAATAAATCGTGATGTTCTTGGGAGCTTCCTAAGACGACCAGACGTCACTGAACTGGGCTGAATTATGAAGTAAACACGCCCTTATATAGGGGCACGCGGTCCGGGGTTACGTAATACATTCCTCGGATCACGCCGACAGTTTTTATTAACGAAGACAGTTAATTTTGGCTTTTTTGTGCGGAATTCCCTAGTGAGAATAGTGAATAGATTAATTAAAGGAAAAACTGCCCAAATCCTTTGTAATCTTGGAGTGTAAACTGTGTGCTCTTGTTGCGACAACGTTTTTCGGATTAGGTGTATATAGTGAATACTTCATGGAAAGTGCGCGCGTAACGGTTTTTAATTCGTGGATTGCAAAATATGCAAATGAGTCACTCAATCACTGGCAAATCGTTAAACTATGCTATTGCGCATGATCGACATGTTTGACCGCAGGCCGAAAGTAATGTGGTTCTGCGTACGAGATTGAAGGACAAATGATTTGGTGACTCCTGTGTTATTCAAATATGTATCGATAAAGCATTTGTTCAGACTTCATGTGAAACTTTGAATAACGATCTAAAAGGTGTCTTCTTTAAACAATGTCTGTATTTAATTATGATGGTGTTTACTTTTACATGCGAAATACTTTGTCCGGATCAAGGTATTTTTTATAGGTTTGTGTACAAGCAACAACCGAATTTTTAGGCCTGAACACGTTCTCGGTAATACAAGTGACCATCTCTCTCATTCAGTGAGATCATGCCTAGAGATTCCTTGACTTACCTCGTGCTCACACTCTGCTAAGGTTCAATGGATGCGACGGGTGTTAGGGGAAAATGCTGATAGTTAATTTCTTATTTGTATTGTACTACTCTGCTTGGAATAATTTTCGTCGCCATCTCCGTTGAGCTGTTCGATACTCGGACGTGAAAAAGTCGTCAAGCAACAAAAATCGTTGCAACTAGTCCAATAAACATCCAAGCTTTTAGTGTTTGTATTCCATCAGCACGAGGATATATGTTGAAATAAAAAGTAAACGAAAACATTCCGAGTACGAACTCGCCGCCTGGAACTGGCCGTGAGTCACGAGGCGCTAGTCCCACAAAAAAGTGTATTGAGTTTGAGCGGTTAATAGTGGCTGTGAAGAGCACTTTTATGAAGTAATTCTTTTGTTCATAGCGAAATTTTGCTACATAGAAAAAACTTTCTTTGTACATTTCCCGGGGGACTCCTATATATAAGAGGACGGGGATGCTCGTCGGAAATTTTGAAAATGACCCCTAAAAGGTACCTGAGTGGGAGTGGCAACAATTGATTTCTATCCCTAAAAGGTACCAATTCAAAAACAATAATAAAGAATTAAAGTAATGGAACACTTTGCTATCGATGTGCTTTGAAGATTCAATTCAAATCATCGAAATCGCTCCTTTCATGCTTATTTTTGGTAGTTTATTTACTCCAAAACAGTCCCTAAAAGGTACCAGCTATGTCTCTGGTAGTCCACTTAAGTCCGAGACACCCTAAAAGGTACCAGATTGCAGATTTTGACCCCTAAAAGGTACGACGAGCATCCCCGTCCATTTACGATCGGAGTCCCCCCCCCCCCCCCCCCGGGGTACATTTGTTCGATAGCTTCTCTTTGTTGTTTGTGGGGCTACAACCATAAATTGACCATAAGTACACAAAACATAACTTCGCGAGTTGATTAATCGATCGCTCAGTGGTCAGGTGTGGTGGTGTTTGTGATTTGCGAGCCATGTAGGTCACGGTTCAAGTCCCGCAGGCGACTATCTTTCTTGTTTTTTTATTTGTTTCGCTATTTTTTTTTCCTTTTGCTTCATTATCATTTTTTCTTCTTTTATTGCTCATGTCTATTTTTATTTGGCTAAAGTAATTACAGTAACTCATGTCATTAATATTTGATCATTCCAACTGACTATCTTAAAATTCCCTAAAAAGCTTTACAGATCGGTCCAGCCTTTATGTTCGAATTTGTAAGAGCTATGATCAATTATCAAAAAAATATTTTACTTTAAAGATGTCTCGATTTAGACTAATTCTATTACAGTCGCTTGGGGCTCCTGTATGGGTATAAGGTCACGACCACCACAGGAAGCCCAACTGAGGAGCTGCTACCAGTCCACCAGTTATATACGCCAATGGCGGTTTGATTATTATTTACGGGTTGTGAAGTGTCATAAAACGAACGAGCGAGGAACGAGCGAGTTTTATGATAAAAAATAACGAGTGAATAAAAACTGTACTAAAGCACTTTCCATGGTGTTTTCTCAGTGTTTATCATATATATGCATATCGAGATTTCTATAAAGTTTTGTCATTTTAATAAAAATGGTTTCAGGCTTTTCCATGGTCAAGACTTTGATTTCAAAAAGCACAAAAAAACCCTCTAGAAAACAAAATATAAATTACAAACAGACGTCAAACCAAAGCAAAAATAATATTTATTTGTATCTAAAGTGAATAACAGTGTCAAATTGTGTAACATTGAATAACAGTGTAACTTGGACTTTTTGTTCACTGACAGACGTTTGTTTGTACATAAAACGGGCAAAGACAATGAGAATAATTTGAGTTCATTCAAAGACAAACTTACCGTCAAATTTACGCCCATTAAACATGCGTGGCGTTTCAAATGTCCCTCAAAACTAAAATTAAATAATCTTGAACTTGATTTATCAGTGTTTTTCTCCAAGCTTTTGTATAAAAGAGTTCAGTTGGACTAAATTTCCATTAAGTGACTCCGAAGCCGCCGGCCGTGAATCCTCATCCGCTTTTTGCGGCATAACGTGGTTTTGAAAGTCTTTTTTCCCTATATAGCTCTTCTTTTGCATGACATCGATGACTTTTGTGATGAATAAGCCTATCTGCGTGAATTTTTACTGAATAAAGATTAAAAATTGAACTGCCAAGACTGAAAATACTTAGGTAAAAAGTGCAGAAAGGAGCGAACGTGCGAGCCAGATTAAATGAAAAAGTCGTTTCAAGTCGCGGCTTCTGATTGGACGTATTGTTTTTCTCACACGTGAAAAATAGAGATTAATTAATGGAAAATGCGCGCGTACGGTATTTATGCACGAGTTGAGAAGTATCAGAAAATGAACGAGTAGTAAGCGCAAGCGAGCGAGCGAGTTTTCTGATACGCATCAACGAGTGCATAAAAATCGTACAAGCATTTTCCACTGTGTAATTTATTTATACCATATATACTGAGATTTTGAAAATCAAAGCACAAGATCATTAATAATGCTGTTTGGATAAGACTTTGATTTAAGATGTCTTTCGAAACTGGACAACATCCCTCGTAGCGACGATGGTTCGTACTCTTGTCCTTCCTTGGTTCGCACACACACACAATGAACTCACCCAAAAGCTCATGCATAATGTCGGCTATCTCGCTTCGTGTTTCACCTTTGGTTTTAAGAAAGTCTGTCAACAAAGAGACATCTCTTTTCGTCTTTTTCACAGTATTTGGATTTTCTTGTTCCTGAATAAATGAGTCGAACAACACAAACCTTGACCTCTCCAACTTTGCAGCCATTTTTGCTCTGAGCAAGACGTCCCAAAGGCGCCAAAAAGTTTGTTTACAGTGAGTTTTCATCGTTCGCGTTTCTGATCGGACGAACGATATAATTTCACTAGTGAAAAAAATTTCGTCCAATCAGAGAACGACGTTTTTCACTAGTGAAAAAACGTCGTTCACGTCTCTGATTGGCTAATACTAGGGCTCGAATGAAAATTTACTAAATGAAATTTTAGTGCGTAAATCTCAGTATCTATGAAACAAAACAAAACAAAACAAAACAAAACGAGACGTGCATTCTGATTGGCTGAGAGCAATGAACGAACGAGAATTCACTAAATGGAATTTTTGTGAGTAAATCTCGATATGTATATAATAAAATCCTTTACGCAGCACTTTCTATGAAGTAATCTCTATTTTTTAATAGTTTAACTGTATTTTGTTCTCAAAATAATTGTATTATATTTCAGTTTAATTTTGCCAACAAACATGATAAATATGCGAAAGACTCCTCGATAATGAGGTAAGTAACTCGATGATGAGGCAAGTAACTCGATAATGAGGCAAGTAACTCGATAATTAGAGGAAAATTTACAAAGAAAAGTGCAAAAGTGGCACACAGATTATGGCCTCTAAAACTACATGTGGTCAATGTTGACCTATTACCAGAGGGCTTTGATCGACGAAATGTTCAACTACCTTCAACATTAAGTTTTACTTTCTTGTCTGTGATTTGAATTCACGATGGGAATAAATATGACCTATTGTAGTTTTTGAATGATTTTGTATGTGATCAGTCATACCGTGTCATGTATTTTAGCCTTCGGGGGGGAGGGGAAGGATTCTAGAATGAACTCAAGCTGCTTTATTCCGTTTCAATAAATTGTATCTCGAGTCAAACGGCAAGGGATCGCATATTTTGGTTCTGCTCTGTTGTTCTCTGTACCAATAGCGGGATTATAAAGGATTTTTTGGCTAAGAATGTTCTTTTCTTCCATTTCTTCCAGCATTTGTAAATTCATTTGAAGTGCTTGTCGAGTTTGTCAAAAATGTTTTTAATATTAGAGTTATAAAGCTCTTTTGCAATTACCTTGCCCTTCCTTCAAAAAGACAGCGCGCGTGACCAAATTCCATCGTGACGAACAAACTAAATCCCTTAATCCTTCATGTCAATAATGCACCAATTCTATCGTCCTTAAACTAATTCCTGAATTATTCTAGATTTTGGCGGTGTTTTCGAAATTGTAAAGCCGCATTAGCCAGCAGTCGATATTCAAACGACATTTTTTTTACAAATTCCTCTGCCAAATCTTATTCCTACGTGCAATTTCTTTGAAACTTCCTTGACGGGCTTTTTTGGTCCCTATAGCAATGTTTTGACAGAGCAAAAAGAAAATCATTCGAACCGATTTTACGTCAATGTCGGTGCAAAAAAATGAAAACAAAAATGTTTACGCGCAAACGCTGCATCGCGGAGCAGCAACGGTTTGAAGAGGGTTATGATGATAATTCAAAAACTACTTTTTCCCAAATGATACACATATATACAGTATATAGATATATAATTATATACGTTTAGAATTTAAAGTAATTATGTGTGTGTACTGACTCCAATGAAGAATAATGAATAATTAAAACTTCCTTATCTGTGATGCATTTCGTTCATGAAATGAGTTAATCTGCATAAAGTTTTATACCACTGCTAAGTACATGCATGTTTAACTTGTGAAATGGAATGGGCAGTTTTATCGGTGAAAATATGTTTCCTTTTCTGTTATGAATTCTATTCATAGTGTATATGTCAATATGTCTCAGTGATGAGAATCCGTTCTTGAACCGCTACGTTCGGCTTGGATGAACAAGTGAGTTCACTGCAATTTTGTATTTAATCATTCAAAAATAATGAAATAAACTTGAGAACAGTCTTCGTGTTGATTTTAAAGTATTCAGGATATTTGGCTAAGGACGCTAAGTTGTATTTTGGTAGTTGGAAGAGATTCTTCTTACCTGACTATGTGGACACAGAGGGAAACCTTTTACAAGTTCAATGTTGATCTTCAGTGACCATTTATATGCTAAACCGAACTACAAACGTTCCACATGATATAGCTACAATAGCTTCGAGGAGTAAACGATCCCAACTATATCATTATCATTAGCAATACAGATCAGTACCTATGGCCGAAAACCACTTTCTGAACGTAGCTCGAAAGCAATTCGTTTGATAATGCTCGAATATCGAACTTACGTCAACATCTGTCTCATTATTACTAATGAATTACCCCATGGATGGAAAAGACGTCCAAGAAAGTGATTATTACGGCTCTACGAACTACAAATATGTACTAAACTTAATTTACCTTAGTTTTCGCAGCTCAGAATTAGATGAAAACTGTCATAATCATACAGACACACTATACATTTCCGACATTCATATCGTCCCACTTTTTATAGTGCATTCTGTCGCACGAATATTTTAGCGCCAAGTTTTTTCATGGTCAAATGACCAAGTTGAGTGATGTGATCCAAAGTACTTTTAATCAATCAAAATTGATTCATTTATTCATTTACGATTCTTAAAAGCCGGGCTCCTTGTGCGCACTGTTGTGCGTTATCATTGAAGTGCGACCTGTGAAGCTCGGAGTCTCGTTTGGAAACTTGCATTCAGACGGCGTCAATCAAATCACTCGACCGATACAAATTGTGATTCCCAAGAAAAAATGCCTCAAATTTACGATAAAAGTTAATTATACATTTAAAGTTGATATTTATAAATATATAAATTGTTGAAGACAATTTTTTTCGTTGCCGACTGAACTGAGTCCACAACCAACCACAACCTAGATGCTTTTGTTGTGATCTATGAATAGTCCAGTCTTGATCTTTCGCTTTTGCCTTCATTGTTTTTGTTGCTGCCAGCAATGGGTCAAAGGGGGAACCCATTGCCACTCCATCCGTTTGTTCATGTAGAGGCTTTGCACCATCACGTGATGGCAGCCATGACAGGAGGCACAACAATAGAGTCTTTTCCCCCTTGGGAACTGAACTCTTTCAGGCTGGTTCACACTAGCGTCGGAATCAGAATCGGAATCGTAAGAAAACAACAAAGAATTTAGGGATTAGAATACAAAAGAAAGGTGTTTTTCTTTGTTCCTTCCTTTGTCTTTGATTATGCTTATGTTTGGTCTTATGCTTCTTGCGATGCTTATGTCGATGTCTTATGTCACACGCTTGACTTAACTCTTTTGTCTTTTCCTTTGTTTTCTGCTTCCGATTCCGAATCCGACGCTAGTGTGAACCAGCCTTTCTCATAGACCTTTTTGCCGTAACAGGGATGTCCGTTTTAGCGGCACTGGCACAAGGTATGCCAGACTTGTAATTGACGTAAGTTAAAGCCGATTCAAAGTTATTGTCTTGGACCCATTCATTTTAACAAAAGGCTTGGCGATTATCAGCAATAGAGAGGTTTTTTTTATTGAATTTCCATCCCGTCCACGTGCGAAGTGCAATTTTGGCCATTGTAATGCTGCCATATACTTTAATTTTCCACATTTTCGATTTCCAGTTATGGGGAAATTATTATCAAAATTTGAAGTACTTTTTTGATGTAAAATGTGTAGAATTAATTCGTGATTACATTCATGTTGCCGTCGTTTCATTTTAAGTTTTTTTCCCTTTTTTCTTCTTGCCATCCGAGCATTTCTGTAATGGTGTGGAAAGTCATGTCCGGGTAAACTATTACTAGTTGAGCATTTCAGCTTTAGAAAACTGTTGTCCTTTTCCAGTTTCCCGTTTGGCGTATGGACGTGACAGCTGTCATGCTCTTTGCATGGTTGGTTTGCACTTCAAAGAAAGAATTTGACAGAAAACTGTAATATCAGTGTGAACAGAAAACTGCGTATTTTGTTTCTTGCATAACTTTGACTTTGAGATGAAATTTTGTTGAACCACTTCATGTAAGGAAAGACTTCTAGCAAAGCTAAAGATTACAAACAATTTACGGGGTACGCGCGACAAACCTTGTACACCTTGAGAAGGGTGACAAAAGCTCTGTTTATTACATGGTCAGCTATGGTCTTTGGTACCCAAGACAGCCTCACCAGAGGGAGAGCTTATCTTGTCCGGTAGAATAGAATTATCCGGATTGCTGACAGGCATATTCATTATTTCCTTGCCGTTTTGGTATAAATTAAACGGGGTGCGTTCTCACGGGACGGTCGAATTTTTGACCGGTTGAAAAATCGACCTGGATATGCTGTTGGTACGAGAATTTAACCGGTCAAGCTGTTCACATGGTAAGACCTCGATACCAGTCAACATATCGACTGTGCCGGCTAAAAATTCGTTCTCATAAATATCATTTTGCAAGTTGAATATTTGCTGTGGTTCAAATTTTCGTGCGATTATCACGGACCTAGGTGCATAATAAAACGACTAAATAAAACGTGCCAATTTTGTTCACTGTGCCAAAAGGCGAATATTCAAGAGTATTCAAGAACTGAATACGCCTTCGAAACTTGGGGTATTCTTGGATATTCGACACGGATAATATACGTAACGTATGGTAATAGTATTCATTTTGAATTCTTACGCATACGCTACGTATTTTATATTTCTGTGGTATTCGGACTTGCATATGTGAAGTATAAATATACCGAGGTTTTCAACTCGTATACTCAAGATATCGGAAAATGAATATCCCTGCAGGACTTGAGATGTTATCATATATTCTTGACGAAAATTATACGCGAAGTATGGAAGGACGAATACTTATGCATACTTCACGTATTTTATATTTCTGTGGTATTCGGACTTGCATATGTGAAGTATCAATATACCAGAATTTTCAACTCGTATACCAAAGATATCAGTATAAGAATATTCCTTCGGGACTTGAGATATTATCATATATTCCTGACGAAAATTATAGGCGATGTATGTTATGGCGAATACTTATGCATACTTTTCGTACTACATATAACTAGATATGAGGATTTGCATACTTGAAGAATGAAAATACCGGAATTTTTGGCAGGCATTCTTAAGCTATTTCGGAATGAATACTTGCTACACAACATATTATCTAGTATGCCAGTATTTTAATACAATATGTATACATCATGCAATGATATGGATACACAACAATCAAATTAACTTTTTCGTATCGTGCCTTCCAAAAGTATTTGATTTGTAATTACCAGTCCAAACAAACAAATCCAATCTTTTTCTAAGCTGTCTGCATTGCATTTATAATATCTCATTCACCTTGAAATCAAATAATTGATGATGTTGCATAGCTAAACAAGTTTGAATTTTGATGCACTTTCAATCTTATTTACTGCATTAATTTACACCATAATGAATTTACTTGAATAAATCCAAATTAATTTTAGTCTTAATACTTTGGAACTAACTTATGCAATAATACAAAAATGCATAAATATTGCAAGCACTCCACATACCAGACCAGCATGAAGATCTCATGGTCACTCCCATGGTACTGCAAATTACAAAGATCATGCAACAATTTATACAGTTTGGCATTATTACATACATTGTAAATATAAAAATGACCAAAACTGAGTGAATAATACCAAGGTTTAACTCATAACATTAAAACATGACAATCAAACAAAACAAAGCCAAAAACAATCTTGTTGGTGCTCAGATATTCTCAAATGATTTCAAGCTCAATTGTAAATATAAAAATGACCAAAACTGAGTGAATAATACCAAGGTTTAACTCATAACATTAAAACATGACAATCAAACAAAACAAAGCCAAAAACAATCTTGTTGGTGCTCAAATATTCTCAAATGATTTCAAGCTCAATTTGAAGTGGTCTGCATGAGGATCTCAATGGTCACTCCTAAGGAACTGTAAATTACAAAGATCATGCAACAATATAATACAGCTAGGCATTATTACATAAATACAAATTGACAAAAAACAAAACATTCCAAAGTGCGAAGTCATAACATTCAATTGCAAATCAATTTAGTTGTTAAAAAATAAATCATTGCTATATTGCTATATAGCTGTATCATTTGTAGAATTTGTAGCAACTATTAGTTCTTGTTTCATAGGTTTTTTGCTCCAATTTTTGCTACTTTGCTCCAGTTCTTTTGTTTCATGTTGTATTTATCTGAAAAAATTATAATAATTATTATGGCATATACAAGTACTAGCTCTCACTGACATTTGACTACAGTAAAGTTCTTTTCTTGAAGGCTTTATTTGTGTAGCAGTGCCAGATTCAGTTGAACTCCTTTTATACTGGCACTCTCTCCTTGAAGACTTTCCCTCATATATCAGATTTCCTTTCTTATAGCATTTAATTTTTCAGTTATCTTCTTTCTTTCCAAATTATTTTCATTCTGAAGTATGCATCCTAAAAGCAAACATTTTATAGATATAAGATGCAAAGTATCACTTTGAAAGATTTTTTAACAATCCATGCAGACTGTGGCAAAATGCAAGACTCATGTATTCCAACACAACATCATGGATTCTTAGGTTACTCTACACTAGGTAAGGGCAGTTAAAAGCAATTAACGAGGTGCTGTTACTCTCGTATTTTGGTAGGATTTCTTCAGCTAATAAGACAGACAAAGTCCTAAATTCATGTCAGTGTTGTATGTGTGTTACAGTGAAAAATTGGCGCCAAAAGCCCTCTATTGCTCTTCACAATCGATTACAGACGTCTACACCGAGAAAAACCTAACAAAAACCCCTTTGTCGTACGTACCTTTTTTTTATCTTGTTTCGTTGTGTCCTTTTAGTAGTTTTTAGCTCCAACAGCAAAAGAAAAACATCCAACAACAACAACAACTGTTCTTAAAATAAATCTTTTCTCTTCGAATGAATTATTAGCCAGCGGTAAGTCAAGTCAGCGGTCAACACACACAATCCCGTACATTTTTCACAATAAACCAATGAAAACGCGGTATTTGATCACGTGGGTATGTTGAATGCGGCCGTTGCTGGGCGGTCATTTAGTCCAGTCCCAGACTCTCTTTCTTGCCGCTCCAATACTCGCGGAGAAAGAGAGTCCAGTATAACTTGCATGCGCATGTGCAAAATGAGCCAATCAATGGATTAATTAGTATTTTGCGAACTTGCAATATGCAAATGTCAGTGTTTGGTAGCAGTGGTAGTGATGCGTATCGAAAAATTCACAAATACGTCTTTCACAACTGTCCATCCGTAAATGGCCTGTAACTGCTCAAACTTTGGTAAAAGATTATAGTTGGTTTTTCCAAGTGCATAGCTCACTGAATCAACAAATGGCTTTCCGAAATGAGACTGATATCGTGTATACAAAACACTTTCTTCTTCAGCCATCTTGAATCATTAGATGACTTTAGGATTTGTAACCACGCGATCACCACATGTAATGTGGTGATCGCGTGGTCACTAAGCTGACATGCGCATGCAAGTTATACTGGACTCTCTTTCTCCGCGAGTCCTGGAGCGGCAAGAAGGAGAGTGTGGGACTGGACTAGGCGGTCATTTTGAAGAAACGTTGAAAGTACAAGGAGATTAAGTGAATATTTTCTACAAAAATCTCTATTTTGAGCCTAAAATATGGCCTACATTAATCTCAAATTGAGGCAGAAAGATTGAGAAAGCTTTAATACATGGTTGGAAAGAAGAACAAGCTTCATGAGAGTACAAATAGTCAGTTATTCTACTCTGAGGGAAGGGACGCCGAAGTCACTCGGTAAGTTGATAAGTAAGCTTTAGATTAATTTACTCTACAAAAAGTCAACTTTTAAACCTTCTTACAGGCAGGGAGAAGGTCATAAAGGACATCCTCTTAGAATGGACATGTTTTGATTTCACTATGTCAGGAATATGATTGTTCTTTCCAGTAAATCAGCTCGGGTATAAATACATGTAGCCTGCACATTGAGTTGTGCTCTCGGTTGTGATTAATGTTTTTAAACGAAAAGATCTTAAAATATATACTTTTATATCTTCTTAGTTAAACTGGAGAATCTTGGATTGCGACTTTAAAAGCGAAGAGGCCACACTGTAAAAATGGATTGGTTGATTCTACCAATTAAAATGGTTACAACCATTTCCATTTGGTTGTTTTAACCATCAGGTTTTGGTTGCAACAATGTCACCAATACAATTTTGGTTAAAATAACCATAGTAATTGGTAAAAGCCGTACTAATAAAATCCACTACATATAGAAATAGGTAGCTTAAGTATAGCACAGCAATAGTAATAGACTTAGTAAAATCCCGCGTTAAATGCCATTCATTCGAGCTCTAGTATCATTTTATGTAACCAATTTGGTTTTTGTTAAAATTACCATTTTGATTGGTAACAATTCACTACATAGAGATGTAGAGTATATTCAATATACAGGGCCGTAGCAAGCCTTGAAAAAACAGCCCCAGTGGGCACTACGGCCCTGATATAAGCGTGAAATACACGGAGTGAAATACTGGCAGAATCAGTCAAAAGCGAATATCAGGCCGGAAATGGCAGTGAGGTATATGAGTATAATGCGTAAAAAAACTTTGTATCTAGAAGTTGATCCTATCTTATATGCAAGAAAAAAATTGCAAAAGGTATCGCTACTTTTTTCTGAGAAAAAAAGAAAAGAAAAAAATCAAAGTAAAATCAAACTTCCTCTACAAAATCCGAGGAAAACTGGTTGCTACTCTTTAGCAAGTGACCAATGAGAGCTCTGTATTTTATCATGTGACAAATTTGAATCGCTTGGCGGCGAGGCAGCCATTTTCAGTTGAACTGTTGGAGTGGGATATCTTTTGCTTCTCAAATCTCTTCTTTTTGTACTAAAATCGCTTATTATTCTTGTGTGATGGAACAAGACAAGCTTAAAAAAGTTTTTCTTTCAAATGGCATTGTTTGAGTGGAAAAACTTTGGTCTTTTATCGCAATTGTCCGAAGAAGAAGCGATCTACAAAATGGCGGTTCGAAGCTGGTCTCGTGAAGGACATTAAACATGCTTGATTACTTGAGAATGGTAAGTAAGTTTGCTGTATTTTCGATTTACTTTAGTGGCGCACAAAAACTTTCTCTTCATATCTAATGATTTAGACTTGTGAAAGAGCAGAAACAGCAGAGACTCGTACTGCTGAACATTCATTCTTTGCATGTAGCTTAATACATGTAAGACTTATGTGAAACTTAGCCGGGAACTAATAACTAGCCGCTTGTGATTACAGTAAATCAGTGAGACTATAATATTTGACTCCTTTATCGTTCTAGACTTCCTGGACATGATATGAATATTGCCTTCAACTTGTATGAAATTGGTAAGTGATATATTACATATGTACTTTAGTTTTCTTGTCATGATCAAGATTTATGAACTTCATGCATGGAACTAAACTGAATTCTATAAATACAATTAGCTGGAGAACTGTGTTAGCTTCTTTTCTCTGCTACGTTTTTTGTTTTTGTTTTCGAAGCATTGCTATTGTGAGCATTTGCTCTAGATAAAGAACTATGAGTGAAAAATTCATATTGTTGAGGAGGTTTCCAAGGGGGTCCTTGTTCCTTAAATTTACTGGAATTCCAGGGAAATAGGTCAAAAATGGCTGTAATCCCGGCAGTGGAATTCCAAGAGGATATAAAGCCCAAATTCATTAAAATTTACCTGGAATTTCCAAAGAGGATGGCAATATTTCATGCTGGATTTCCATGGGACCAGGGGAGTTAAAACAGACCTCAACAGGGGGAGTGTAGATAAAGATTGGAATAGCCCATTTTCAAGATAAATGATGGATCAATTTTTGTAGATGAGTGCAAAATATTGAATTAGATATTAGGTGTTGCATGTTTGCTCATGATGCTTTTAATTTCCCATTATAGAGTGGTACTCTTGATGATGTTCAGCCAATGGCAGTTTATTTTTGCTGAAGGAATGGTAGCCCATCAAAGCTGTAATTAATTCTGATCAGTTTTTTAAGAAATGTTCAGTACCCAAAAAGTAGACAATGCAACAATAATTTTTGAAATTTATAAGTGTATGCAAAGTTTCTTTTTTGTCACAACTGCAAAAAAATTGAAGATTGTTTAGCCAATTGGAGTCATATGTCAATACAATGTCTCATTCCAAAGTGAAAAAATCAAATACATATCTATATAGTGTTCTGAACACCTTTCAATCACAGAAACAAAGTGCTGAATGTCTGGGAGTCATTGATATACCAGGGTAAGATTTGCATTGCTTATGCTTGCCTTTTGGTGTATGTCTTGCTGAGGCTGTTGACATACTGGCAGCCTTGCTTGATACTCTTTTGTGGCATTTTAGTATATTTGAATCTGTAGTGTTTGTTTAGGGAACAGAACTTGTAGATTATCAGATTTTGTCTTAATGAATTTGACCCTTAACTGACATATATATTCAGTGGCTATTGGCTGTATGCATGACAAAATTGAAACTAGCATCTATTCGGTAAAACTATTGGAGTAGATTTTTCATTTGTATTCCTTGTAAACAATAAGCCCAAAGGGTGATGTCATTTTGACCCCACTCTCCTTACCAGAATCCTTTTCAAGAATTTTTTTTATATTCAAGTGTTACAGTGCATTTCACATAACTTTTGAAGATTATGTGAAATGCACTGTAAATTCCTTCAAGAATACAAAGTAGTTTTAATTAGTGAACAAAAACTGCTCAAAAGGGTTCTGGTATAGAGAGAGGGTCAACACGTCATCACTCTTTGGGCTTACTGTGACTTGTTTACATATTTATGTCTATAACTGAAGTTGTACATATTAGCCTATATTGTCATCAGTGTGTCCATACAATAAAAATGTTGATATAACCAAATGTCTAATTGGTTAATTTAACAGCATAGTTTTACCATTACTAAATGGTTAAATTAACAGACTTCAACCAAAAAGAATTGGTTATCTCAGACCCACCATGGGTACCCTTTGAAATTGGTTAAAATGACCACACATTGGGTCAAATTCACCATAGATAATTGGTAGTTCTTACCTCCAGAAAATGGTAGTTTCAACCATTCCAATTGTTAATTTTGACCAAAACATCTACTGTTTGAAATAACCATTATTTATGTTTACCTCAGACCCACATTTTTAACCAATTTTACTAGGTTAAAATAACCAGTCCATTTTTACAGTGCAAAAAAGCTCAAGCATGGGACTGAACCAGTAATCAACGTCTATTTCTTGGAGGTGCTTCATACCGTACTAGAGCTCTATTCTTACGTCAACTTGTCCTGTGGCTACATTGATTGCGAACAGTTGAGTGTAAAGGACACTATTAGACACATTTAAGAAATAGATTCAAGGTAGTAGTCTATTATCTATTACTGTTCAAATGTTTATACCGCCGTGTCAATTGATGTATTTTATACCGTATTTTAATAAAACACATTTCATTGCTATGAATTTGATTATAAATTTGTTTATTCTATTCATTATGTATTTGGATGCAGTTATTGGGGCTTTGAATGGGTAAATATTAAGGCTTATGCAAAAAAAATGCTTGAAAATCTACCGTATTTGGAGGGGATGTTGGGAGGAATACGTTGAGCATTCAAGAATATTTGTATAATACCAATGATATTCAGAGGGTAGTTCGATAAGAAGACGTCAGGGATTTCTAGTATTCAGGAATATTCGTAACATACGACTGAAATTCGGGGGGTGGTTCGCTAAGAAGACGTCAGGGATGTCTAGTATTCAGGAATATTCGTAACATACGACTGAAATTCGGCATAATTCGGAGGGTGGTTCGCTAAGAAGACGTCAGGGATGTCTAGTATTCAGGAATATTCGTAACATACGACTGAAATTCGGAGGGTGGTTCGATAACGTCAGGGATGTCTAGTATTCAAGAATATTCGTAACATACGACTGATATTCGTACGGTAGTTCGTTAGGAAGAATTTGAAAATGTCTAATATTCAAGAATATTCAAAGCATCAACGAAACGAATTCAATAGAATACAAGAGTATGCGTATTTTGTACATCAGGTCAGTCAAGAGTATACGGGACGAAAATGGAAAAACTGGCTGGATTCGTACCGAGTGATTCTAGCATGACGTTGCATCACTCGGACTTGAATACCATGGAATTTTTCTGAATACTTAAAGTATGCATGTCCATATTCAAGCATATTCTTCTCGAATATTTGCCTTTTTGTACAGTGGTTTTGATCGGTCAAAAATTTGACCAGTTTAGTATGAACTGTACGTGAGAAACTCAATGAAAATTAGTCAAATCTTTCATTTCTATCATTTGCACTTAATTGCGCACATGTGAGATGCAAAACACGCTATAATTATTCTCTACTACGCTGGCAAAACTAACAATAACAATGACGACTACCTAGACTGGGTTTTAGCGCTTACGTGATACATGTGCGAAGACATTAGAAGAGATTCAACGCTTCGAATGGAAATAAAAAACTTGCAGGCATGAATATGTTGAGCCTTCTAAATACGTTTGTGGCTTTGAAGTCTGCAGAAAAAAAACTTACTGAAATTAGAGAGCTCTTGATTATATTAATTAACAAACAGAAGACATAGTTGCGAGCAAATCTGCTCCAAATCAAAGCTACGAAAACAAGCAAAAAAAAAAAAAAAAAACGGTTAAGGAATATAGGGACTGATGTAGAGCTGAAATGCAAACAGCATCGACAGCATCACTTATCGTTCAAGTAATATACAGGGCGCGTAATTTTCTGTCGCAAGTCAGCGTTATATCTGTGTAAAGATCCGGAACTGAAGGCAAACCGGTAAAGCGCGCGCCATGCATCGAGTTCCTCGGCTCCGTATTTTTTGAACTCAGTCAAATGACAAACTTTTCGTATTGAATACAAACAAGAGAATATTAATTCGCAAGTAAAAATTTTGAACATAGCCTCCTGCAAAAAAGGAACTATGATAACTAATCTGAATTTGACTATGAAATAATTCTCCGTATTTTCCGCACATAAACATGGCAGGGTCCGGTTATAAGTTTTTAGGATATGTTTGAAAATTAAAAACAACATTTCCCCTCCAAAAATGTGGAAAGATCTTAGTTTTACATTTTTCCTATGCTTGCTATCAATCAGCTGATGAATCTCATTATTTTTGTCTTGACTGGATGACAAAACCGGTTTGACTAGGGGGCAAAAGCTCTCATCCAGAAAGAGTCCTTTTGTAAACTTGTAATTCAGCTGGTAAAAATTCTGCACGAGACAGGATATGACGCCTATTGATAACAGGCAGTTTGTGCTATTTTCCAAGTTTCAGTATTACACGATGATCAGTGTTGGTATTTTTACTGGTATCCTTAGGGTTAGGGTTATGATAGAGAGAGAACAATGGCTTGAAAGTTGAGGTGTGACTTTGAAACAATAGTGTTACGGCAAAAAGGTCTCATGTAAACAAGATTAGTCCAGACTCCTTTGTTCTTACCTCCTGTCATGGCTGCCGTCTCGTGATGGTGCAAAGCCTCTATAGTTCTCGCATGCAACAACTCTACAACTTGCTTACAACTGTTGTAAGGTTTTATAACATGTAAAATAATTATCAACAGCGCACTAGCGGTAGGTAGGGTGCTCATTTCTCAGTTGTCTCAGTATTTCGGTAATTGAACATAATTTTGAAGAACGAGATAGCCAGCCAAATGCTCCGTGTCAACATAAAGGCGATGTTACACGGGTCGATTGGCAACAACGATTTTCCGCGCAACAAATGTTGCCCGTAGAGTTTATGCCGTGGAAAATACAAAACGCAACTATTTTTAGCAATACTTTTGCTTAGTGAACAAGTTGCAAATATTTTGATATAAATTGTAAAAACTTTTAGCGCAATATTATCAAACTCACCAAGTGTTACGCGGAAACTCGTTGTTGCCAATCGACCCGTGTAACATCACCTTAAGGCATCATGTAAGTGAAGTTCCTGTATACTTCAGATCTCAAAAAAGGTTGTGCTTTCATTTGTTGCACACTGCGTATTACATAGTGCATACCAAGAACAAAATGTATTGTGAATTTATAATTTTCATGATTTTTCATACCTGAAATATACCAAATGCACAGTGTCTACTTTGTTACATACATACTATCAATACTATCAACATGGCCAAGTGTTGCGCGGAAAATCGTTATTGCCAATCGAACCTTGTAACATCACCTTAAAATTTCTTGCATTCTATATGCAATTATATTTCAAGCCCAAAACACAGACATGCGCAGACATGCGCAGACAAGTTTTGTTTAGCATGTGAGACCCCCAATCAAATGGGCAGAATTTTAGCATAGAGCCCAATATCCTTGGATGATTCAGGAACTTTGTACCTTAAACTACACAATTGCAAGCTGTGGAGGAAGCGAAATATATAGAAATTACACAAATATATAAAAACAGTAGTCCAACGAAACTGATAGCCATTACGTTTACATTTCCACAGGAAGCCTTCAAGCTCAAATTCAGTTTTTAGAAACACATGTGCAGACAATTTGCCATCTGCTCAGAGAAGCCATTTGAAACACTCGTGCTCGTGTTTCATCGGTGATTTCAAACAATAAAACAATGAAATCTGCCTGCTCTCAAATGTTTTCTCGTGTTTGATATCTCGATGAAACACTCGCACTCGTGTTTCAAATATTACCTAGAAGACAATCAAATCGCGCGCTTTAAAATGTAAAACGAATAACAAAAGGTCGGATTTTTTCTTTATCTTAGAAGAAAAGGTCACATAAAAGAACTTTGTATTAACCGAGCTTGGTCGGTCTGTACGGAAGAATCTTGACCTTGGTCGGGTACAGATCTAATCCAGACCCAGGCTCTTTTTTCACCGTTCCGCTTCGGTAAAACAGTGTCCAGAAGAACTTGCATACGTTACATGAACCAATCAGACACTGTAAAATTTTTATGTGACCTGGTTACAAAGCTATCGTTCAATATGACAGTTGTTTACGAAGAGTTAGACTAAAGGTTATCTAAATTCTATATGGGGCTCATTTTGAAAACGAATTCATCGCAGCAGTTAAAGCTACAATGCCGGACAAAAAGGTTAAGACAAAACGAAAAACATGTTGATTTTTGAGTAAACCCATCACGTTCAGTTAATTGTTCTCCCCTCTCCCCCTCTCACCCAATGTTGAGGTAGGTGCACAATGTCGTCCATAGAATGGGCTATCGTCTGGTACAACATTGACCCGGGGGGGAGGGGGGTTCAACAAATAACTTGTAAGGAAGAGGCGACCTAATCAAGTAACAGCTGAAATGTAAGAATTTCATAACTGTCTCAAGGATTTTTGTCCGTGATTGTATATAAACGATAAGCCTGTTATCGCGCGTTTACGTAAATTTCACAGTGTCTGTACTAAATTTTTCACTCGTTGTCATGATGAACGCAAATTCTAATTACCAATCATAACGAAAGAATAACAGTTGTGTAGGCAAAAAAGCCTTTGATGCTTCTTAAAGTTATTGGTTGCTGTCGCACGTGATTATAGTACTTCAGCTCTTTATGTCCATGGTTTACATCAAGGAAATAAGCCGATCATGCTCGAAATTATATAAAATATCTCTGGCAAGATAAGAATATACCTATCCTGGATCAATTATTATGCTGAGGAAACAAGCACTGGAACAAAATATTACACGTGAGAACTATAGACAGTTCGCAGATAGAGTTATAGAAACATTGTACGGTATTAATTCTTGTTACTAAAATAGATAAGACTATAAATCCAGTAACAGTAGTCTGAATCTTATGATTGCTTCTAAAGGACAAAGTACCAAAAATTAATATCGCTTTTTCAATAAAAGTCTGTTGTTTAATCTAACATTTAACGAATATCTAAAAACGCTACATATTTTTTAGATCAGGGTCACGCGCGCGCGTTACCATTCCTCTGGACATTGCGTGACATGTCAGTTTATCGCGTTACACTACTGTACATAGAGGAATTTGATTACCCAAGCAGGCAAAAAGTTTTGATTCTCTTTATAATAAAACCTCGAAGGAACTCTTTCAAATTGTCAATATGTTAGCTTTCAGGTAAACAAAGATTTCGCACGATTCACAACCTCATTGATTTTGTTTTCAACGGTTAACGAACGATCTACAGCACTTTTCTCTAGAGAAGAACTGACTGATATCTACTTATAGAAAAGATTGGCTGTTAACCGATAAGATGGCTTGTTAATCGTGGTTTTATTTCAAATATGCAATATTTGAATGAAGTTAACCGAGTTATAACCGTTTATATAGGTACAAACACCCACATATATATAAGAAAACGATCAACTTAGTATCAGCACCGCAAAACTTAGCACAAGAAGGGACCTCATGTTAGACTCCCTTGGGATTTGATAGCTCGGTTGTATCAAGTTGCACTAGACATGCAGCATGTCAGTTTCGTGATCGTCGACCAGCGATTTTGTTTATTATTCAGTGTTTGATTTTATAACACATTTGGTAACATATTTCCACGCGCTATGGTAATTATGGTAATTATTGTGAGGCTTAGAATATAAACGGACCCTGATTCCACGTTTGTGTACCAGGACTGCTAAGCAGTTAACCGCCTGTAACTTTTATCCAAGCAAATGGCTATATACTTGCGTACACCTCCATTCTGATGGCTTTCTCGAAAGCAGCACCAATGCTTAACTTTAGCATTGCAAATGTTGAAGGAGTGCACACCAATTTCGGCGAAATCATTGCGTGAGGGAAGTCGCTCTTAATCTGCCTGGCTGTAAGTTACTAAATGTAGACTTCACACGTCTGTGGTACCTAACCTCTTTAATTTTCTGATTCTCCAGTCCTTTCTGAAGATAACTAACCGTTTTCATATCTTTGAAGAAGGTCCACGTTTAATCTCTAAGCGTTAATGTGGAAATTGCTATTCTATTTCTAAGGAGTGTGAAATAGCTACGTTTTTAATAGGTAATCTGTGAAAACTTAATTTGTCCCGTATTTCCTCATACACTAAGACCGTGATCTACAACTTCCTGTACAAATACGTACACTTGATGTGAACATTTTGCAAGAGGCTTTTTTGGTATACCCTTGAACTGGCCCCCGAAAAGCGCAAAACATCTCATAGACATGTATATAAACGATAAGCCTGTTATCGCGCGTTTACGTAAATTTCACAGTGTCTGTACTAAATTTTTCACTCGTTGTCATGATGAACGCAAATTCTAATTACCAATCATAACGAAAGAATAACAGTTGTGTAGGCAAAAAAGCCTTTGATGCTTCTTAAAGTTATTGGTTGCTGTCGCACGTGATTATAGTACTTCAGCTCTTTATGTCCATGGTTTACATCAAGGAAATAAGCCGATCATGCTCGAAATTATATAAAATATCTCTGGCAAGATAAGAATATACCTATCCTGGATCAATTATTATGCTGAGGAAACAAGCACTGGAACAAAATATTACACGTGAGAACTATAGACAGTTCGCAGATAGAGTTATAGAAACATTGTACGGTATTAATTCTTGTTACTAAAATAGATAAGACTATAAATCCAGTAACAGTAGTCTGAATCTTATGATTGCTTCTAAAGGACAAAGTACCAAAAATTAATATCGCTTTTTCAATAAAAGTCTGTTGTTTAATCTAACATTTAACGAATATCTAAAAACGCTACATATTTTTTAGATCAGGGTCACGCGCGCGCGTTACCATTCCTCTGGACATTGCGTGACATGTCAGTTTATCGCGTTACACTACTGTACATAGAGGAATTTGATTACCCAAGCAGGCAAAAAGTTTTGATTCTCTTTATAATAAAACCTCGAAGGAACTCTTTCAAATTGTCAATATGTTAGCTTTCAGGTAAACAAAGATTTCGCACGATTCACAACCTCATTGATTTTGTTTTCAACGGTTAACGAACGATCTACAGCACTTTTCTCTAGAGAAGAACTGACTGATATCTACTTATAGAAAAGATTGGCTGTTAACCGATAAGATGGCTTGTTAATCGTGGTTTTATTTCAAATATGCAATATTTGAATGAAGTTAACCGAGTTATAACCGTTTATATAGGTACAAACACCCACATATATATAAGAAAACGATCAACTTAGTATCAGCACCGCAAAACTTAGCACAAGAAGGGACCTCATGTTAGACTCCCTTGGGATTTGATAGCTCGGTTGTATCAAGTTGCACTAGACATGCAGCATGTCAGTTTCGTGATCGTCGACCAGCGATTTTGTTTATTATTCAGTGTTTGATTTTATAACACATTTGGTAACATATTTCCACGCGCTATGGTAATTATGGTAATTATTGTGAGGCTTAGAATATAAACGGACCCTGATTCCACGTTTGTGTACCAGGACTGCTAAGCAGTTAACCGCCTGTAACTTTTATCCAAGCAAATGGCTATATACTTGCGTACACCTCCATTCTGATGGCTTTCTCGAAAGCAGCACCAATGCTTAACTTTAGCATTGCAAATGTTGAAGGAGTGCACACCAATTTCGGCGAAATCATTGCGTGAGGGAAGTCGCTCTTAATCTGCCTGGCTGTAAGTTACTAAATGTAGACTTCACACGTCTGTGGTACCTAACCTCTTTAATTTTCTGATTCTCCAGTCCTTTCTGAAGATAACTAACCGTTTTCATATCTTTGAAGAAGGTCCACGTTTAATCTCTAAGCGTTAATGTGGAAATTGCTATTCTATTTCTAAGGAGTGTGAAATAGCTACGTTTTTAATAGGTAATCTGTGAAAACTTAATTTGTCCCGTATTTCCTCATACACTAAGACCGTGATCTACAACTTCCTGTACAAATACGTACACTTGATGTGAACATTTTGCAAGAGGCTTTTTTGGTATACCCTTGAACTGGCCCCCGAAAAGCGCAAAACATCTCATAGACAATGCCGGACAAAAAGGTTAAGACAAAACGAAAAACATGTTGATTTTTGAGTAAACCCATCACGTTCAGTTAATTGTTCTCCCCTCTCCCCCTCTCACCCAATGTTGAGGTAGGTGCACAATGTCGTCCATAGAATGGGCTATCGTCTGGTACAACATTGACCCGGGGGGGAGGGGGGTTCAACAAATAACTTGTAAGGAAGAGGCGATCTAATCAAGTAACAGCTGAAATGTAAGAATTTCATAACTGTCTCAAGGATTTTTGTCCGTGATTGTAGATAAGTATGCAAAGTCATTGAATATGTATATTCTGTTGAGGGAATGTTGTTTATGACCCCTTTCACGAAGGAATGTCCCGTGGCGGTAAAAATAGGCAGTTCTGATTGGTTTCTAGTTTATATAAATTAAAAGGACGCCTTTGCAAGCATTACTTGGTCAAGAAATCAGAGTCGGGGCCCGAATAGAGATCCCTCTTTAGTTCTTATTATCCTGCACCCCGGCTGAACTATTCATGGCGGATGATCAAGCCCCTGTTATGAATCCTGCTGGCGTAAGAGCTGTTGTAAATGCCGATCCTCCAGCAAATCCACCAGTTAATCCATCAGCGAACCCACCAGCGAATCCTGTAGTAAATGATGATCATCAAGCGAATCTTTGGAAATCAACCCCGGCTTAAACTTTCATTGCGATCAAGTCCCACAAGTTCCTCAAGCTGATGCTGTAGCTGTCCTTCTTACTGATGAATCAGCTCTGCCGTCAACAGAGGCTGTAGTGCAGAAGTAAGAGAATTTGTTCCATTTTGTGGAGCTAACTTCGCTTTGATTGAATGTCGGTTCAGTGCATGCTCTCTCTTAAATTCATTAATACTACCCCTCCCGTGCGGGCAAAACACAATAACGTAGACACCTACTGGATGCGGCGTGCTCGGCTGGAACCGCACGAGTTTATTAGATTGCACAATGTATATACATAAAGTAAATAAGCAGCAGAGAGAATACTAAGACACTTAAATTGAATGAGAGTGTGAACGAGCATTCATGGGATGAAAAAACCCTAACGCGCTCGCAGCGCGACATCTAAACGAGGGAAAAATCCCAGCCCCATGAATCACAACTCTCGACCTGCTGGGCTCGGTCATTTTAAATTCCTAGAGCTCGAGAAACTGATAGGCGAGATTCGAGACTGTCTTTCACATAAACGTCTTTAGCGTTTTCACTGGACCACCGTCCATGTCTCTTAAATAGGCGATCAGGAACACCAGCATTAGCAGCGGCAGAAGCTCCACCAGACCGTAGACTATGGAGACTTATCTTTGAAACATCAGTGATATCACGAAAGGCATCCTTGACTAATTCACGGGCCCGGGTGTAGCTGATCCCTTGGGGACGAACTTTCCGACAACTGCTACCAGACGCCAACGCACGAAACAGGGGGAGGTCGTCGTCAAGACAGAGGCCAGCTGCCGAGATGTACTTTTCCAAGGCCACAACCGGACAAGTAGCTTGACCCGTCCTTGCGATACTAACCCACGAGCCTTCTCGAAGTTGATCCGTCTTGGAACGCTCTAGGAAGATAGAACAGTAGGTAGGAAAAAATTCAACATCACAACATCGAATAGAGCACAATTCGTTAAACCGGAAGAACCCAGCATAACCAATTAAGCATAAAGCAAAAGTGCGCAAATCACAAACGCTAGACTTATCTTGGAATTTTAGAGCCAAACAGTGCAGCATTTCCGCTGAAATCGGCTCTTTGCGATTTTTCGGTCTCGCCAGAAGACGTTCACACCCATTCTTCATGGACTCCACCAATGGATGACCAGACAGTTTACTATAACCAGCCAGTTGATGCACCCAATCGATGCTGTACACAGCGGTGAGGATCGGCGATGGAGAGCAAGCTTCCTGGCTCACAAGTTGTAAGTACATGGCCACGTGAAAAGGACTCGCTGGCACAGGACTTACGCCATTCGAGCTGGCCCAACGTTTCCAACGGTTATACCCACAAAGATAAGTCCGGATCGTCCCTTCAGCCTTGGACGCAACAACCGTCTCCTTCACTTTCTCGGCTAGGTGCTTTAAATGGGCAGGCGTTGAGGCGTCAAACTCTTTCCACATATCAGACTGAAAGATATCTAGCAAACAAAACAAGTTAGCAAGAAAAGAAAAATGACACTCTGTACAACCAAACAACAGCATGCGACGCCGTCCACTCGAGTGTACTCTACTCCACACTGGCAAAACGATGTACGATTCGCACGGCACAAATCGTCCCATATCGCACGCAGGGCACAGGTCGTCCCATAACATCGCCGGGCACAGATGGTCCCATAATACGCGCAGGGCACATATAAGCCCGTGTATATTGCACGCAGGGCACAGGTAGTCCCATATTATCGCCGGGCACAGATGGTCCCATATTAACGCAGGGCACAGATCGTCCCATGTTATCGCCGGGCACAGATCGTCCCAAATCATCGCCGGGCACAGATAGTCCCAAATTAACGCAGGGCACAGATCGTCCCATATTATCGCCGGGCACAGAAAGTCCCATTATGCATGCGAGGGAAAGAATAGTCGCACATCGCCGCCGACCACAGAAGGACCCAAAAACGCTGCGCAATTTGAGGAAAACCTTCTTTTAAGTGCATGAGCCTAAACCATTCTGTCAAAAGACGAAAAAAAAAAAAAAAAAAAAAAAGTCAATAAACAAACAATTTAATCAAATATAAGTTTCAAATAGACAGCAGTCAACAAACAAAAATTCTTCAGGGCGCAAACTTGCAGTCTTCAAAGCGAGGCTCCCTGCAAAATATAAAATAACCGTGCTCCAAGTTAGTGAGAAATTGCAAAATAGCACAAACCAATGAATCTACAGATATTAAGATAAAAAACATCAAAGCAAAAATAAAATTTGGGAAGCGGTTCCAAGAGAACACCAAGAGGATTAGCATAATTCTCCACACTCCTTAAGTACTTACAACAATTCCCCTGATAGTTACATACCATCGAGAGAACATTTTTTCGCTAATTTGCAAAACGCGAAAAAATTCATTTCTCAGTCGTTGAATTTCGTTGAATGGCCCGTGATCGTGGCAATGATTGTAGATTTCTTGTACTGAAATGTTGGCCCCTGATCGTGGCAATGAGTGTAGATTTCTTTACTGAAATGCTGGCCCGTGATCGTGGCAATGATTGTAGTTTTCTTGTACTGAAATGTTGGCCCGTGATCGTGGCAATGATTGTAGTTTTCTTTTATTGAAATGCTGGCCCGTGATCGTGGCAATGATTGTAGATTTCTTTACTGGTTCAAAGGTTCAAAGGTTTTTATTTACCATGTATTGAATAATAAATAATAAATACCATGTATTGAATAATAAATGGAGGGAGTAAGAGTTACAACCCAAGGGGTTAAGACAAAACACTCCTACACCCAGGTATACTTATAAAAAACACACGAAAGAAATAGTAGAGAGGGAAAATGGGTTACAAAGTTAGTGAAAATAGTATAATAACAATATTTACAATGATGAGAATAATAAATTTACATATATACTTAACAATATATTAACTATAAATAAGAAGTCACGAAGAAATAAGGAAGTGTTTGAATTTTTTTCTAAAGGACGTAATAGACGAAGAGTTTTTTATTTCGAGTGGTATTTCATTCCAGTTTCTGGCTGCACTATAGTCCACACCAAACTGACCATAATTCAAGTTTTTTCGAGGAACGAAAATATTTTTGTTTTTCTTTGATCTTGTATTATATTGATGTGAAAAATTAACTTCTTTAAAATAACTAGAGGATGAAAAAGGTAATTGTTTATTCACACATTTGTAAGCTATTTCGGCAAGCTGTAATTTAACTATTTCAAAGATATTTAACATTTTTAACTTTTGGAACAATGGTCTGCTTGGTGCTCTACTGTCAGAAGAAGAAATAATTCACAAGGCGCGTTTTTGTAAAACATGAATGGGCTGAATTCTAGTTTTATAATTTGAACCCCAAATTAGGGTGCCGTACGAAATATGCGAATAGATAATGTTATAATATAACTTTTTCATGATATCTAAGTTGAGAAGATGTCTAGCTCTCTATAGAGTACTCCTATTGACTTTGCAATTTTACGGCATAGTAGGTCAATATGAGTACACCATGTCAGATGTTCATCTAAAATGAGACCTAAAAATTTTGTATATGCAGTTCTTTTAATAGGTAGTCCTAAAGTTAAGGCTAACTCTGACTCGTCAATCATCACATTTTTTTATTCGTTGCTTCGAACCAAAATGGATATATTTTGTTTTGGTAAGATTCACTGTTAGTTTGTTTGCATGAAACCATTCCTGGAGGCTAGACAAGTCTTTGTTTAGGACGTTGAAGATATTTTTGATTGATTTGTGACTATAGAGTAAATTCATATCGTCTGCATATAATACAAGATGAGCGAATTTAGTTGCAAATTGAGAGTCATTTATGTAGATCAAAAATAAGATAGGTCCAAGGATAGATCCTTGGGGGACGCCACAGGTTATGGGTAAATATTCAGAATTTTCATTATCGATAGAAACATACTGTAAACGATTACTTAGATAGCTTTTAAACCAGCTGAGGGTGTCATTTTTGATGCCATAATAAGAAAGTTTATTTAGCAAAATATCATGATTGACAGAGTCAAACGCTTTTGAGAGATCCAAAAAGATGCCAATGGCTGTACTACCACCATCTATTGCATCAGTGATTTTATTTACAAACTCGAGAATTGCTAAAGTGGTATTTCGTTTTTTTCTGAAACCAAACTGAAAGTCAGAAAGTAGGCGATTTTGAAATGCTGGCCCGTGATCGTGGCAATGATTGTAGATTTCTTTACTGAAATGCTGGCCCGTGATCGTGGCAATGATTGTATATTTCTTGTACTGAAATGTTGGCCCGTGATCGTGGCAATGAGTGTAGATTTCTTTACTGAAATGCTGGCCCGTGATCGTGGCAATGATTGTAGTTTTCTTGTACTGAAATGTTGGCCCGTGATCGTGGCAATGATTGTAGTTTTCTTGTATTGAAATGCTGGCCCGTGATCGTGGCAATGATTGTAGATTTCTTTACTGAAATGCTGGCCCGTGATCGTGGCAATGATTGTAGATTTCTTTACTGAAATGTTGGCCCGTGATCGTGGCAATGATTGTAGTTTTCTTGTACGGAAATGTTGGCCCGTGATCGTGGCAATGATTGTAGATTTCTTTACTGAAATGCTGGCCCGTGGTCGTGGCAATGATTGTATATTTCTTGTACTGAAATGTTGGCCCGTGATCGTGGCAATGAGTGTAGATTTCTTTACTGAAATGCTGGCCCGTGATCGTGGCAATGATTGTAGTTTTCTTAAACTACAATCATTGGCCCGTGATCGTGGCAATGATTGTAGTTTTCTTGTATTGAAATGCTGGCCCGTGATCGTGGCAATGATTGTAGATTTCTTTACTGAAATGCTGGCCCGTGATCGTGGCAATGATTGTAGATTTCTTTACTGAAATGCTGGCTCGTGATCGTGGCAATGATTGTAGTTTTCTTGTACGGAAATGTTGGCCCATGATCGTGGCAATGATTGTAGAATTCTTTACTGAAATGCTGGCCCGTGGTCGTGGCAATGATTGTAGATTTCTTTGCTGAAATGCTGGCCCGTGATTGTGGCAATTATTGTAGTTTTCCTGTACTGAAATGTTGGCCCGTGATCGAGGCAATGATTGTAGTTTTCTTGCTTTGATCGATTGATCAACGACCATGAGCAACTTATAAAAGAACATTGTCTTCCCGAGAAATATCATTAAATAGTTCGTGACCCTATTGAATACTTCCAAGAGCATAAAACAATGGTTTTAGTGGATTCCCGGAGTATGATATAAACTCTGAATAACAATGACAGCTTTTCGACAACTTTCGAGTGATATTAATTCAGCTGATTATTCCAAGCGTCTCATTTCAATGACGTCACGGATCATCGTTCACTCTCCATGTCTACAAACATGCCAAAAACTCGAGTTCAGAAGGAGGGTTTGATTACTCCGAGAGCTCTTGAAGCGGCTGCAGCGCAGTCAAGGTTGAGTATTTACGTAATTGAATTGAAGGGCTCTTTGTCAAGTGATCACTTGACTTTGCATGGTTTTAGAAGCGACGCGGCTATCTCAATGGCGCTAGTCGATGTAAGTGTTGATCAAATTATGGATCATCTGGGTTGGAAAACTTAGATACAGGTGTGGGAACTGATTATAAATCTATGGATCAATTGAAGGGTTTCGTTAAGGCTTTTCATTAGACCATACTGATTTGTTTTTGGGGTCCGGAGTTTTTCTTTTTTGGATAAGGATTGGGAAGGGAGAACGTGTTCATATTAGTATAAAGTTCAGTTAATTGAAAAAATAAATTGACATATGTGAGGATTAAATCTGGTTCTAGCGTCTTTGGAGGTGGAGGAACGAAGGGAAGGAGTTGCGTGTCCATACCTTATTAATAACAATGACTGAAACAGAATAATACACTATGCCTTCACTTGTACGAAGCACACGTTTTTACCCAAATTGGAGCAAATCCAAGCCCTGTACAACTTGTCGAAAGGCCTTGTAACCAGGTCACACCTAGCCTGCGTCACATCCGGACTTTTCCTCTGTTAAGTCCGTCTGCGAAATAACGAACAAAACCGTGTTCTGAGACCCCCAGCAAATAGCAAGATTATAGATAATAGATCCTGATTGGCTGATGCATTTTTGAATTCTAACGAGACTCATGATTGGCTCGCTTATTGTTCGTTGTGTCGATGTTTTGACAGCTTGATGGACTCCAGGGTCCTCCAGTTATTAACAAACTTTTTTGCTAACATGACCCGGGGTCAATCTCGTAATTTCTCTTTGAGAGAATGTTTTCTGAACTAAGGCTATTATTTAGCAAAATGTTCTATTGGAATGTTTCGAAAGTTTCCTTTTATAGCAGGCAAATCGATGTATGTAACTGGTAGGTTGTTTTGATTGAAAAATCTGTCTGTGTTTTCATAATCACGGTAAATCTAACGGAAGTGTTGTCATGGCGAAGACAAACACACCAGTGATCATAGAGCCAATCACGAGTCTCGTTAGAATTCAAAAATGCATCAGCCAATCAGGATCTATTATCTATAATCCTGCTATTTGCTTGGGGTCTCAGAACACGGTTTTGTTCGTTATTTCGCAGACGGACTTAACGGAGGAAAAGTCCGGATGTGACGCAGGCTAGGTCACACCAAAACTTTACAGTGCATGTCTGATTGGTTCATGTAACGCATGCGCATGCAAGTTCTTCCGGACTCTGTTTTACCGAAGCGGAGCGGGGTAAATAGAAAGTGGGTCTGGACTAGTACAGACCTAGCGCATTCCGATCTCGGTCACGATTCTCCCGTACAGACCGACCAAGCTCGGTTAATACAACCTAAGCAACTTGTTACTTCCCTAGTCGATCATATCATGGATTGATTTGCTTACATAGTTGTACGTAACGGATTTTACTACGTCGTGATGCGTAACTTAAAGAGTAAGTGTCATTTAATAAGTTAACCAAACAGGTGGTTGTATATACAGCACTTCATATTTTTTTATAAGAACCGCTAATTATACTCTTTCCTAGTTTTAGGGCTTCGAGTGTAGGATGAATGAGCTTGAGTATAAAATATTAGGCACATCTCTATTTATTCATGATGATTTATCCACTAGCCAAAATCATGATTCTGCATGATTGTATATCTATATCATTTATACAAGTACAGACGGTCAGTAACCAGCGTATGGTAAATGAAAAAGCAGTAGGTTCCACTTTTGTATCTCTGTGTGTCATAGGCAGAGATTCAAAAGTCAATTTTCTTCAGCGTCTATGTTCAATGAGAAATGCTGATTTCATTGAGTAAAATACTTTATTGCTGATCAGCAGTTGTACATTCTGTTTAGTTGCCGTATATCTGCGCGACTCAGTGCACGACGCTGTCCAATTCGTGCTTTACGATCCCGTGGCTGGATTGTGACTTTTCCTCGGGCTGCAAAGGCGCCTTTGCCATAATGCATCAATGAACCATAGTCGTAACCAACGCCACGAGAATCTACCCATCTCCTGTCCACTTTGTTGAAATTTCCCTTGGCCCCTACAACAAAGAAGAGATTAGTGCAAACAAGCAAACAAACAAACAAACAAACAAACAAATAAACAAACAAACAAACAAACAAACAAACAACGTCTTTCTGACATGAACACGCTATCATGGTCTTACATTTATACTTCGGTGCAAGGTTGTTGAGATTGATCCTGACGTAGCGATCGCGATCTGGCCGAGATTGCTCGTGGAAAAATCCAAGGCAGTGTCCTAATTCATGAATTATTGAGCCGACGCCGCAATATCTAACAAACATATAAAATGTCAGTCGTGTAACAGACGGGAAAGTATTACAAAGCATATTCGATCTCGCACTCTATTTATCCAATGCACTCAAGAGAAGGTTTCACAGCAAGTTTTACTTTGAATATAATAACTTGTGTGAAGATGCTCGGAAAAAAATCCTAGCCCCGAGCATTTGAATCTTTACACAAGTTATTATATTCATTTCTCTGGGTGGTTGGTTGGTTGACTAAAGTTTTACTTTACCCAGTTTTTTGGAACACCTCAGGGTTTGCAATCCAAAGTCCTTGTACATTTCCTTGATATCCAACAGCAGCTTTACACCCTCTACAAAAGATCAGAAACGATCAGAAATCACCTTGATTTTCTGCGCGAATAAAAAGGTCATTAATTTAAAACATAGGCGAAAATTAGCCAGTGAGCTAATTTGGCCTGCGTCGGTGTGTAAAGATTGTTTTTGTTTGAACGCCAAAGCAAATATAAGACTAGCATAAGCTTATTTTTAAAAAGGAGGCCCTCTGCTTTTGATAAGCCTAATGGCTTCAAGAGGCTTCCTTGCCATCTTTGTTATATAATTCATTTCAAAAAAATATTTTGTTCTATAGATATTGTCTAAAAAAATCTTTTGTAAATATATATGAATGGCGAATAAATAAATAAATAATGAAAATAGGAAATAAATTAAAAGGAAATCTGTAATACTGAATAAAAGGGGTCCTTGCGTTTTGATTTCAAGAAGCACAACGATAACTTATATGACTTTTTTGGCATAGATATTTCGGCAATGACTTGTACGTATTACTTATTTGCACTGAAGAAGGCAAAAATCATAGGAAAACATATATACCAAAGAATTCAAAGTTGTCGTTGTGTTTCTTAATTGTGCTAACAAAACCTTTTTGTCCTTACATTACTGACGTCCCAAGCCCTGTGATATTTCTTAAGATTGCTATCATGGCCTACCCTTTGTCAAAGTCATATTGGATTAATACGTAGTTGGCTTCATTTGTTCGTTCTTTAAATCTAATGCATGTTTTGGCTTCAATGCGATTCATGGCTTCTCGTAGACGTCCTCTACCAGCATCATCTATTGTTAACATGGTTAAAATGAAACATCAAAAATGAAGCTCGCGGTATATTATTTATTGTGCATGCATTTTCAACAACAACAACAACAACAACAACAACAACAACAACAACAACAACTTTATTTTACACAAATAGAATATTATGTTTACAACAAATATAATATAATATAATAATTACATGCAAATAATTGAATAAATATAGTAGAAAAAAGAGAAATATAATATAGGAAACATGCACAGAGACTGTGTTAGATCAAACTTAGGTTGTAAAACAATTTTTTTAGTTAAGTTCTTGAAACTAAAAAGATTGTAACTTGACAAATTGCTCTACTCTAAACACGAGTTAACCTGACGATATCGACAACATTACTTTATTATTTACCCAGATTTTTACCAAGCTTGTACACTACAGTTGCATCGGGCCAAAGCCAGTGTTCCCTGAGGGCAGCACGTTTAACGAATTTGCCTTCAGAACCTTAAACAATTGATTAGAAAAATAAAATTATAGCACTAAATCATCATCATCGGAGGCAGTCTTTACATGTTGACTTGAGGTAACCTTAGCATGCAGAAGAAATAACTCTTTTGTTTTGACTGTGTCCCCAAAGAAAAACAAACCAAACAGTTGACCCAAGTTTCCCCCTACTTTCATTTTGCCATCCATTTGCTTCAGCTATCGTTTTGTTTTCTATTTTGTTTTTATATATAATCCAATTTTGTGATTATTTCTGTTGTTTAACAAATAAATAAGGCTAGGCTGTGGTTTATACTCTGATGAAGCACGACTGGAGCTGTAAAACACGAAAAAAGTTATAGAAAGCACGAGCCGTAGGCGAGTGATTTCTATAGCTTTTTGAGTGTTTTACAGCTTCAGGAGTGTTTCATCAGAGTATAAACCACAGCCTAGCCTTATTTATTTGCTTTATATAATAGAATTTTACGAGCAAAGAAAGCAAAACTGAGAATAAAAATTTAGGTAAACAGAGCGCGCGTCTTTCGACATTGAATCGACAAAATTTCACAGGATACTATCATATCGTCAAAATTATGCAAAAAATAGTTTTTCTATAGTGTTTTATTCTACGTAATTCATTAAGTTACCTCATTTATTTTGAACCGGTGATTAGATTTCCCCAAAATCTATCTTGCCTGACATGATCCAAACTGAGGTTTACATCCAGAATCTTCAAAGTTGGCGAGGCGTACTTATCGGTACAAAAATGGATTCTGATAAGTAGAAAACTTCTTGTCGTCGTCTTCAACGAGCATGTTGACTTCAAATTGTTGTTTTCAGAAATCGTAGAAATATTGAATGAGTCTCAGACTCAGATTTAAGTACATTCTTGCTTTTACAACGTTGAGTGAAGACTGTAGCTCCTCGACAAACATCCAAAATACTCGATCGAAAAAGCTCACAAATTATATTTTACAGCTCCAAAAGTTTTGGTTCCAGTTTATAGAAGACGTCAGCTTTGCCTTGAAACCCACAACCTGAAGGTCATTTACATTTGCTGTCTTTTTTTCCGTGTTATTTGCGTAAAAATCAACTTAAAAGCAAAGAGGTTTGCTTTTCTTTCATCGCATTACCTTTTCCCGAAGTTCGGGTGTACAAACGCGCGCGTCCGCTAACAGAAAATGGCGGGAATTTTCACTTGTTTGGACTTGGTCGCCAGGGATTGTGCAATAAAGGAATAAATTTTATTGTGTTTACTGAAGAAATTTTTGCTTACTTTGCGAATGAAATAGGCTTGAAGGACTCACAACAAAGATTGTGAGTAAAAGATTTTGATTTTGTGACGTCACTTCTATTATTTGTACTCTGATAAAGTATGGCTAATTGACCAATCAGATCGCGCGCTCGTAAAATTCTATTATATAAAAGTAAATAAAGTACGTCTGGTTTGGCACAGGGGCTATTAGCCATTTCCAAATCGAGCAGGAGACTGGGGTATAGTTTCTAAATTTAATGAAGTTAACATAGAAATAAAATGAAAGATCACATCAAAATATACAGAATGCTGGAGTTTTATTGCATTCCGTTAAATATTGACCGAGTGGCAGCCTTTTAAATATGTGAAAAATTGTAGAAAATGTATAGTTTGGAGGGACAGTAATGCATTCCCTTGATTTTATGAATCTTTGTAAGGCTACTGTTACAATTTCTAAGTATCAATAAATACCATAAACATTTCAATTTTCAATGTGTATTTCAATGTATGTTTCAATATACTTTTTCATGTAATGGGGTTCTTTTCTTGATTGTATTAGTACCCAGTCTCCTTTTCGATCGGAAAATGACTAATTGTAGTAAAGGATGCAGCGCACTCTGTAAAAACTAGACAGAGAGTGACAATATCCTGAGTACAGAAAAGACGAAAGATACCTTCATTTCAACTCGCGGGCTGTGGTTCTACCAGAAAGACAACAGAGTACCAAATGGTTGCGGATTTTCAAAATTCAGCCATTTGTTTCATATGAACATCATTAAAAGTAATTATCAATAGATTGTAGAATTCTAGTCTTACCAGTGTTTAGGAGAACCAAACAAAAGACGACAAGCATAAACTTGACCATGGTCACGACACTGTGAAAGAAGAAAACGGATGTTACAATGACAATTTTTCGCGCAAGCTGTTACAACTTGGATTCAGATCAATTCGTCATTTTGTGTTGCAAGTTTTTGGGTTTAAGTAAAAATAATCTAGCAATGTGTTGTCGAAGCCAAAATTGGACTAAAAACTAGTCCCGCGTGGTATGTTACACAGATTCAATTTTTGCCTTTCGCGAACAACGAACCACAACGAACTTTTCCTTCACCATTGGGTTTTGCTTTTATCTTGAATGCAATAAACTTAGTAATATAACATTGACAATTTCTAATTGTTTGAAAACGAAGCACCAGAATATTAAAACACACACAGACACACACAAAAACAACCAACCAAACAAACAATTAACAACAAAAACAAGCAAAAAACACGCCGAGTCTGTACTACATTTCATTAGATGTTACATCATTTTTTCTTCTCACTTTATCTTTTACATATTCCGTAATCATTCCTTGATAGTTCATATTGCTTCTCCCCTATCGAATACAAACCAATATTACTTCCTTAATCAAGGATTATCTTTAGGAAGGGCTACATGCATCGATCCTATAGAAAACGTCTAGAGGATCCACAGGGTGTTTTGTAAATTAGCTATCTAATCGTCTCGGGACGGCGTTTGCACTCTTCCCCTAAATCCGCCACTGTAATATTGCGATGCTGAGGTTCGGTTCACGTGACCTCTTAGCCCAAGTCCCGAATGATCACAAATGAAGTCACCTTCTGCCTTTACCGCGCATGTGCAAAGAAAAATCCCATTAAAAAGGCAGTTTTGTCATGTCTTTACGATAACTTTATCTGACTATATACAAACCCTTGTTCGACACAGGAACCCCAGTAGCTCAGTGGTTAGTTAGATCGTCTGACCGCTACTCAGAAGATCGCGTGTTCAACCCCGTGTGGGCTCGGATTGTTTGATTTGAGCAAATTTCACTCTCGACACAGGCACGCATGTCTAACTATTTCACGCGTTTCGCAACCTTTTGATATGAAAAGATTGATTTATCTGATATCTGATATCAAAGATCAGTGAAAGGAAAAAAAATAATAACAAATAATTAAAACAGCCAGGATCACTTGTTAACGCAGCGATATAATCTCATAAATAAATGTTTTCAAGGTTCGGGCAGACGAGGAGATTGATACATGTATTTCACCATCTACAGGAATTTCAGGAAAAACATAGTTTTCATTTCAAATCTTATAAAATATCTATAGACTTTGGGGTTTAACTCTGTTTAAATGCAAGGAAAAATTGTTTTAAAGTTTTCTTACTTACCTAGTTTCACTGTCAGTCCAGATGCGCGCAAAGACCAATGATAAATGAAAAAGGGATCCAGGTCGTTAGTTAATTAATATTTACTGCTCTATGCCATGACCTACAAACCCTAACTGGTATAAATAAGTAAACTGTTCTTTCATAGCTTCTGATATGACAGCACCTCATACAGGTTGCAAGGTTAACTTATTTTGGCAACTTGTACAAAGTCTACTTTCGTTTGTCGTAACCAGCTAACAACGCGGCAATGAAATGAAATAAACATATTTCATTGTATTTTTCTTCTCTAAAAACTCAGTTAGTTTTGTTTCTCAGTGTGAGACAATTAATATTAAATGTTTGCTTTCCTGTAAAGTACACAGCGGGCTTCTACTTCTACTTCCACAAAGAATTTTTGTTGGGCACAAAGTGGTAATTCGTTTGCGCGAAAGATTTTGTGATTCATGTTACCGCACTTTTAACAAGTCAAGTTTATTAGGTATTATTGAAATCATTCGCAGTTTGCACAACACAACAAATTGCCATTTGAAGTTTACGCCAGTATGAAGCCAATGCAATAAAAACCCGGAATGCCTATTTTCAGTAACAAGTAAACATTTACTTTTCGTCTTTCACTGCTATAATCCGTGAACACTTTGCCTAATACTTTAAGTTCCTAAAGTATTCATTTCAGCAAATCTTTGTAATAGTTAACTTTCTTTCTACATGACTCGTTATTCTTTTTTTTTTTTCTTTGTTCTAATCATTTTGACAAATTTTAATTACGAAAAATAATCTTTGGTAGTCTTTTGTTTTGTTTTAGTCTGAGTTTAGAATGTTTGATTTGACTGAATGTCAATCAAGTGTCACATTTTAACTCTTCCGTTCTAGTTGGCTTTACTTAACCCTTTAAATAATAATGAATAGGCTATAGCTAGATGATTAGAAAATAAACTGACAATGGAAATAAGAAGTAAATGTAGTTAAAACCATGTTGAAATTAATCTCATCCGAACGACGAGCTTTCGAACAAAGACAATGTTCTTTTTCGGCTCACTAAACTGGGCTGGCCTGCTTGATGCGATTATCTCGGCTTCCTTGGCTGGCGCTTTTCTTCCATGTCATCGCAGTGACCAAATACTGTGTGTTTTATAGACAAACTGGGATGTTGGTAAACTGAACTAGCATGCTTAACCGGGCTGGGCCGCTTAAGTAAGTAAGTAAGTAAGTAAGTAAGTATTCCTTATTTATCCACGGTAAAATTCATCAGCGATATAAATAATCTAAATATAAAAATATAATAATAATATTTACAAATGTAAATTGAAAATCTAAATTTTATCTAAGTTCTAAGTTAAATCTAATCTAAATCATTGTAATCAGGCTCTATAGGAGTTTGGGTTCAACAAAAGAAACCAGAACCAACCCTTAATGTGAAGTGAATGAGAGATAATTCCAAGCAAATAAATGCACTGCAAAAGCTTCATTTCCATCGTCGTTGTTCTAAACCAAACTAAATTTTATGGAAATGAATTTCGTTGTTCACTAGCTAGTGACAACTGAATGCATTTCCGTCAGTAGACAGTTTTTTAAGGGTGCGCACGCAGCTCAAATTCGGTCTGAGCTTCGTTTTGAACCCAGTTTTCAAACTTGAATGGGAAAATCATTCTTTTTAGAAAGCGAGAAAAACCGCTAAATTGTTTAGTCATGAAAAGTTTTAATGTTCAAAACTAAAGTGGAATCACGAGCGTAGCGAGACAGCCAACTATCTTCAATTTGTTTCTTACGACAATGATTTGAGATAAAAGTTAAAAAATCCTCATCAAACGGGCAACAGAACGAGCGCGCGCGCCGAAACGCGTCAGAGGTGTGTCTGCCCTCTTATTGACGCACTCTAATCAACCAATCAGACAGCGAGATTAATATCAAGTGCTGTAAAAATGTACATATTAATTATGTCTGCGAAGATCATGGTGGAGGCAGTGTTAGCTAGCATCATCTGCTTGTGATAAAGTCCTTAAAAGACTCCACAGAACTGGAAGAATAGAAATGCATAAAAAGCCCCAAAAGTGTATTCATGCAAAATCCAACTCACAATTTGAGGGCTCCAAGTTTTGACGTATATTATGATAGAGCTGATGTTCTCAAAAAAGGACACTTCTTAATTTGGTGATTAATGAATGCTCATTTAGCTTCATTACGACGTAAAAGAGGATAAAGTGCAAACTATAAAAGCACGAAACACTATTAACTTAATAGTGCAAAATAGCACTAATTAAACAATGGAAAACAATGGATTTTGAACTATTTAGTACTGCTTAGTTACTTTGTTTCATGAATTTAGTTCGCTGTGATGCACTTGATATTGGTGTTTTTAATTTGTCAAGTGAATTCTGAACTATAGGAAAACCCTCAAATCGAGTCGTGGTAGTGGGGTTCAGCCATATTTAGGTCTGTTAGTGTGTTTATGATAATCTTTTCAATATTGATCTAGGAGTCACGTAAGTAAATTAGCTAATTTATTTGTTGTAACTAGTCTTTATTTTTCACTTTTACGCTATAATTAATAATATTCTAAGGCAGCATTTTCTCGAGTATCTTGCTAAACTGGTCTTGGCAGTAAGCTTATTCTTCAATTTCTCCTGGTTTTGGCCCTATAGGATTTGGAGTTGGTTGAACTAAAAAGAGCAGAATAGTACTTTAGAGCAATAGAAACTAATGAACGCAAAGAATAGTTAACGAATCGATTCTATTTTTCGTTGCGTCTGTACTCTACATGACAAAAACTCACGCCTAATTTTTTCATATAGTTTTCGAAATATTTCCGCCAATCAGAGTGCGCGTAAGGTTCTGGACGACATCTGTGCGTGTGTTTTGTAATCATACACAGTACTTGACCAATCAGAGCGCGCGTAATATTTCAATTCTTATATAACACACATTAACTTACCCCCGCTATCGTCTTGGTCGTCTCCTTCGTCTTTATCCTTAAGAGGTTCAAGATGACTATCACCTTGAGCTGTGGAGTAAAAATGACCAATGTTTTTTATTATTATTTGATCAAGTATATAAACCTTCCTGAATTCGCATGACTAATTACGAAACAATAGATTCAAGTCAAGACCGGGGTGGTTAAATCTATACATTGACTATATTTTATCACCCCTGCCTCGACTTCAACCTGTTGTTTTGTATCTCTCACCATCACACTTGTACATGTCATTGGTTTGTGCAATGTCTCCATCACTCAACCCTTCTCTTTGACCAATCTCCACATTGCGCCTCAAAGGTTGGATCACCACGGCACCGGCCTTGTTGTTGCCTTGGTAACGAGAGTAATGCATGATACTGCCATAATCGTAGTCATGACCACGTGAGTCAACAAAATATCCGTCATCTTTTACGAAGTTACCCTCGGAGCCTAGAAACAGAGCAGAAGATTGAAGACAGTGAGTGGCTTGTTACATTCCATTTTCCGTGAATTCATTCTCCAGGGAAGCTGACAAGCACTAAAGGAGACTAAGAAGTTTTTTTCTTTAGCGAATCCATCTCAATGTTTTTAACAGCTTTATGTTCTTCAGCATATCAGTTACGCTTCTAAGCGATATAAGGCGTACTATCTCATTGGTATATATCAACAAGGATGAAGAGTAAGAACATTGATATAGCGTAGGGCCTAGGTTATGGCAGTGCATATGTCGTCACTTGCGTTACACGATGGTCGGTTGCTAGGGCTTTTCCTCCCGCAAGGTTCTTAAATTCAATTTTTGTCTCACAGAGGAGTAATTTATTTTCCAAATGAAGCAAAATATTAGAACATTTTCATTAGAAAGAAAATCCTTAATTTGTCTACAATTGTAAAGATATTTTGAAAGTTTTTTCAATTATGACGTCATAAATGATACCTATTTTTAGTAACAACATTAAAAACTTGTTAAGCAATGTTCAAAACTTTACAGACATTTTTGCTACTCAAAAAGAACGTTTATAGTGAAAACCCCATCTCAATCAGATTAAAGAGTACGAAGTTACAGCTAATGAAAGAAATTCAAATTTCCCGCCAAATGACCATATATGGTAAAAATTAAGGCTATTTAAACGCCAATACAATGTATGTATTGGCACAGCGGCAAACACAATGTTGCATAAAATCAAAATGGTAGTTTTTTCAGTTTGGGATGTGTGGTGTTATGGCGCGTTTTCGTCACAAAAAACGTCATTATGACGTGCTAATGACGTATCTTATGACGAAAACGCGTCATAACACCACACATCCCAAACTGAAAAAACTACAAATTTGATTTTATGCAACTTTGTGTTTGCCGCTGTGCCAATACATACATTGTATTGGCGTTTAAATAGCCTTAATTTTGACCATATATGGTCATTTGGCGGGAAATTTGAATTTCTTTCATTAGCTGTAACTTCGCACCCTTCAACCTGATTGAGATGGGGTTTTCACCAGAAATCATAGAATTCTATAGAAAAAACTAATATGGTTATTTTACTATTTCTTTCCTAAATTTTTTTTCTGATGCCAAATTTGGACATCATTAATGACGTCACAATAGCAGTCTAATGAGATGTAATTACTATCAATTAACAGGTAATTTATCAACCTACTTCTCAGCCACGTTTTGTCAAATTTGATGCATTCTACTTCTGTCTAAGGCCTAAAACTCTCAGTTTCGAGGCTTCCGGGAGGAAAAGCCCTAGCAACCGACCATCGTGTTAAATACCAAATCAATACAGCTATCCATTTACGGGATCAAATCCGGCTTTCGCGACAGCATCAAAAGTTTGTTAAGCGGCTCTCCTCCAGTCCTATTACCCCTGCTTGTCCAGGGACGGATCCAGGGGGTGTCCATAAGTGCACCGGACACCCCCCTACCGCCATAACAGATGACGTCATCAGATTCCATTGTTAGGAGGCCGCTATTTTCGATGTGGCTTCATCTCTCAAGAGGCCTATTTGGGACACCCCCTTTGCAAAATCCTGCATGGATCCGCCCCTGTTGTGCCCACCAGAAAACAGGAATTAGACGTTTGTAGTTTTAGGTACCTTTTCGCATGTTGTTAGTGTTTATACGAACAAAGTTGTCACGATCAGGGCGTTCATGTTCGTGGAAGAATCCAATAGCATGACCAATCTCGTGGATGGATGAACCCAGTGAGCAGGGCCTGAAGAGAAAAGGCATTAGTTATGACACAGTACTGTTGAAGATTCAGATTCAAATGTCAGAATCAGATCTCCTAGCGTCAAGGGTTTTTGAAATAGGTATATACACAGTCACGTGATCGAAATACTTTGCAAAAAGCGCGAACCTTCTTGGAAGAATGAAAGAAACTTTTATTTATTGAAACTTGTATGTACATACAATATTTTGGTACTAAAATAAAATCTGCGTCATTGTTAGTATAGCTATATCAAGAAATATTTACTCTTCACTGCTCCCAAGCGAAACCTTTTGCCTGTCAAGTCCAGTGTATCCAACTCGTGCACGACAGCGCCTGAAACAACAGTTTATTTTTTTATCAGAAGAGATTTCCCAATGAGGCAAGTACGTTATGATATGAGTCCTCTCCCAAAATGAGGTTTAGGCCTCCAGTCGCTCATTTGCCATATACATGTTTAGTCTTTAAAATGATTTGCTAAATCGAAATACAGTAATTCAAAACTATAACTTTGTACAATTCAGTTTCAAACAGGCGTTTTATCTTATTAGGTCAGTTTCTAACTGACAGAGTGCAAACAGTATACCCGTTAAATATTTGTCATACTAAATTGTGCAATTTTATGCAATATAAATAAATAAATAATTAGCACTATTTTGTACTATTTAGTAATTTGTATTTCACGGATATATTGTTTGCACTCAATTTGAGTGTTAATCCAAAGCGAAAATGTGAATTACAACTTGCAAGTAGGGCTAGGTTTTGGCACTTTTAGCCATTATTACTCGATATTGAAAATAAATCTCTTAATACAGAATTGGGGAACAAGATTATGTTACAGTATCCACAGAATGAAAAGACGCGTTGTATAAAAGTACATAACAAATAGCTAGAGTGATTTTCATTTGACCGTGAAAGATTTGTCAAACTAATAGTTGGCAGTAGACTCTAAAGCCATTGTTTTCTTTTGTTTCTTATCAACTACTACAAACTAAATGGTCATTTTTCTTTCACTGTCAAATGAAAATCGCTCTATTGTAGTATGTGAACAAATAAATCTTATTCTCACCCATCGTATTGAAACTCGATGTAAGCCTGTTGGTTGGTTCTTCTTCTAAATCTCAAGCACGTTCTCACTCCAATGTTGCATTGCTCTGGAGGCAAGGTTACGTCCAGCTCTATCTATAAGATGAACAAATCGAAGTCAGTTTTCTATGGTCTGTACTGTAATCGAGCATGAAAGTGACGTCAGAAATGATCCAAACTAAAGTGGAACCACGAGCGTAGTGGCGTGGTGTTTTTTTTTTACCATAGTGTTTTTTTACCACGAAAACAGTGTTTTTAGTTCTTGATTTATTTCAAAATCGTGTGTTTTGTAACCAATGCGTGACTTGATTTTCATTGTTTTCTGTCATTCAAAGCTACAAGTTTGTAGAAGCTCGCTCTCAGAGAAATTTACAATCCGTTGATTAGTTTTAGACTCATTTCGGTGAATACGTTCAAGTACCTTCTGGACAACGAGCCGGCTAATTTTGCTACACAATTTGTGTGCTACAAAGAAAAATAAACACGAGTAACTTTGCTCGAGAGCTTTCATGGAATCGACAAAGGCAAAACGAGTCGATCAATCACATGACAATACTCTCAAAACTAAGTTTTTGTCTTTTTTCCTTGTAAAATTAATGGCAGTCGTATGTGTATGAATTCGCGTGGTCGTCTTTGGAAAGTGTTCGATAACCCTTTTCACACTTGTTTGATTAAAAACTGTCACTTAATTTTCCTTCAATGAATTAAATAAAATCATTTGCACTCTTTTTTTTGTTTCCTTAGCTGTTTGTAGTCCAGATAACTCGAAAAGACTGTTTTGCAATTATCGTAGTAGCAACTGACAGAAGTAGACTTACGAACCGTTCACACGTCCTATAGCTATGACTGGTTTATCGTAGTTTAGAACTGGTTTGCACATTTGTTTGAACTGTGAAAATATCATCACATTGTGTACATGCACCTATATTAATCCTGTAGAAGTGGCATGTTAAAGTTGTTTATGAAAATCGCATCCAAAAAACAAAACAACAACAACAACAACAACAGCAACAACAACAACAACAAACAAACAAAACAAGCCCCCCCAAAAAAAACAAGCCAAAAAATTAAACCAAAAAAGGAAAGAAAGTCCAACAATTTTCTTTTCAACGTTCTTTATGGTCGGTTTTTCAAATGTACATTGAAGACCGTTTTGTTTGATAAACAGATAGATTTAATTTTCTTTGTAAAAAATGAGCTCTTTCCAAAAACAGGCTTTACTTTAGTACTTTGCTTGACGGATGTCGTCAGCACAAGGGGGTCTAGCCTCTAATCGAACATGGGTTTAGCCAATCAGTTTGCGGGATTACATTAGTAACTACATTAAAATTACTAAAAGTGGTAAAATATGAAATGGCCACATTATTGATAGTTCTTTGCTTCATAAAGAAATCATCTCATCTGCCAATATAGATTGACTAACTCACCCAGATCGTTTCCAAAAGTGTAGTAAATTATCCCATTAGGCCAAAGGTATCTGTCTTTAAGAGATGCACGTCGAACACGCCCATTTTTATGTTCATCATAGGTCTCTTTTTGTTCTTTTGACAACAGCATATCACCTTCCACCAAATCCACTACATCCCCAATTGATCTAGCTGTAAGAGTTCACGACAGTAATCGTACTCGATATTAAAGTATCCCGGACCTGGTTGTTCGAAAGCGTTAATCCTGATCTGGACTAAAATTTGTGGTTTTCTTTCGATTAACTAGTCTTGGGATAACGCTAATACTCAGGCCCCCGTCAGTTCCTAAAAATGACAGAGCAATGGGCCCTGAAACACAGACAGTAATTAGACCTACCCTTTGTAAGGCAAACAAGAGCTCCAAGTAAAGCCAAAGGAAGCAAGTACTTCATCTTTTGCTCTTCATAAGATAAAATCAACACAATTTTAAAACTCTAAATTGTTTAAAAAGGGAATTTTCAATCATTGTTTGATTAGTAAAATATTCAAAATATTCATATTCAAGGCGGAAAACCGTTTTGAACGCTTCTTCAAGCAAAAATCTCTTCTTATGAATATGAAAATGAATAGACCTTTTCCGTGTTTGTTCATACCGCTGTAAAATTAGACAACAGACGCATTGGCGCAGGGTTAGCCTCGAGTTAAGGTAAATTATTTGAAAACACCAGCGATAAAAGCAAAACATTTTGACTAAGAACAATACAGAAATCGATTTTAACCCCATGGGTCTTTCTTGAAAAGGAGGCTAACCCTGCATAAATTCGCCTTTTGTTAAGTAGCTCAGCGGACTCCAGCAAGTGGAAACTGGACTATTCGGCTGTCATCAAAGAGAACATGGGACTCACCCGTCGACAGCCAGTAGTTTTCAGAGTGAAAAGAAAATGTTTTTGGTAGCTTTTAAATGGGCAAAAAGGGCAGAGGTCAGTGAACAAAGATCTCAATTACTCAAAATTAATATTCACGATGCAAAAAACTAATAAAATCTTACAAAAGAAACAGATCCGACAGGAAAATACACTAATAAAAGCACAGTTCAATGTCTTAAAGGATTCTAAAGCTTATTAAATTTTCACAGCAATACTTTTGTCTTTTTTTCTTTTCCTACTTTTACTTTTCAGTTCTTAGTCTCGTATTTAAACAAATGTGACCAATGACGATCTTTTACCTTTACTTTTTTAGGTGTTCAAATACCTTACCTTCTTTTTCCCATTAGTGTATTTTATTAACTAAAATGCAATTGTTTAGTAAAAGATATGGTTTCTGTCAAACTTATTGCAGGACAAAGAGTGAACTTAATTAACTATATAAATAGTTTTTGTAAACTACATGTAAATGAACAAGCCGTGAAATCAAATATAATATATATGTCGTACCACATAAAATATGCAAAGAGCCCAAATTGCTCATGCCATGATTGACATTTTTCTGCCAAGCTAGAAATTAAACAACGGTTCATTAGCAAAACGTATCATTTAATTATTCAGGCGCTCCGTTGGGGGTTTGAGTAAAAATGGGCTTCGTTTCCAGTCACAAATCGCAGTGTCTATGCGCAGGAGTCATTTATCATTGAAGAAGAAACCGTATTGACATACGGACTCCATAATCTAATATTGCGATTACTCTGACTGACTGTAGATGTGTACAACGATTCTATTCATCGGTAACCGAACAAGACACTTTATGCTACAAAGGCTTTACAAGGTCGATCTGTACAAATACGTTTAATTTTCTGATCTCTACTTTATCTTTATACGGAGATCATTTATATATTGAGCGAAAAGTAGTACTCGCTTTTGCCTTATTCGTGCTAAAATGTGTGTGCTCGATTATAAGCATCATCGCTAAAATCATGGATTTAGAGTTTGGGTTTCCTGTGTCCAGTAATCCACACTGTTGTTTACAATAATCATGAGAAAGTGACGGCTCGCATCCCGCATGGAGAACAACATTTTTTTTCACCTGTTGTAGTTGATGGTATAATATATTTTTACGAGCTTTTTTCTGTGTTTGAGTAGATTTTTTAATTTCCTTCCCCACTATATACATAAAAGAACTAACGCCAGGTCCCCTTGGCGGCTTCACAGTTTGACCTCGAAATATTCGCTAAGTGAATCCACTAGTAAATCACCCATTATTCAATCTAAGAGACTACAAGATGTTACGTGCCAGAAAATACTTTACTAGTATTCGCAAAAATAACACGACATCAGGAGCAAGAATTTTTGAGACACCCAGTACATCGTCACGCCACGCGAATCCTTCCCACAAACGGCTGCTGACCCAAGCGTAGCATTCCGTTCCCTAGAATTAGCCAATCAACTTCTGGCTTTCATTTTCAGGAAGTCTGTCACTATACAATGGCATTGTCATCATCGCGCTTTGACGAAGGAATGGGAAGCTAGTGTTTTTAGAACTCGTATCAAGCTTTTGCCCAAATGATTTCTTGTTTTAGTGACCACCTGAAAACATCTATCCTAAAGATACTAAAATTTTCACTCTCTTCACATGCAGTGTCGACAGATATTAAGCTCATTTCCGGAACGCGGGAAATGAACCGTTTGCTGATGTATCTCCTGATTGTACAACTGATACAATGGGAACGGAATTGAATGTTACGCTTGGGTCAGCAGCCGTTTGCGCGGAGGATTCGCGTGGCGTGACGAGACTAAAAACGCGGCTGCAAAGGAGATCAAGTACATATGCTCTTCTTTTCCATCGTATTTTTAACCGGTCTCGTGGTACACGCCAGACCAGATGACTCTAAAACAAAACGTCTTCAGTCAGCCAGCATCTTGTTGCACTCATTAAACATTTGTGGAACTGATGAGAATTGTATTTATGTTTTTGTTTCAATTCCCTGCTTTAAATATTCCAGTACATATAACTAATATATTTTAGTTATATGTAGGCGATTTTTGTACCACGTTATTGTACGTCCTTGTGCGTAAGGCACACGAAAAATCCTCGCATTATCCTTCTAAGTTGCATGTCCATGGACAGTTATTGTTCAAATCTATACAGAATTTAGCTGAGATATACATTAAAACGCGACACAATGAGGTTAATTTGCAGGTATTCCTTTTTATTTTATTTGTTTCATATTCTGTAACTAAAAGTTGGACATTTTCCTGTTTTGTGTGACATCCTAACCACCTCCAATTATTCACCAATCAGAAGCCTATAGCAAAAACAAAGAAAAAGCAGAATCAGATATGATTTACAGTATTTGAATTGGTCTGCATTTTCAGACAAAATTAAATAACAGCGTCACTGATCAACAATATTATCTAACCAATGAATGTGTTATTTCGCCATGAACTGAAAATGGAGTAATAAAAGCAAAAACAAACAAACAAACAAACAAACAAACAAACAAAAAACGCAAATCTCCAGCCCACTTCTGAGGATTAGAAGTGTTAGGTAAAGCTATCTCGAAAGCGGGCTATTGACAATATCGTTGAGTTGCGTTGTAGAATAATTAAGTGTTTCTCGTCTTCTCAACACGTTTCTTTATAGTACGAAGAAGAAGCCCTTTCTACTATTTGCGAAAGGCAAAACTTGTCTCGCGCGGGATGGCAATACGAGCACGCTTTTATTGATGTATTACAGCAGGTTAACAGTTACCTTGTCTATACCTCGATTTCCCCTGGTTTTGGTCCTGTGGGGGGTTTAGTTGGGGTAACGGGCTCCTTCTGCGCTTCATCAGCTAGCATCTCATCCTCATGCTCATCAAGAGGTTTCTTCTCTCCGGTTCCTCGTCCACCTTCAATTCGCTCATCATTGTCTTTGCTCTGTTTCTCTTTGTCGTTGTTCTCGGTTTCCTTGCTCTCTTCTTTCTTTTGGTGCTTGGATATCGATTTGGACATAACTATCAACATATCAGAAATGACCAAGATTACCGTTATCGTTTAAACATTTTTCTTCTCCTGATGGGCCCTTAACGGCCAACTACAAAGTGTTCATTCTTTGAGGGTTTTTTTTTTCGAGTTGGATTTAATAAGGTTTAAAACAAGATGGGCTGCCTTAGATATCTAATCCAGCTGTGATAACTAGTTTAAATACTGGTCGTGATCAGTTTTAACCAAGCCTTATAAACAAAAAGAACCACTGCATTGCTTAAACACTCTCACACAAGCAAGTGCAATATCTAAGATTTTGCTGCTTGGCTCGATTAACACAACAGTTATTCCAAGCAGCAATTACCTCTCTTTTAGGTTTAATTTTTTTTATTGTAATTCATTGATGTAACTCCATAAGGTAAAAATAAAGTTGTTGTTGTTGTTGTATGTAATTATTTGCAATCTAGAGGAGACTTTTCAGTACTCACCAAGAACTGAAAGAACAAGGAGAAGAACAAGTGCCAAGTAAAACTTCATCTTGAAGAGTTAATATTTTACCTAGATTAACGATTGGTACACAGGTTAGATTAGATTAGGTTTTGTACCAATACACATTGAAAACAATACTAAATCCTTATAGTGTAACTAAATTAGAACACAGTGGTATCTTACCTTACACAAGGATGGCTGAATATTGATTGGGCTAGTGTTTATACCTTAAAAAAGTGAATGTTGGAACGCATGACCAAATCCTTTGATGTAGTTACTTAAGTATTAAAGCCTTTATTTCTGTAGCCACCTCCATTCACCTTTATTATATAGGGAACTGCTGGTACTGTTGACTTAGCGAGTGAATACGGTAGCGAGGTTCAAAGGTGAGCAGGTTTTCTATTTCTAGCGTGAGGGCTTTGTTGTTTACACCCCAGTTCCACTGATTCAAAACTCGCACACGCGGATAGGCTTTTGATCCTTTTTTGATTGGAGTGATTGAAAACCCTTTTTATCAAGTATGGTTCTCGTCTAGACGAAACCACAGAACTAATTTCTCACGGACCGGATCCCTCTGGAGAAACCTAGTTAAATGATGGTTGGTTTGTTTTCTGCCTTGGTTTGAGTGCTTTTCTCTGAATCATGCAGTTTTCCCACCTCAGGAAAAAACAACCACAACAACATCAACAATAACAAAACAACCAACCAACCAAACGAACGCAACAAACAAACAAACAAACAACAACAACAACAACAACAGCAGCAAAAAACAAAAACAAAAACTAGCGAGCTGAGATCTGTATGTATAGAATATTAGAATATTATTCCCCAATTAGTACTTTTGCAATACAGTGGTTTTCCTTCACTGTGAAAAGACTAAAAATTAACTAATAATTAGTACTAAACTCTCCGACTCTTTTGTTCTTTTCAAAAACAACTAACAGAAACTAAATAGTCATTTTTCTTTAACGCCAAAAGAAATTCACTTAGATTGTATTCTTATTTTAAAATATTACAACTTCAATAGGCAAACAAGCAACTATAGGATTTTCCATCTCATCGATAAATATCTCAGGAGCAGTTGTCTGCTCTGTTTTGGCTCAAATTGTACAAACAAGACTTTTGGTGACAGCTTACCAATCCAAGGATTTGCATTTACTTGGGTTACCAGCAAAGAAGCTCCTTTGTTGGTTGACATGAGTGAATGCAACATTTTGTGTCTATAGTTCAATGTGTTCTGGGGCTGCTTGTGCATGAACAATTCAGTCAAGAACATGTAGTATTCAAAAGAGATTATATGAAGAAATTCCAGGGAGCTGTTAAAACATTTCTATTCTGTAACACAAATGAATTAAACTGGCAACCTTTTTATGTTGTAAATGAACACAAGTTGTTCAAATATAGCCCGAGTGAGTGCAATATTTGCATCTAGGTAATGTAAGACCACAGGTATCCCAAACTCATTTCTGCGGTCTTCGAACAATATGGAGAAATGATAAGACTTTCAGAAACGAAAATGCATCTAAAAAAATTCACAGACGTCCTTTTCCTTAGAGGTCTGCAACATCTAATGATGTGATTGGATGAAGTTCGGTTATGTTTTATGTAATGTATAAAGAACGAGAGAGAGTGTTTTATCGGATATAAAGATCCGAGCCGTAGGCGAGTTCTTTATACGGCTTAAAAACTCCAACACATATTAGAGTTGTTCTCTAAAAGAAATTCAAAAATATCTTCATTTATCTTGGAGAAAATCGAGGTTAAAGTTGATGTAAATTAGGCCGAATCTTTATCAGATATAAAGACACTCGTCACGGTGGCGATTTTCATTGTGTTTGCCTTATGAATTATTAATGAGTTTTTTAAGATACACTGCATACCACGCCAGGCTCAATTCTACCTGGGCACGAGTAAACGCACCACTGTGTGTCTAGTTAGCATATGTATTGTGTGTAATGGTGTGTAACATGCCTTATCATATGATTGAGTCGGTTTTCTTTGTTACTTGTAGGGCTTTATATCGCGTATTTCCCTAGTCATTATCAATTCAAGGGCATTATACAGATATTGCCCTCGTACGAGGGCATTATACAGATATTGCCCTCGCCCCATACTTCCCTTGGTCATCTTAATTTGGATGTTAGACTTAGAATTTTCTACTGAGCCCCGAAATCATACACTAAGTAGCCAATTTTGGTGAAAAAATCTCTTGAGAAATAACTTAATTTAGGATTCGAACCCGAGACCTTCTGCACACCTATACCCACCTTTAACCTCTATATTACTGTTATAATAGTGTTCGTTAACTTCACCGTGAAAAGAATTGAAAAGCATTTGTTTAAGATTTCCTTCTGGGAATTCAGTAACAATGATCAGATAGTTAATGTAATTTGGGATTGTTTTAGTGTGAAAACCTCCTCAATCATATAATAAGCCAGTGAATTACCTCGAACCGAGGCTTTTATCCATATACATCCATATACATCCCGAGGGCCGTAGGCCCGAGGGCTGTATATGGATAAAAGCCTCGGTTCTCGGTAATTAACTCTGACTTCGCGTGCCAGAAAACCCTCCACTCCCAATATACATTTGACATTTTTTATCATTTTTCTTTTCCACACTGAAATGATATATTCTTATTTAAGGCAAAAGAAATAAACTGTTGTAGTGTGGACAGATATCCCGTGAACAGGCGCTGGTTTCCTGCCGTACGTGATCGCTCGATACTCTGATGGCATAATTTAGAGATGAGGAAAAGGATTCTAGTTTGATCGCAATAAACTGTCTATGTTCTGATGAGTAATCAAGCTGGATTCAACATTTCAGAGATAAAGCTTCACGTAAGCGGGAAACGGCAGAGACAACAACAACAATAATAATAATAATAATAATAATAGTAATAGTAATAATAATAATAATAATAATAATAATAAAAATAATCATTAAATAATAGAAATAAAAAAAAAAAAAAAAAAAAAAAAAAAAAAAAAAAAAAAAAAAAAAAAAAAAAAAAAAAAAAAAAAAAAAAAAAAAAAAAAAAAAAAAAAAAAAAAAAAAAAAAAAAAAAAAAAAAAAAAAAAAAAAAAAAAAAAAAAAAAAAAAAAAAAAAAAAAAAAAAAAAAAAAAAAAAAAAAAAAAAAAAAAATAAAAAGAAAAAAAAACAAAAAAAGAAAAAAAATAAAAAAGTAAAAAATAGATGGTTGAGCGAAATTGAAATGAAAAACTTGGCAGAGCTGCTACAACGGGCAGCCCTACTTGGGTCTGCGAGAATATTAAGGAAAGTTTTGGACATGTAGTTGGAGAAAAATGATGGTTGAACAGGTCAGAAGCGTTGGTAGAGAGGAAAGCACAAGTCTTGGCATCTTAGGCTACGGGAAGCAGCTTGATGCCATATCAAGACTACAGGCCACAACAACTAATGCCTAGTTTTACAGAAATAATAATAATAAAAATAATAATAATAATAATAATAATAATAATTAAGTTGGACTTACAGTGAAAGTGGATCTGTTACAGAAAGCAGCTTTGTTAGGAACTGCAAGGATTTTAAGAAAAGCACTGGACATGTAGAGGACAATGAACTTGAACAATGAACAATGCAATGTAAACAAATTGAGTGCGGTAGCATCAGAACATTATGTAGAGGGCTAGATTGATTGGGTCAGGTGTACTTACATAGTCTTCTGATGAGATCGGAAAAAAAGTTAGATATTGATTGCGGTGGTATCGGAATATCATGTTGTGTTTTACTCACTTTAACCAATCTCAGTATGGTTAGTGGTGAGTAAGGAGTACTGACATGATTTTCCGATGCCATCGCAACCACACAAGGCAAACTGAAATGTATGTATACATGTAAATTTATATTTAGTTGGTTAGGATGTCTGAGGCTTTAGGAAAAAGCTTGACAGCTGTAATACCAGGAGACATTTGTAAAGAGAATTATCCTGTGATGTAATAAAAATAATAATAATAATAATAATAATAATAATAATAATAATGGAAACTTTATTTTATTTTTGTTTACAATTGTAAATCTCTCTTATGCAAGGTAACTTACAATCGGTTACTTGAATCCAATACGTATACATATATAGTATATATAAACATATAAACAATACACAATATAATATACAATAGGAACATGTCAATAACTAGAATTATACTACTTTAGAATTTCATTAATTCTGGATTTTCCCACGCCTTATTTCTACAACAGAATATATAGAGTGATTTTCATAAACCCGTGAAATACATTTTAGTGTATTTAGTACTATTAGTCTCTAATTCCTTTGTTTTCTATTGTTTGAATTTGGCTATTACTAGCTAAAAATTAACTTTTGTTTCACAGGTTTATGAAAACCACTCTAGTACGATGACCTTATTGCTATTTTTGTGATGGTTTTTACTACATATTTCACATATTTGCTTTCAAACCCTAGGTCATCCAACATAGATATAAAACTCACTGACTCTTTTGCAAATACACCAAGGGCGCTCACTGAAAGGTTAACAAAAACTACCTTTTTGAAGTTATGAGATTGATTCATTACTAATTCCTTATATTTAGAGTTTTTGCGATTTATATTATTTTGTAAGTTAGATTCAAAGCCCACTGTCAGTTCAAGTATGTACAGATAGTTATCCACTGTAGATAACAACAGATCAGGACGAAGGGAGTCGCCAGTTTGCACCGAGGGGCTCTTGAAATTCGGCATTATAATAATAATAATAATAATAATAATAATAATAATAATAATAATAATAATAATAATAATAATAATAATAATAATAATAATAATAATAATAATAATAATAATAATAATAATAATAATAATAATAATAATAATAATTACCAGATGGAAGAAATATGAAAACAGTCACAAAAGATGGATATAAGTATTTGGGTGTTTTAGAATATGATGAACCTTTACAGGAAACAATGAAAAACAAGCTCCAAATAAACAAAAGGTTTATTTCTTTTCTTTAGGGCAAAGAATTACAACATTTGTTTGTGCCCAGCTAAACTTTATTCGGAAGTCCACACATAGTTAATAGAGGGAGATGGTTAGGAAACCTATTGTTATAGGTCTTTGTTCATTTTTTTCAACCATGACCGTGCACAACCTTTTGTTTTACCATTGTTTTACCATCATTGGTTATGGCTGAACCAATGAAGCTAAATGTTTCTTTTGGATGCTTGTTCGAAATACTTCAATATATATTAGAAATATTAGTATGTTTCAAACAATAGTCCAACAGAGAATATTTGATTTCAGTCGTTCAGCCGTTTCTGATGATGGTACTACAACAATTGTGCACGGTCATGACCAGCCCAACATCAAAAGTAAACAAAGAAATATAACAATAGGTTTCCTAACCTTCTCCCTCTATTAACTATGTGTTACAAGTACACTTATGTCTATATGAACTAGAAATAATGGTAAATTGAAGTGCTTAGAAAGGAGGTTATTCCGGGCCATAAACCCTTAGAAATAAATTCGGAAAAATTAATTTCCGACCTCGCTGGGATTCGAACCCACGACCTTCGGATTTGTACTACCGATGCTCTACCAGCTGAGCTACAAGGTCAGACTGGGAGCAGGCCGGGGTGAAATAGATGTTGGGTCGCGGCAATTGATAAGTGAACTCTATGAATATGTGGACCGCGTAGCACTATGAAATACATGAACTAGAAATAATGGTAAGTTGAAGTGCTTAGAAAGGAGGTTATTCCGGGCCATAAACCCTTAGAAATAAATTCGGAAAAATTAATTTCCGACCTCGCTGGGATTCGAACCCACGACCTTCGGATTGCGTTTCTATAAAAGATTGCGATCTATGCTTGACAGAGAAAACTAAAGAATACATAAGAGTCCAGACTGAGCACCTGAAAAGCATTGCATGGACAAATTCTACGACAAACAGAGGAAATAAGGGACAATGCATCTTGGGATTGGTTGAGAAAAGGTGATCTGAAAAAGGAAACAGAAGGACTCATTATGGCCGCTCAAGATCAGGCTTTGCGAACAAATGCAATTAAGTGTAATATCGAAAAGAGCTGTGCATCACCACTATGCCGGATGTGTGGTGGTAAGGAAGAAACCGTCAATCATCTTATTTGTGAATGCAGTACGCTAGCACAGACAGAGTACAAAAAGCGTCATGATAATGTTGCCAGGATTGTTCACTGGAATTTATCAAAAATAAATGGGTTTCCACTTATGGAGAAGTGGTATGAACATAAACCGGAAAGGGTTATTGAAGAAAAAGGAAAGAAGCTGCTGTGGGACTTTACCATCCAGACAGATCGTGAAATACAAGCCAGAAGACCAGACATTGTCTTTCTTGACAGAGAATCAAACAAGTGCTTTATTATTGATATTGCCGTGCCAGGAGATTCAAGAATTGTTGAAAAAGAGAAGGAAAAGATCAGCAAATATCAAGATTTGAGAAGAGAAATTGCAAGACTTTGGAATGTCAGGGCACAGGTCATCCCTGTTGTTGTGGGAGCACTGAGAATGGTGACAAAAAACTTTGAAAACTACCTCAAGACTATCGGAGTAACAATAAGGACTGAACTATTACAGAAAGCTGCTTTGCTTAATGGCACAGCAAGGATTTTAAGGAAAGTACTCGAAGCCTAAGGCTATAGGTTATAGCTTGCCTTCGACGAAGATAAAACACCAGTTTCGACCTACTGTGATAATTTAATAATACTAATACTAATACTAATACTAATACTAATACTAATACTAATACTAATACTAATACTAATACTAATACTAATACTAATACTAATACTAATACTAATACTAATACTAATACTAATACTAATACTAATACTAATACTAATACTAATACTAATACTAATACTAATACTAATACTAATAATAATACTAATACTACTACTAATAATAATAATAATGGAAACTTTATTCTATATTTATACAACAATTACAAATCTCTCTACTTAAAGGCAATTTGCAATTGACTACTCGAGTGATACATGCATTTATAAATATAAACGACAAAATGATTTAAAATATATATATGAAGAATGTGCACATAAAAGGGATTCTAAAGGATTCTGTGTGTATCCAATAGCAAACGACTGCAAACTATACTACAACCAATCTAGAACAAAAGGATCTTAGTAAAGAAGAGCCTTTTTATGTGCTCAGACCTCATGTTATGTTGTAGAGACAGAGTGTAAAGGTTGCGTTTTCCAATGGCGCTTTGACCTTTAAGGGACTTTTTTCTCGGTATTTTCTGCATTTATTCAGTGTACAAAATGTTGCGAGATCATGACTTACAGAAGCATAATATATCATTGTTATGTTGTAGAGACAGAGTGTAAAGGTTGCGCACTGTTTTCCAATGGCGCTTTGACCTTTAAGGGACTTTTTTCTCGGTATTTTCTGCATTTATTCAGTGTACAAAATGTTGCGAGATCATGACTTACAGAAGCATAATATATCATTGTTATGTTGTAGAGACAGAGTGTAAAGGTTGCGCACTGTTTTCCAATGGCGCTTTGACCTTTAAGGGACTTTTATTTGACATAACTACATCATATGTTTGAGATATACTATGATAATATCAATTTAACTACGCTTTAGAAAGCTAATATTTGTTGATAGAAGGCTCCTGCCCCTGCCCCCATGAGGTAGCCCTCATGTTCAAGCTTTATAAAAATATATATGTACCATAATAAACGTCTTTTGTGATAAGAAGATATATTTAGAGAAATGATAATGACACAGAAACAGCAGAGGTATCTATAAGACTGCCTAGTTGAAATATAACATGTACATTTTAAGTGTGTATATGATGATGAGATGATAGTGTGAATGATAATGATGATGTGAAGAAGTGGCAGGGCAAGCCATTTCAAGACAGCAAACTGCCAACGAAGTCAGCAAGCCCAGTGCAATGCCAAATAAATAAATAAAAACAAATCCTTGAGGACGTAGCCTCAAAGATAACAACACTCCTGGAGGGCGTAACCTCGTAGGTAATAACAATCCTGGAGGGCGTAACACAGGGCGAAAAAATAAATTTAAGTATCTTTAAGAAAAGCGTAAAGTTATTTAAATCTAATAACAAACTTTAATTCCATTTTAAATGCATTTAAAGCTTAGAATAGAATTACACTAGTGTTAAGTAGCATTTACTGAGTCTTTAATTGAACGCAGAAAGGTTATATTTAAGATGCACACTAAATACGTTTTAAATTTGTATAGAGATTTAAGGGCCTTAAATGCAATAATAAAGTCCATTTAAATGCCTCAAATAATTGATGTACTGAATGAATTTACATCATTGATTAAAGCTTCAATAAAGACTGTTAAATCTAATACATGAATGTCTACTAATTTTATGTATTTAATGAAACTTTAATGGTTAACTAAATCTATCAATTTTTCAACTAATCACATTGTAATTCCTCACGTACCATTAATTTATTTCTACGGTTAATTCGATAAGACAAAGTGAAAAAGGATATCTATTACATGGAAGCATCTCAGTACCTTCGTTAACTAAATAATATATTTTTAAAATACATTGGTTTTGAAAGTCGTATTTTACTAGCTATAGATTTCTTATCTTGGTACTGGCACGTTTAATAGCGTGTATGGAACAATAGAAAACAAAAGACTTTTAGCGGAATAGCAAAACATAGATTAGTAAGTATTTCACGGGTTTATGAAAACCACTCTACAAGTCGTAACTATTACTATTAAGCGACACAAAAATTCATAAAAGCTGCTAAAAATATGAAATCACAATCACATGACTTTTCCCAAATGTTTTCCTAAGACCACGCGAGCTGGAAAATACGGGTCATATGATCATATGATAAGTTATTCCATTAACATAATAAATGTTGATATCACAAAATCATCATTGTTTTTTTTTTCATAATAATGACGAATACAATTAATTTTTTTAAAGTGTGCTACATGAGTGATCGGGCTTCCTGTGCATCAACTTCGTCTAGTTACTTAGCAACCACCAACAAACAAACATCACCACGCTGTTTACACGCCGTTAAAACATCTGATAAATTTTAGGTAAATTTTAGGACAAAAACTAACCATTGTATGTCAATATAATGGAATTTTTATGTAACGTATAGCTACGTACTGAATATCAACTAGGCAATCAATATTTTAACGATGCCTTACAGGGTGGGGCCTTCGGGCCGCATTAGTCACGCGATGAGTTAATAGCTACCACGTGGCATTTGGGTGACTCTAAAGGCCACTTGCTCTTCCTTAATCTCATCGCTTGAGCAATAGCCTAGCTATCGTCAGCACGTGAAACATTTTTTTCAAAAAAGTATCAAAAATGCCAAAAGCGCTTGACAATGAGAATTTAAATGAAAGCTACCTGTACTGCAATCACTGTGATGCTCTAGTATCTCGATCAACTTATGAAAGACACCAAAAAAAGAGAAAGATACGATCCGTTCGAAGTGAAACGCAGGACTTGACTTCATCTTCTTCTGACGAAAGTGTCTCGGCATCCGCGGACCAAAGTCCTTTAAGAGAAGGTAAGACTCTAGAATTTCTTGAAACCACAGAAAATTAATAAATGTATAATAATAATAACTAGCTTTAAGCAATGCTTATGTGAGTGCTGCCAAAAGAATTTTAAAGGGAGGCAAAACGCTCTATATGTGGGATTCCTAACATTTAAGCAAAAATTTTCAAGAAATTTGGCTCTTCGTACCAAAGAAAAATTAAATGATCTTCCTTTGCACAAAGTTCAGCCAAACCACTAAAACCAGGAATTCCAAATAGCACATGTGAGTACCTAGAACCGATTTGCGAACGGGTTTGTTTAACTTTCCCAGTACTTTTACTGTTTTTATTGGCTAACTGCTATCGAATATTAAACTGGTTTTAACCGGTTTGGTAGGCGGTTGAATCCACAGGGTGACCGTTTTCTCAAATCAGATGGCTAAAATAGGAATGCTGCCGGCGCTCACTCGCTGAGGCTCACTCACTTGGCAGCAATATGGATTACCAACGCTCACGCACTTTTATTGCGCAGGCTAGCGCGCGCTTCCCAATTAAATCCAACGGATGGCGGCCGTAAAATATTTTATTGTTATTGTTTTATGTGTTTCATGATGATTTATTGGCATGCTAAATTACAGCAAATTTTCATATATTTTGTATTTTCCCGCGAACCTCCTTAATTGACCTATTTTTATTACATTCTTAAGCTTAATTAAATATATTATGATTTAAGTGTTTAATCCTATTTTTCATTTTTGAATTTTAATACAGAATTGTTTTCAACTGCTGATAGTCCACCAACCCTAGATGTACATAGTGATGTTCAGTTGCCAAAGGTAATCACAATATCAAGGACATTTTAATTACGGTATATATAATATGGCATGTTAAATGTTTAAAGTGGCTATGTCCCTATGACAAACCATAATGCACTTCTCCAATGCCAATAACTGACTTCTTTTTACATTATTTCTTTTTACATTTTTATTATTATTATTTTAAGTCATTAATTATTATATCTAGGACAGTGAAGAGTTCAGCTCGGATTCGTCATCTGATGGTAGCACAGAAGATAACCAACACGTTTATAGTGAAAGCGAAAATCTTAGCTCTTCCAGTTCATCAGATAATGAAGATGAGATATGGGATGGTATTCTGCCCGAAACATTAGCAAGGGATGTTGGTAGCGCACCACCTGTTCCAGAAGCCGTTCCTGTTGCAACATCATTACAAAGAGTTAATTCCCTAGTATTTTGGTTTGTTTACTTTTTGCTTTTTTGGCAAGCAGCATGTCACATTAGTGACAATGGAATGGCTTGGTTGTTACGATTTCTTTTGTCATGGCTCAAGGTCTTAGGTGTTGAAATATCAAATGAAGTCCTCTCACGAGTTATATGTGCATTCCCAGGATCCCTGTATTTAATGAGACAGTTTCTGAACATTGATAGAGACAACTTCAACAAGTTTGTGGTCTGTCCAAAATGCTGCAAGCTCTATAAGTATGATTCCTGTCTTGAACTAATTAGAAATCAACAATGTGCAAAAAGATGCACAAACACATATTATTCTAGAGGAAAGAAAATAACCTGTGACTCATCTCTCTTAACAAAGGTGCTGCTGAAACAAGGGAAATTTTGCTTTTACCCTATAAAATACTATTGCTGCAACAGTATCATTGAAAGTCTAGAACGATTAACTAAGAGAAAGCAATTTGTTGAGCAATGTGAGGAATGGAGGTCAAGACAAGTTCCAGATAATATTATAGCTGATGTGTATGATGGTCAGTTATGGAAAGACTTTCAAACTGTTAAAGGTCAAGATTTTTTAAAGTCACCACGTAATTATGGATTTATGTTAAATTTTGATTTTTTCCAACCGATGAAACACAGGAAAGATTATTCTGTTGGAGTATTTTATTTAGTTGTATTAAACCTTCCAAGAGCCGAAAGATTCAAATGGGAAAATGTGATAGTTATTGGAGTTGTGCCATCTATGGATAAGGAACCCAAGACTCTGAATGAATTCTTAGAGCCAGCTGTAGAAGAACTACAAAAACTTTGGAAAGGAGTAAGAATGAATTCTGCCCTTAGCAGTATACCACTTACATTCAGGGCAGCAATATTGTCTACTTCATCTGATATCCCAGCTACAAGAAAGTTGTGTGGGTTTAAGAGCCACTCAGCTTTACTTGGTTGTTCAAAATGCTTGAAAGAATTTCCAGGTCAAGTTGGAGAGAAGAGGGATTACTCTGGGTTCCAAAGAACATCTTGGAAGCCAAGAACACATAACAAACATCTGTTGCAAGCTGAAAGAATGCGTAAGTGTAAAATGATCACAAAGCAAAAATCTCTTGGTACTAAAGCTGGTATTGCACATTACAGCATATTGTTGAAACTTAAATACATAGACATTGTGAGGTTTACAACAATAGATCCAATGCACAATTTATTTTTAGGCACTTCCAAAAAAATGTACCATCTATGGAATGACCATAATCTATTCACTAACAAACAGTTGGAACAAATTGAGCACAGGATTGAAAATATGGAAGTACCAAGTGATATTGGCAGACTTCCAATGAAAATAACTAGCAATGCAGGCTCATACACTGCAGAACAATGGAAGAATTGGACTTTGGTATATTCTCTCTACTGTCTACAAGGTATACTTCCAGATGAACATTATAGATGCTGGCAAATATTTGTTTTAGCCTGTCTGTACATTTGTAAGCCTGTGTTGTCAAAAACGGATGTCCAAATTGCAGATGGAATGCTTTTAAAGTTTTGTCAAGAACTGGAGAAGCTGTATGGAAAATGTAGCATAACACCAAATATGCATTTACACTGCCACCTAAAAGAAGTCTTGTTGGACCATGGGCCAGCAGCAAGCTTTTGGTGCTTCAGCTTTGAGCGGTTTAATGGGATTTTAGGGAGCACTCCAACAAATAAGAGGTCACTTGAACTACAGATAATGAGACGTTTTGTAATTTCAAGATATTTCAATGATGGCCAGTTACCCTCACATTTTCAAGAAGAGTTTCTTGGTTTCTGTTCAATGACAGAAATTGGTGACTGTGAAGAGGTTTTACAAACAACATGGTTAGACAACTATCTGATCCAAAACATTGCCTGCCAGTATCCCATTACAGGAATCAATTGGAAAAACACATCAAGTATCAAATTGCCCTCTTCCTATACAGTCAGTCACTTTGACACTGATGACATGCAACTGATTCTCAAAGTCTACAAAATCATGTATCCTGGTGTAGATATAAAGATTGAACATCTCTGTGAAACTATTAACAAATTTGGTTCTTTAGTTATGGGCAAAGTTTCATATGGATCAAAAATGGAGCCAAGGAGCATTCGTTCAGGTTACATTCTTGCTTCATGGCCTGATGAAAATGGCAATGTGAACACAGAAACCTACAACTTGTCTGCTGGACGTATTAAGTTCTTTTTCAGGCATTCAGTCAAATTGGATGGAGACTATTGTTCCCATATTTTTGCTTCTGTGGAGTGGTACAAGCAATCTAGAGATTCTACAAGTTATGGCAATCCCCTAAAAGTTTGGGAATTAGAATTTCATGAACCTGGACCATCCATATTCATGCCTGTTCAAAGGCTACATTCAAGGTTTGCTTTTGCAAAAATAAAGAATGCAGGTGGAAATTACAAACTGTTATCAAGTCCAATTGCACGAATGACATTTTATTAATGATTAATACATGCAGTCACTTTGATCCTGATGACATGCAATTGATTTTAAGAGTCTACAGCACCACAGCACCATGTATCCTAATCTAGAAATAGTAATTGCAAATCTTTGTGAAACCATTAATAAATTCGGTTCTGATCTTTATATTCTCAAAGTTTCATATCATTATGGATCAAAAATTGGTGCCAAGGAGCATTCATTCATGTCATATTCTTGCCGTCATGACCTGGGGAAAATGGAAATGTGAACACAGACACCTTCTACTGATTTGTCTGCTGGAAGGATAAAGTTCCTTTGCATGCATTCAATCAAACTGGGAGAAAGATACTGTACCTATATTTTTGCTTGTATTGAGTGGTACAGCAAATCTGAAGTGTACTGTCTACACTAAATGTTTGGGATTTGAAATTCCAAGAGCCTGGGCCATCAATGTTTATGTCTGTTCAAAGACTGTATTCACGTTTTGGCTTTTGTAAAGAAGAGTGATGTAAATCATTCATTATTTAGAGCATATATGGTGAAAGCTTTTGGCATATATTTGCAAGACTGGGTCTATTAGAAGGGTAAATGTCAATGCACTGAGTTGCTATAGCTAATAGACCTCGGAAGTACTTATATTTGCATACATATTTCAACATCATGCCATATGAAAAGATATCACTTGAGAATGACTGCTTATGTGTTCCACTTATAAGTTCAGGAGCTAAATGCCAATGACGATTTTTGTATGATTGTTGCTCTTCTTTTGTTAGTGAGTAAAGTTTTGCTTCACATACCTTTCTTCCTTTTCCAAAATCTATTATAATAGGGTGAATTTTGTTGTGGCTTGTTAGAATAACATTATCACCTTTGATGTCATTATGTAGCAAACTCTTGTTGTGTAGAAATACAAGTGCTTCAGCTATTTCCTCAAAGATCCTGGCAAATTCAGATATTGTATCTAGGAGTGTCATCTGCTGAACAGCTTTATTTATAGTAACACACTGGCCATTTATCCCATGAAATTGTGTCACAAGGAGGAATGGGTTCTGATTTGTGCATACACCAAGAAAAAGGGGCAAACCTGACAAAAATAAATGAAACAATATCAAATAATCAATTTTTTTATTCCACTGTTAAACCACTCTTTGGTGCAAAATCATTTATATGAAGCACAGTTCTAAGGTTTAAATTGTTCTACATTAATTTGGCACATGGCATTTTCAAGTGAGTATAGAAAAAGCAATGAATTCTAAGTAGTGCATTTGTAGATATTGTTTATCTGTTCATACATGAAGATTAATTATTTAATGATAAACCTTAATAAATCATTTTGTACTTGAAAAAATGGGCTATTTTGTTATCTTTTGTTTCTTTAAAAAGTTACTAAATGTAATTACAATTTTAGGGGCCAGTCCATATCTGTTGTAGTGAAAAGTTGTCTTTTCGTCTAAGTTATCTGACATCACCCCCACAGGACCCCCCCCTGTACATATACCTGTACATATACCTGTACATATACAACTCGAACTGAATTAATGCTTTTGGATAGAGGCTAGAGTTGAATTATCATGACGTACCTGGGTGGTCTAGCTGGGAGAGTATTGATGCCTCTCTCTTAACTGCTGATGCTTTGACATAACTCTCAAATTGCTTAGCCGCCACAGTAATACCTCTATAATTCATCTTAATGCATGTACCATAAGACCCTTTGCCAAGCTTTACAGTAGATTTGTCCACACACTCAAGATTTTGTCTATCAATTGGCCTGGGATTGTACACTCTGCGAAGATTTTAAGACAAAGGAAGATTATACGATTTTCAATTCTATTAAAATCAGACAGTCAAAAGATTATTGGCGGGACTTTACCAAGTGAGTGAGCTACATGATTGCAAAAAAAATATAAGCTTACAACAGTTCAAATTTTGTCAAGTTTTGATCCGTCGGTGTTTTATTATTTGTTGTTCAGATCCACCCTGCGGGGGTCGTATTTGAATGAATTTGGTGATGTGTTGTTCTCTACCACAAGAATATTTTCTCAGACTGCGTTCTCCCTAAACAATGTAATGGTTTACCTTTTTTGTTTTATAGCTTCTTTGTATTTAAGCCAACAAAAGGCAGATAGGTTTTTCTCCCTATTATAATCTCGCTTGACTGCATCCAACTGTTTCAAAAGTTCTTCTTTCGCCGTGTTATTATTTCCGTTGGTCAATCGTTTGACAAGATTTTCTCTTCTCTCTTGTTTGGTTTGATTACGCTTCTGTAGCTTTTTCTTCTTGTTTCTTCTTAGTCGTTTAACGCGAACGGAATCAATATTTCTTTGCCTCTTTCTCGGATGTTGTGTCTCACTTTCTTGAGCTACTTGAACACTTATTCGGCGAAACCCAATGTCAGCAAGCCCATTGCTGTTCTCGCACATTGTGCCGCTAAGATCCCTACAGGATAAGAATCAACGGCTTGATCTCGCGAATAAGAGCCTTTGCAGACTCAACAAAATGAAATCAGTTATTTTGACGCTGAAGAGAATAAAAGTTAGATCTAAAACTGAAATGATTTGCTTCGAGACGTGACGATCGATGAAACAGTCAATTGCGCCAAAACCAAATATTTACGTTATCGAATTACTGCATGCTGTTCAAAGTCCAGAATGAAAGAACCAATTACATCTGAGTTCCGGCACGTGCCATAGTGTTGGAAACAAGTTTGATTGGTTAGAACGGAGATTGGAAATTTGAGCGCCTTTTTCGGATACCTAATATTCCAACTCAAAGACCTCAACAAGATCTTCGAAGCCGGTCAATAAGGACACTTAAGATAAGGAAAACTTTGAAACTTTGTAAAACTACCGTGTAGCTATGTCGAATCAAGAACCTGCTCGATCTGATGGCCTTCCTGACGACTACGTTGTTCTTCTCGAGAGAGTCGTAGAAGGAAATAGAAGAATATCAGAAGACAATCGAGCACTTCGGGAACTCATTGCTAATAGGAATGAGTCCATCGCACGTCTAGAGGCTAAAGTTGAGGCAGTGGCAGCTAATGCTTCTACTCCTGTCGCATCAAGTCGCCGACGTCGTAAAAGCCAACAGATAAGGGTTCACGTCCCACCACTTTGTAGGGTAAGCTAGGCATTGTGATCATTTGTTATATTTACCGCGTTTCGGCTTATCGTCGGAGCCTTGCGGGTACCAACAACCCTTTCCCTTCAACCAGCCTCAAAATTATCTAAGGCTGTACATGTGAAATGTTTTCATGGCGTATTTTCTAGCAGTTCATTGCCCTAGAATAACTATTTCAACTGATTTTTATTGCTCCAACGCTAGACTGACATACTCTTATAATTGGCGCTCAAACTGACAAGGTAACATAAATTATAATTGGCGACAAAACGGTAAAGCTCAAATATGCTAGTGTTCTGCTTTTCTTTGACATAAACTAATATATCATACGTTATTCGCTAAGTTGCCTATTAACTGATACAATGTTATAATAAATTAAAATCCTATAGAGACAATCAAGAAAAAGCTACAATGCCCTTGTGGAAAAGCCAGACTTTACTGGATATCGCTTCAATGAAATGTGAGTAAATAGCATGCAACCCATGACTATTTATCATTATCCAACATTACTAGGAAATTATATTTTAATCAATTTCAATTTGTTCCTTAGATTTGATTCAGAGTATAACAGAAACGTTACCAGGAGGGTAGTTGAAGACGTCTGCCATCAAAATGGAGGCGATAACTGCAAGTGGTCAAATGCCTCTATCGAAGGTAAGAAACATGAACATCAGAACAAAGAAATTATTCGACCTGATATGTAAATAAAATTACAACTGACGCTAGTGGTACAAAGGACAGTTTTTTCACGGTTTTATTTATTTGCTCAATTTGACGAAATAAATAATAGCTCATTGAGTTTCATGTGCTGGAAACCCACGGTGCATGGTATTCTTAATTGGATTAAAATTATGAATTGTGTAACACAATCACTTTATATACCTACTTGTTGCAATCTCTCAAATTTCGTTGTTTCTGGCACAGAAAACCTTAAGAGCTATATAGTTTGTTCATTTTTATAAAATATTCTCATTGTTGCCACACCCCTTGTACATTCAGACTAGTATTTGAGCTCGGCAATTTGCGCTGTAAACAAAGGTTAACTACCAAACCTATCAATTCTAATTATTATTGTCTCGTTATAGCGGCCATCAAACGTTATTATAAGTCATTGGTGGACAAAAATAAAAAGAAGTCTAATAAAACCTACGAGGATCACCTGCGAACATGCAGAAAACAAGGAAGACAAAGAGAGGTTATATAGCCTAGCACCGATCCATACGGCGTAATTTTCATGTACTTCATTGCTGCTGTATCAGTTTCATTCCTGAATTACTTAATTTACGGCGTATTTAATTCTATTAAGTTGGACGTTTGTGCGTCAGTTGAGTAAATACAACAAAAACACGGTAGGTTTTCCGCGCAATTTTCGTATTTATCTCTTATCTGTTTAATTTTTAGAGAGCTCAATTAATGACATAAAAGTTAGTAAGATTTATTATCTCAATCTTTTTTTTTAGAAATTGGCTAGACGAACCTCTGCATTAGAGATGGTACAGTGGGATGTGCATAAAAAAGGACAAGCAGCCGAAATACTCATGGACTCAACAATGAGTAGTGAAGACTCAGAGTTTGAATCAGATTGGGAGGGAAATCAAAAACTAGTCGGTTATAAAGTCCGCAGTCTTCCGTGGGAGAGTAAGAGAGTAAAGAGTTTCAAGAAAAAGCTTGATAAAGTGTACAGGCGATCGCTGACCAAGAGAGCAGCCAACCGAATCTTGCCAAGAACGGTTTCGGACACCGTATCAGAAAGGGGGGCCCCGACAGAAAATCTCCCTACGTGGGCACTAGCAGACCAATAATGGTATCAATCTGATACGATATTAGTCAATTTTTTCTCTTATTTCCTTAATAAGCTTTCTGCACTTTTCTACACTTTTGTAGTAGTTTTCATTAATCCGTGAAAGAAACTTTAGCGTATTTAGACTATAACTCCTTTGTTTGTTTGAAGCCACAGGACTATTACACTTTATTTTATACACTTTGTTTCACGGGTTAATGAAAACCACTCTAGTGCATGTTTTTATTCACAAAGAATTAAATTGCTGTAATTTCCATTGAATCGAACCAATGATATTTGCAATAATTTAAGTGTTTATTGATCATATTTTTAATTTGATTAATTTAATTCATCAACTGAACAGATTTGATTGAATTCAGATTATCGTTTTTTGATGGCCACAGTTTTGTTACTAGATTATATTCTAAGTTAGTTTTATTCTAACTGTTAGAACTAGCTAAATAAATGAATATATGTATTGATAACATGAAAGGCTTTGTTAAATAAAAATATTTATAATTAAAAGAATGATTTATTTATTTATTGGGTAAAATGTCTGTATACTGAAATGAATTGTGTGTGGCTAGTTATTCGGTATTTATGAAAATCTTGCACTGCTAATTACGTGAAAACAGTGAAGAACATTTCGAATTTAGGAAGATTCTCACTAGCTTAAATAACACATAAAGATTATTAAATGTACAATTTCGCGGTTATTATACAGCAGCGTGAATATCTTTACTAACAGTTAAAGAACGTTTAGTAAGTCTTTAAGGCTTTTTCTGCATTTCAAACATATACTTAAAGGTAGTCTAAAGATGGTAAATGTGTAAATAAATAGCTTTAATCAATGAGTAAAGGCCCATTTCCTTAACGTTAACTATGGAAATTAAATTGAATTAAATGTTGTTTTATAAGATTTAAGAAGCATTTTGGTCTAGCCGGAAACACTTCATTAATAGTCTTTAAGCTGTTTATTAAAGACTTCTGCGATGTGCGTTTAAGAAATTTAAGTTGGATATTTAAGCAACAGGAAATGCTTCAAAAAGTAATCTTTAATAACGCTTTAAGTGACCTTAAATTTGTTTTTTTGCCCTGTGTAACCACAGGCAGCCCAAGCTCATTATCTGACAACATAAACAGTTGTAAATACACGTAAATGCATGTAGCCTAAAATACGACTTTTGACGAATAATATTACAGAATACATTAATATAACATTCTATGTAACTTGTAAAGTTGTTATAATTGTAAATAAAGCCTTATTTCACGGGTTTTTTTCAAGATCTCCCTCCCCCTACTAAGAAGAGGAAAAGGCTGGAAGCTTCGCTTCGAACGAGCTCCAATCGTCTGCACATTTCGAACTCAAAAAATACCTTTCGCTAGACCAAATAACTCCAACGCTCGTCCTCATCAGCATCGATAATTGTTCTAACCACCCTGTAAACCTCATTCTCCAACGACCACGTCTTACGGAGAAACAAAATTATTTAGTTCGAATCTTCGGTCTCCTGTGAGGCTTGAAGCCCACCTCCACCGCCACTTTCAACACAGGCAGCCCAAGCTCATTATCTGACAACATTAAACAGTTAAAATACATGTAAATGCATGGGGTCTAAAATACGACTTTTGGAGAAAAAATTACAGAATACATTCTATGTGCCTTGTAGAGTTATTATAATTGTAAATAAAGCCTTATTTCACGTGTTTTAAAGATCTACTAGATAATGAGCTTGGGCTGCCTGTGTTGAAAGTGGCGGTGGAGGTGGGCTTCAAGCCTCACAGGAGACCGAAGATTCGAACTAAATAATTTTGTTTCTCCGTAAGACGTGGTCGTTGGAGAATGAGGTTTACAGGGTGGTTAGAACAATTATCGATGCTGATGAGGACGAGCGTTGGAGTTATTTGGTCTAGCGAAAGGTATTTTTTGAGTTCGAAATGTGCAGACGATTGGAGCTCGTTCGAAGCGAAGCTTCCAGCCTTTTCCTCTTCTTAGTAGGGGGAGGGAGATCTTGAAAAAAACCCGTGAAATAAGGCTTTATTTACAATTATAACAACTTTACAAGTTACATAGAATGTTATATTAATGTATTCTGTAATATTATTCGTCAAAAGTCGTATTTTAGGCTACATGCATTTACGTGTATTTACAACTGTTTATGTTGTCAGATAATGAGCTTGGGCTGCCTGTGGTGTAACCTCGCAGGTAATAACAATCCTGGAGGGCGTAACCTCACAGGTAATAACCCTGGAGGGCGTAACCTCGCAGGTAATAATCCTGGAGGGCGTAAGCTCGCAGGTAATAACAACCCTGGAGGGCGTAATCTCGCAGGTAATAACCCTGCCAGCTGATCTGAATCGGTGACGTAAAAATGACGTAATTGCAAAACTGAGTTGTCCTTGGGCCTGCGAACATTGACAAGCAGTTTCCCATATTTAATTAGATGCATAATTTTCTTGCGTGAGCGTGCAAGCGGACGCGAGCCGGCCGGCGAAAATTATTGTAAGTATATTGAAAAAATAAAAGATTCATTCATAATATTGCGAGTCATTCTGTCTTTACTGTATTGAGGGCACTATATCAAGTTATTTAGTTTGTGTTTAAAACGGTAACCAGAAAGAAATGTCACGTTAAAGCGAGAAAAAGTCAAGAAAAGTACTTGTACTACGGTAAAATCTCTAAAATGTCATCTTTCGCAGGTGAAATTTCATGTAAAACTTGCTCTTGTACTTACTCAGATAAGTCCAATTTAAGTCGTCATTACAGAAAATACCCAGGGCACAAACAAAATACAGAACCAAAACTGAACAGCGAAGAAGCCTGTAATGTTTTCCTTTCAAATTGTGGCGAATATCATCGACGTGCTCGATTGAAACAACTTTTACAACAAATATCCCTTGATGATTTAGAAATAGCGATCCTCCCAGTACTTGCAAATACTTTTTCGACCTATAAGTTTATGATGACTCGGTGTTCTAATCGATACAACAAAGAGAACAACAATGCCCTGGCTAAAATCGTGAGGCGAGAGTTGTGTGACTTACATTGCCAGATATCACATAGATTTCCTGTACTATCACATGATAACATGACAGCAAACATTTCGATTTCAAAAGCTAAAGACCTTACTTGCTTCATTGACGACGTTTATTATAATCCCGAAAAAGAGATGTTGAAATTGATGAGTACAAGACCATTGTTAGCTGCAGAAAACATGATGAACATTGACAGTTGCAAACATGCAATGATGATGAAAATTCAGAAAGATTACAGTGAAGCTTTCCTTGAGATGGATGTTGGAATTTTATCAAGTGGCTCAGTTAGTCAAAGACATTATCAAGACATATTAAGAAATCATTGGGGCAAGAAGTTATTTGAGAAAACAGGACTAAACCCATTCCTACCTAAGGCAACTGTACTTAGTGAACTGAATAAAACTAAAGAAATGCTGCAGGAGGAAGTAGGCCTGACATTTGTCAGCAATGGTGACATTGTTGCAGCTTACACTAATATTGCTAAACATCTACAATTCCTACTAAAGCAAGCTGGGGTGCAAAATGCTTTGACATTTCCTAACAACAATATGATAATATATGATTACATGGATGAATTCAGTTTTATGGGATGGTCAGCATTTTACACAGGGGAGACAAGCATCCAAATTAAAATTGTTGAACCTCATAACTTGTTAAGCTTTGTCCTTCGAGCAGGTATGTAGATTTGTCTAATTTCTCTGATAGAGTGCTAGAGTGCAAACACTAGAGTGATTTTCCATCAACCATGAAAGAATAGTAAGGCTAATAATGAGTAGCAGACTTCAAACTCATTTTTCTTTACACGGTCGACAGAAAATCACTCTATATCTCTGAAACAGAACTAACTATTACTAAATAGTACAATCAAACAATGGAAAACAATAGACATTCAACTATTTAGTACTATTTAGTTTTTGTACTATTTCATATTGGATATCATGATAATATTTTCACTCTAGTAGACTACAAACACTTAAAGTGAGCAACATGTAGGACTAATATTGTAGTAGTAAAAAAAATAGTACAAATTATTAAACAATTGAATTAGCATAATTTAGCACTATTTTGTTTTTATGTTGCACACTTTTAGTGCTTTATATACTCCAAGTATACAATGATGCAGTATATAGTTAAATTTCTTTTTATTTTGTATGAAAAGCGGGAGCCCATTACTCCTTTTAGAGTCTGATTACCATTATAAGTAATGGGCTCCTGCTTAAATTAAGTTTACAAACATTTTCACGGTTCAATCACAATCTATGCATTATTACAGGCTTGTGGATGGGCTCTGATGATTATCACACTGCTGCACTATGTTCTGAAAAAGTTTATGACCAGCTTAAGTCGTTAAAAAGTATTGAGTGCCCAATAACGGGAAAAACCATCAAGGTTCACAGACGTACAGTAGCAGATGGGAAGACCAGAAGGTCCAGCTGCGGCTCATCTTCAGCATGTTCTGCATATCCCATCCCCGAAGCCCCTGAACATATCGAACAGCTTGGTGACATGTCATTACTATTTGAAGAACCAGTGTGGACTGTGGAAGAGACAAAGAAATATGAAGATATGTTTCCCTCATGGCTTAAAGACAGGAAGGACACACCTTCTAACCGAAGGGAATTTGCTAAACAGCATTTTGGTAATAAGGGCAATGTCAACATGACTGGGACAGACTTGAAGTATTTCTATCCTCCCATTATGCACAGAGCCTTAAGAGCAGCAGAAACCATTGGAAGGAGAACAGGGGTGGTAGCAGATCTCAAGTATGATAGCAAAAAGCAGTGGTATGATGAAATGTCAAAAGTGGCCAAAAAGTCGTCTTCAAATAACGAACAAAACTTGTCATTCAGTGAAGATGGGGGTAGTGGCATTTTTAGAAAACTATACCTCCTTTTTAAAGGAATCCAAGTTTGAAGGTCTGACCCTAGACATCTTGAGCACATTTGGTGATGGTTTAAGTTCTCTGTTCAAACTACTATTGAATACCCCAGTTGGACTTACCGGTCAAGAGTTTGATTTGCATGCAAGGGTACTGCTAGGTTTCCAGTATGTCCACATCTTTGGCAACAAGACAGTAACTGCAACAGTAAAGCAGCTAGCAGCATACACAGGCTATTATGTTGAGCAAGCACGACAAGACAGTCATCTTCTGGGACTACCAATCACCTTACGACACTTTAGCGATGCAATCATGGAGACAGCTCACAAGGAGACAAAATCAGGCAACATCAGATGTAGTGCTGGTAGATCAGGGCCTGCAACAGAGAAAGAATATCAACAGCTCATTCTCTCTCAGCAGATGATGAACAACCTGATATATATTAGAAACAGGGAAAATATTCCTTGTATGTCATCTTCAGCTAGAGTGAAATGGAAGCTTGAGAGTGAAGAAAAAAATGATCACAAAAGAGCTAGGCTTGGGGTAGGTTGAAATATGTAAATACTATAAAACATGTGTGCCTTGTTCATTATTTAAAAAAATCTATCTATGAAAGCATGAAATATGATTCTACTGTGACAGTGTCTTGATACAGCAGTATTGAGCACTTACATGTACATAAATTGACCAACTCTGCTTGAAATAGACCCAATAACAATTAAATTTTATACATTCAAGAAGATAGATCAAACATGAGAATGAGTTTTGGTCCAGAAAACCTAAACACAGGTCAAAAAACAACAAACCCTCAGGTATGGCAAGTGTTTTTTTTTGCCAACCTACTTCTGAGTGTTTTGATATCACTGCTGAGCAAACACACGTTCCCTTGTTTGTTCTGTACCGGTAATATAAAATATATATTTAACCTACATTTTGCACAAGAGTGACCAAATATAATGATTTTTCATTTCAGGAGATTCCATTCTTTGTAAAAAAGGAAGATTGCAGTTACAATGTAAACAGCAAGGTAGTAAGAAAAATATATTAAAAAATACATCTATGTAATTCTAAGCAATACAACAATTGTGCCCATGAAAATATTTAAGGTCAATTAAATAACATAAAAATGAAATGGTTGTGCAGGAGGCTAACAAAATCCAGATTCCAATTATCTATCTCTCAGCATTTATCCTTTAATATTGTCTTTTTATCAAATTATAAAAGTAACTAGACTCTGTTTGACGATATTAATTTTAATTTGTAAAAATCACATATTGCAATATATGGTACAATAAACAATAAATTGCCAAATGGATAAATATATATTCAAAAAATATATATAAATTAAAGAAATAAGATATATGAAATATCTTCTGTCACACTTGATTAAGACAAGGAGAAAATCATTCAATCCAATTTCTACAAAATATCATAAAGTTGTAATTATTCTATTCATGCACATTTTAGATGACTGAGAAGATAACTGAAGATAACTCAATGGATAGTGAGGATAAGGTAATATTAAAGACAAAAGCAGAAACCTTTTCAAACCAACATTATTTCACAACAATATCGAACATGTAATTTTCATGCATTACTGGTATACATTTCAGATAAATGTTCATAACACAGCAGAAGATAATAATTATACAAGAGAAGAGACAAATGCAATGAATGATGAGGACAAGATAACTATATTTCTTTATTATTTTCTTACAAAATAATCAAAAGACAGAAAGAATAGTCCAGCTTAAGTACCTTTTGCTTTGTAATTAATATGCCTAATTGTAAATTGCATTTTTATATTTTTACTAATTGTATATTTTTGTATGGCAAGGGTAATATTGCAATTAGGTGTAAGCTTATATGAGCAGATGAAATTGCACTTTATCTGGGCACCAAAATTTACAGTACGTCTAATTTTAGGTACATGAGACAGATGAAAAGGAAACAAACAATTCAGTGGCCATGGATAAGGAAGATATTAATGTAAGATTCTAACTTACCTTTTCTGATGTATTCAATTTCTTTAACACGGTACTTGCACTGACTTACAGGACATGGACATAAATAACATCCTGACATGGAAAGTTCCAGAAGGAAGGGCAAGAGAGGTCGAAACTCTCAAGCAGAAGATTTTGCAAAATGCAGAACAACTGTATAACCAAGCAGCTGTGACCGCAATTAACTTCGAAACAGCTTCAGCTTACAGTGAAAGCCAGCCAAAATGGCGCTCCCTTCAATTTCATCTGAAGTCAGTCACCAGTAACACATACAGTTGGGAAAGAAATGATCCACGAGTTTCAAAACAGGTGTTCCATGTGGCATTCACGTTCACAGAATCAGGCAGCATAACTGTGACAAACTGCAGTCAGGCCACTAAACTAAGTATAACTTTTCACCAAGTAGCGGGCGCAACCGTCAACAAAGAAACTGATACAGTAGCTCTTCATTATCTCGGACCAGCCGATGTCAAGGAGAAAGTAGGTACTGAGTGGTGCAGTCGACAACACAACTCGAACGATGCTGGAATTCAGCCACTTTTTCTTAGTTTGATTGAAAAGAAGTACGATCTAGAGGTCCTTTTAAACGAGTGCAAAAAGAACAAATATCTGAAGCAAGCATTCCAGAATGGAATTATGTCTTCTAGCGAATATCAGCAGTTGGAAAATTACACCTTAAACAGAGATCCTGGCGACAAATTCCCCATTCTTATAGACCCAACACTCGTTAGAGCAGTTCAGCTGGCTGATCTGGAGCTTCTATCACAAGGAAAGTCAAAACAACAGGATTTAAAATGGCTGTTAAAGATGTTCTATGGACTAGACAAAATTTTCAAAGATCTTTTAAGATCAAGAGCCACAAAAAAGCCCGAAGAAAAGTCGCAAAAACACAAGAAACGAGAAGAATGAGTTGCTTCCCCGTCTCACGTGTAAGTCCGCCATATTGAATTCAAATTGTGCCAGGTTACCAAGGGTGACAACTCAGTTTTGCAAATTTTCTCGATTCTGATTGGCTAAAATTTTTTCTCAGATCAGCTGGTGGAGGGCGTAGCCTCGCAGGTAATAATAACCCTGGAGGGCGTAACCTCACAGGTAATAACAAAATATGGCTGGGACAAGCCTTGTCAAGACAAGAGAGCTCAACGCAGACAGCAAGCCCCATAACGCCAACAAAATAAAAAACATAAATAAAGTTCCATACCTCGGACGTAGCCTTCTTGGAACAAAAATAAATAAAAATTCCATACCTCGGACGTAGCCTTCTTGGAACAAACATAAAAATTGAGCATGATAGTGAGGGTGATAATCGAATGATGATGGTTGTTGATGATAATGACATTGAACATAATAATAATAACAACAATAATAATAACAATAATAACAACAACAACAGTAATAATAATAATAATAATAATGGTTTATTAGAAGTACATACACAAGTGGCTCTTCGCCTTCTAATTTATGAACATAAACTAATAATGATCTAGCAAGTAGACTACAAACTCAAATGTTACAATTGTCTGATTTATTGCCAGACTGCATGTTGACATGGACAATTGCAGCTAAATATTATAGGGAGACTGTGCAAATCCCTGCCAAAGTAGGATCATTGCCATAAAAACAGCTAGTATTTTCTAGCCAATATGATTCACTTAGCTAGTAACAATACGTCTCAGTCAACCATGACATATGAAAGACGCTAATGGCCAATATAAACAAACCAATAAAATAATTAAAGTTGACCATAGTTGAGACAGACTTAAAACTTTCTAATTAGTGAATATACAAAGCTATACTCAACTTCCCGTGGAAGCGCGAAAACTAGGAAAGATATCATATTGCAAGAGGTATAATTTATATTCATCTAAAGCCCACAAACAGTGATAACTGCCGTAGGCTTGCTATTGTAATAAATCAGTGTAATCTAGGGCTTTGTCTCTGATAACAGCCAGCATAAAACCCTTTTTATCCTTGAGTGAGCAGATAATTATTGTAATCTTTGGACTCCTTTCTTATAATTTCGTGAACCATGGATAATATGGGCAACAGAAATGTCATGTTGTTGTATTAATTTCAATTCATAATACCTAACAATAAAGTGCTAGAAAAAACCATAATGAAGACACAGCCACACAAAGGTCATGTGGATAGGTAGACAGTCCATGTGGCATGAAGTCTCGGGGAAAAATACGCTTAAACATGCACGTCGGTAATATGTACTGACTGAAATAATTAGAATCTTACCAAATACAAAACTTACCAAGTACTGCAGTGTTGAAATTACGGGAATTTGTGTGAAAACACGGGTATCCTGTTCGTAGCGAGATACCAAAAACAATAGCTCCTGTTCGGCGTCATAGCTTGACATAGGAATTTGACATGTCTTTTTCTCTCAGTCAATAACAAACAGTACCTAAAGGTCGCAAAAGTCCAAATGCTTGACCACTTAAAAGCTGCCACCATTGCCGGGGAAAGCAACAACTTGGCTGATAACTAACGGATTGTTTCTTTGACGTGGTTCAGTACGAAGCGGTACCACTGAGCTACTCGGTTCGGCACTACGCTGGAATGTAACTGACTTTTCTTGTTCTCTCAGAGATAGTCGTACTTGTGAGCTGTAGAAATCAAGTCCCTCGACAACTTGGACGCGTTGAAGATCGAGAAAGTCACCCCAAAAGAATTTAGAAACTAAATCGACCTCCAAAATTAAAGCTACCAGCTTATGTAAAGTCAGGACCAGAATGAATCACTTCACCTGACAGCTCACGTGTTGTGCTGTCCTCAGTGGGGGGTCACTCAAATTGCCACTACTCCAGTACCCTATACCGACCTCACATGTATGAATGCTCCTACACAAAGACCTACGATTACACAATTACATAATGCCTCTAAATAATGCTCAAATAAATACAGCCAAGAGAAAACATAAAAATCCTATTTGCGCGCAAATATTCCATTTTTCTCGGTATTTTCTGCATTTATTCAGTGTACAAAATGTTGCGAGATCATGACTTACAGAAGCATAATACATCATGAGGAATGTGCACATAAAAGGGATTCTAAAGGATTCTGTGTGTATCCAATAGCAAACGACTGCAAACTATACTACAACCAATCTAGAACAAAAGGATCTTAGTAAAGAAGAGCCTTTTTATGTGCTCAGACCTCATATATATATATCAAAATTTCAATAAGTCTGGGTTATTCCATTCTTTGTTTCGACAGCAGAAAAGGTAATAAGTTGATCTGATTGTAATGTTGATAATTTTTTTCACAATATAGTTTTGTTGTTTCTTGTCCTCCATGCCAAGTTCTTTTAACATTTCGATGAAATCAGACAATTGATGGGAGAATACACCCAAAGTACTGATGGAAAGGTTTACAAATTTAACCTGCTGAAATTGACTCTTGTGGTCGATGACAGTCTCGTGATATTTACGTTGTTTCCGGTCTAAGTTGTTTTGTAGATTTGTTTCAAAACCAACAGTTAATAGGCCATTTGCACGATGGCGTCATTTGACTACAACTACCAGAATGCTCTACGAATTTTCTTTCTTATTCAGATTTTTATTCCCTTTTGAGAATAGTCGAACAATTGGCACTAATCATTTTACAAAAGAAAGTGGGCAAAGCATTCTGGTAGTTGTAGTATATGACGCCATCATGCAAATGGCCTATTCTAGAATATACAAGCACTTATTTGATATGGACAACACTATGTCAGGACGCACCAGGAAGATCGACGTATAGGGAAGAGTTTTTGATGGATGGAAGACTATGAGCAATGGAATTCAGGACAGAATCATGACGCCAGGAAAAGCGGCCTTCTTGTAGGTAGTGATTACAACCCGCGACAACATGAAGAAGAGATTCAGGCATTAGGCATAGGGAGCAGTCAGAGTTGGAGGAAATACCCCATTTGACAAGGTTTTTCCGTGTAGGGAGAGTGTTGTTGATGTACCGGATGGTAAAGTTAAAGATATTTTTTGGCAAGTTAGACTGTGTGGTGGACCAGATTTTATTAAGTTGTTGCATGGAGTATTTAAGGACATTTGAAAAGAACGATCCTTGATTAGTGAGCTGATTTTGGAGTTTATCCTCTTGTGAAGAATGGAAATCTTTAAGAACTTGTTTTGTAGATGTGTACACGTCATACTGAATGTTTCTACCATTGCTAGTTGAGTTCCAGAGATGTTTTATTGAGTCATTAGTAGATGATTTTAATGCTTTGCGCAGAACTGTTTGACATTGGATGAATTTGATGGACGGAGGGACAATGTTCAGACCAAATTTGTTAGTGGTAAGGAAAACATTACTCAGTGTGCCTGATATTGGAATTTCAAGCCATTTGCGAATATACTTGTTAACAGAGGAATCGAGATTTTCTTTAACCCAAGTTAATGAGAGGTCAGCAACAGTAAAATGCCAGGATATTTTGGAAAGCACAAAGCGATTATAAAGGAGCAGTTTATTTTTAGGATGGAGAGGTTTCAAGTCAATGTCAGACATCATGTCTTCAATCACAGAAGTAAGCTCAGATTTGTGTTTTTCATTAGACATTTCAAAGTCAAAGTGCCTGCCCAGGTGGCAAAAAGAGTCGTTGGTTTTAACACGAGGAACAAGTTCATTGTTAATTAAAAGTGTAGGTAGGTATTGAACTGATTTGGATGTAGATTTCTTGATACCAAAAGTAGAGCATTTGTCAACCCTGATTATCATATCAGCTCATTGACACCAAATTACAAAACGATTAAGAAGATGCTGGTTTTCAGATTCTTGACTACTGATAACGGCCGCGTCGTCGGCAAACTGAAACCAGTGAAGTGGGTTTAGAAAATTGTAAGAAAAACCAAATTGACTGTATTTTTCTGACTTGATATGTTGGATGAATGTATTGAAACAGAGGTTGAAAAGAAGAGGACTAAGACAGTCGCCCTGTAGAACGCCACGGCCAACAGTTATGAAAGGAGTGTGATATTCAGAAGTGATGATGGATGTCTTGAAGTGGGTGTACAGGCTCTTGATGAGGGTTTTTATGTGGTCAGGAATGTGATGATAAGCGAGGACAGACTGGATCAGATTATGGTGGACCTCACCAAAAGCATTTTTAAGATCAAGCAGTGTTATTACCAGGGAGCATTGATTAATTCGAGCTTTATTGTTGGCCATCTGTGCAGTGTGTTCTAAGGTGCCTGAAATACCAGGGGTAAAACCTTTCTGGATATCATGTTCGATGAGATTATTCTTTGAGAGAAAAGAGAAGATTGCATTACGAAGGCACGATGTAAACACTTTCAAGGGAATGGATTCAAGAGTTATTGGACCGAAGTTAGAAGGAATGTTTGTGTCGCCTTTTTTGTGAATGAGGATTGTGCAGGCTTTTTTCCACACAGCAGGAATATCTCCAGAAGACCAAACTTGATGTATGACTTCAGTCAGGTAAGTTCTTAGAAATGGACAACGTTTAAAACATATAATTGAAAGCTGATCAAGCGGACAAGGACTACCAGAAGATTTCATTTTGCGGATAACATTTGTAACTTGATCATAGGTAGGAGGATCGATGTTGAAAGGTACTACAGGATGCGGAAGACTAGGAATCCAATGTGGAATAGTGAACAGCTTGTTTGGATTAACTGAACTGAGAGTCTTACGAAAATATGAAGCACATTCGGACATTCCAAAGGAAGGAAGGACATCTTTCTTATTAAAAACATTTTTGATATAACCCCAGAAGTTTTTACTGATGAATTTATTATGATACATTTTTGATATAACCCCAGAAGTTTTTACTGATGAATTTATTATGATCAATGGAATCTTTGGTCGACCTGATGAAATCAGAATCTTGTTTACGAAGCTTGTCACGCAAATGACGAGAGACATATTTTGTTTCGTTAAGGTCACCATTTGAAGATTTAAGATGTTTGAGCACTTTCTTTAAATCTTTAACTGAGTAATCTTTGTATTTAGCAATGAAGGTGTTATCAGAAATATGTTTATCCGCAAAACCATAATTTTCAGCAAAGTAGTTGTATATAACATCATTTAGGAGCTTGATGTCCAAATTCATATCTTGTGATCTGATTGGCAGATTTGAGTGTAGGGCAGATTTGAAAAAGGCATTTGCCGTTGACCATTCTTCGTCACTTTTTGAAAGATTTATGCCTTTTTTAAGATCTGGAGAATCATTTTCCTGAGCCAAATCATCAATAGAACTTTCTTCTGTTACAGACGGAGCAGTAAAATCATTGTTAAGTTGATGTTCATCAATATCGGCACGTAAATCATCGTTTAAACCAAGTATTACGCGACAGCTTCGCTGATGCATTTTCAGACCGCGAATTCCCTTACAATTCTTACCACAGCAGCACTTAACGATGCCATTGTTAGAAAGGCTGTTAGGAGAGTTGATGACTGGATGAGGTAGCCTAAATGAATGAGGTGCTTGGCCATTAGGAACTTGCTTTAAACGTTGTTTACATCTCCAAGTATGTCGACCCAGTGAAATGAACTCCACACCACAAAACGAACAGACATTACACAGCAACAACACGAGAATACTTGCACGAATCATTATACTTGCACTACAAGGACTTAACTATATCAATACGGTGAAGTTAAATGACGACTCGAGTAAGAAAATAGCAATAAAACTGACTACACGTACAGAGCACATTTGCACGCCATCTCTGCTCAGTGCATGATATAATAATAATAATAATAATAATAATAATAATAATAATAATAATAATAATAATAATAATAATTACAACAAAGGTTACATGAACATTATACCAGATTAAGTTATTATGTTACTTGAATTGTTTTTTTTTAATGAATTTCAGCATGGTTGATAAGACTTCCCTCTCCGAATTTATAAGGATACATGGTAATTTTTTTATTAATTGATTCTTCCGGCTATAAGTAATTAATGTGAGTTTCTACATTATTCAGTATTTGAATTCCAGTTAATTGGGCTCCTTCTCAGAAGTATAAGGGATATATAGCCCTTTTTCCCTCTTTTTCCATTAAGGTTTTTTTTTCACCTTCTAGAGATCTCATCTAGAGATGAGATACCATAGCATTAAGCTTCACGCTGTCATGAACAATTGCAATAGATGAGCTAATATATTTATAACCTTTTTTATATTATTTCCACGGGCAATAATACGTCTGAATTTATTAAGATTTTGATTGGAATAGGTTGGGAGGGTTAACTAAGCAGATGAATTATTTATATATATAGGTTTATATAGGGATGCCCCTGAGGGCCCGATTAGCGAAATCCGGGACATAAGGCCGGGGTGGGGCCGTCCTGGATTGATGTTAATCTGGCTCTTAGCAATATGTATGTATGGCCCATAGTGATCAAGCAAGAGATATAAGAAAGAATGGTTGGCTAACTGATGTGGAATTAGAAGGGATAAAGAGGATGATCGCAGCAGAGGGGACAATCAATGACAATAGCAATGAGGAAATCAGGGACGAGGAAAGTGAGATATTGGAGGAACATAGCACATTGCAGGATATTGAGGAAACTGTAGTAGTAGAAGCTCAAAGTGATGTACATATTGATTTCAAGGATATGGAAAATGACTTGACACCTGTGGAAAGAAAAATTCTAGATGAAATCTTGGCATTAATGAGATCAAACGAAAGCAATGACTATATATCATTTAAAAGAGTTGATCAGAATCAACTGAATGACATTACAAGGAGAGTAAATAATGTGATAATGTATATTCAAACAAATACGATAACTGAAACAAACAACCTTATCAAAGCTGCCAGTGTCTTTGTTGCAAGGGAACTCGGGTTAAAGAAAGGCATTAAAAAGAAAAAGAATGAGCCTTGGTGGAAACGACGAATAGAGGCTGATATCAAGAGAATAAGACATGACGTGAATATACTGGAAAGGGAGAAAAAGGGACATTTGAAGAGAAGAGCTAAGTTTGAGGTTTTAGAAAAGAAGTACAACATTAAGAGGAAAGGTTTGTCAGTAGTAATTGAAGAGTTGAAGCAGCGGCAATTAGCAAAATTGGCCAAAATAAAAAGATATGAGCAAAGAATCAAACAGTACAGACAAAATAGATTGTTTCAAATAGACCAAAAAAAGCTCTACCAGGAGTTGAATGGTGAAGTAAGAGCCGAGAATGTCATACCTAATGCAGAAGAAAGTAAAAAGTTTTGGAGTGACATCTGGGGGGTAAAGAAAGAACATAATCGAAATGCAGAATGGCTACAGAATATTAAAACAGAAAGAAATTACAATATACAGCCTGAAGTAGTGATCACCAAAGACATTGTATCTGCACAGTGCAAAAAAATGCCAAATTGGAAAGCTCCAGGGAGGGATGGTGTTCAAGGATATTGGATCAAAAGGTTTTGTGCACTGCATAAAAGGATTGCAGAACAGCTGAACGTCGTTTTAAATGGAGGAGGAGAACTTCCCCAGTGGATGACCTATGGAAGAACAATACTATGTTTGAAGGACCCGGCAAAAGGAAATGCAGTTGATAATTACAGACCTATATCCTGTCTTCCACTGATGTGGAAACTTTTCACGGGAATGATTGCAGAAAGTATGTACTCTTTCTTGGAAAAGGAAACCATCTTGCCTGATGAGCAAAAAGGGTGTCGTAGAGGAAGTCGTGGGACAAAGGATCAATTGCTCATAGACAAGGCAGTACTACGTGACTGTAAGAGAAGGTGTACGAACTTGGCCATGGCATGGGTAGATTTTCGGAAGGCATATGACATGGTGCCTCACTCTTGGATAATTGAGTGTTTAGAGCTGTTTGGGATAGCGGAAAATATAAGAACCTTTATACAAGAAAGTATGAAAGCATGGAAGACTGAACTGACAGTGTCAGGAGAGACACTTGGTGATGTAGGGATAAAAAGAGGAATTTTTCAGGGGGACAGTTTGTCACCGTTATTGTTTATCTTATGTATGATACCAATGACTGTGATATTGAGAGAGACAAAAGCTGGGTACTATTGGGAGAAAGGGAAGTATAAGATAAACCATTTAGTGTTCATGGATGACCTTAAATTATTTGGCAAAAATCAAGATCAAATCGACTCTCTAGTGCAAACGGTGTATTTGTTTAGCAAGGATATTGGTATGGAGTTTGGGTTAAAGAAGTGCGGGGTGTTAGTTATGAAAAGAGGCAAAATAGTAAAACTTGATGGCATTAAGCTGCCAGATGGAGGGGTTATGAAGACAATTGAAGAAAATGGATATAAGTATTTAGGTATTGTTGAGATGGACAAGATTAAGGAGAAGGAAATGAAGGATGTATTTATTAAAGAATATAAAAGAAGGCTGAAATTGGTACTTAAATCCAAACTGAATGGACGCTTTAAGATTACGGCAATAAAAACATGGGCAGTGGCAGATATGGGGCAGGGATTATCAAATGGCTAGCAGAAGAACTGAGAGACTTGGACAGAACAACACGAAAGATGATGACCATGAATGGAGCTTTGCATCCTAAAAGTGATGTACACAGACTTTATGTACCAAGGAAGAAAGGAGGAAGAGGGCTAGTTGGGTGTGAGGGATGTGTTAGAACTGAAGAAAATAACCTGGGATGGTATATCAAGAATTCTAAGGAGAAGCTTTTAAAGGGAGTAATGGCAGTGGGTGTGATAGAGACAGAAGATGTGAAAAGTAAGGATGATTTCAAAGAGGGTATCAAAACTTTAAATTTCAACACCTGGAAGGAGAAAAGGATGCATGGACAGTTTATAAGACAGGTTGATGAAACCGCTGATACTGGTAAATGTTGGGAATGGCTTAGAAAAAGTGACCTAAAAGTTCAAACAGAAGCCTTGATATGTGCAGCTCAAGAACAAGCAATACGGACAAACTATGTTAAATTTAATATTGATAAAACAGTGGAGTCACCATCCTGTAGATTGTGTGGTCAAAAAAGTGAGACTGTAAACCATGTTATTAGTGAGTGTGCAAAGTTAGCACAGAGAGAATACAAAAGGAGGCATGATAAGGTAGGGAAAATAGTGCATTGGAAACGTTGTGGGAAATACAACCTTGATAGAAAGCAAAAGTGGTATGAGCATGAACCAGAGAGTGTTATGGAGAATGATGCTGTTAAGATACTTTGGGATGTGAATATACAGTGTGACAATGTAATTGGAGCACGAAGACCAGATATTGTTGTTATTGAAAAAGAGGGAAGAATATGTAAGATAGTTGCCATTGCGATCCCAGGTGATAGTAGAATTTGTGAAAAGGAAACAGAAAAAGTAGAAAAGTATCAGGACCTTAAGATAGAGATTGGACGATTATGGAACATGAGAAAGGTAATGGTAATTCCAGTAGTGATAGGTGCTCTTGGGTGTGTTACTAAGAGCTTGGATAAATGGTTGGAAAAATTAGACATTCAAATCAACACAGCTTTTCTCCAGAAGACAGCACTCCTAGGAACAGCAAGGATTTTGAGAAGAGTTCTGCAATTACGAACTCACGAAGAGGGAGCCCTTTGGACCCTGATCATTTGTTATGATCCGCTCTCTAGGGTAATCATTCAGCATAAAACCAGCTTGTGTAAAGACAATAATAATAAATAATAATAATAATAATAATAATAATAATAATAATAATAATAATAATAATAATAATAATAATAATAATAATAATAATAATAATAATAATAATAATAATAATAATAATAATATGGCGATATGGTGCTGGAATTATCAACTGGACAAAGTGCGAATTGCAAAACATCGATAGAAAGACAAGAAAGTTGTTGACCATCTACAAAATGTTGCACCCTCGTGGAGACGTGGATCGTCTTTATCTCCCAAGAGAAAGTGGTGGTCGGGGACTTATTGGAGTCGAAGACTGTGTAATAATAGAAGAAAAGAGCCTAGCAAGTTATATTGCAAACAACACAGATGAATTGATGGCACCGTGTAGAAGAGAAAACGTACTACAGACCGGTGATGGGGAAAATCAAAGAGCACTGAAAGAAAAGAGAATGGCCGAAAGAAAGGACAAGTGGCAGAGTAAACCTTTGCATGGACAGATACTACGGCAGACTGAAGATATTCGTGATACTGCCTCGTGGGACTGGATGCGTAAGGGAGAGCTTAAGAAAGAAACTGAAGGACTGATTACAGCAGCTCAAGAACAAGCCTTAAGAACGAATGCTATTAAAGCTAACATTGATAAGCAAAACGTATCGCCTTTATGCAGAATGTGTGGACTGAAAGACGAAACAGTTAGTCATATCATCTGCGAATGTAGCAAGCTGGCCCAGATAGAGTACAAGCGTCGGCACGATAACGTTGCCAGGATAATACATTGGGAATTATCAAAGCTGCATGGACTACCACACACTGATAAATGGTACGAGCATGATCCCAATAAAGTCACAGAGGCGAATGGGATAAAACTTCTTTGGGACTTTAACATCCAAACTGATAAAGTCATCGAACACCATAGACCCGACATCTTGCTCGTGGACTACAAACAAAGACAATGCAACATCATAGATATTGCTGTTCCAGGTGACGCGAGAACAAAAGATAAGGAAAAGGAGAAGGTGGAAAAGTACCAAGAAATAAAGAGAGAAATATCCCGGATGTTGAATGTTAAAGTGTCTGTCACGCCTATCGTAATAGGAGCACTAGGAATTGTAACAACCAACTTAAAGAAATATCTCAAGCAAGTTGGACTTACAGTGAGAGTGGATCTGTTACAGAAAGCAGCTTTGTTAGGAACTGCAAGGATTTTAAGAAAAGTACTGGACATGTAGAGGACAATGAACTTGAACAATGAACAATGCAAATGTAAAAAAATTGAGTGCGGTAGCATCAGAACATTATGTAGGGGGCTAGATTGATTGGGTAAGGTGTACTTACATAGTCTTCTGATGAGATCGGAAAAAAAAAAGTTAGATATTGATTGCGGTGGTATCGGAGTTACATGTTGTGTTTTACTCACTTTAACCAATCACAGTATGGTTAGTGGTGAGTAAGGAGTACTGACATGATTTTCCGATGCCATCGCAACCACACAAGGCAAACTGTATGTTTAGATAATCAATTCAATTGCTGTAGATGGCCTTCGGATGAAGGCCGAAATATCCTATTAAAAAACAAAATGACAAGCCTTCTCGTATTCCTATTCCTTATCAAGCTGCCCAAAAGAACATATTTAACATGTAAATTTATATTTAGTTGGTTAGGATGTCTGAGGCTTTAGGAAAAAGCTTGACAGCTGTAATACCAGGAGACATTTGTAAAGAGAATTATCCTGTGATGTAATAAAAATAATAATAATAAGGACTTTCTATAAATAGACAACCTGAGTGGAGATTTAATTTCACACTACAGGTGTAAAATACCACTTAGCCTCAACCCCATGACCTGGGGCTTAGAGACTAAGCACTCTCTGCAGAATGAGGGTGGTGCCAATGATTGCAGATGTCTGCATGCCACCCAGCACATCTGGAATACCGAGATCTTTCAAGTACCCCTCAAGATTGCTTGACACGACCCCTAAAGTGCCAACGACCAATGGAATCACCTTTGTTGATACCCAGTGCAACTTTCGTATCTCCTTTGCAAGAGGAGAATATTTGGCAATTTTCTCCTCTTCCTTCACCATCACATTGCGATCCCAAGGCACCGAGAAATCAACAAAGGTCCACTTATGAGCCGCCCAATTCAACACAGTAACATCTGGGCGATTATGTTCCATCTTCTGTGTTGTCTCGACGCTCCTGTCCCACCAAATCTCTACTTCTCCATCATCCGAAATCCTAACTTCATCTGGAACCTCCTTATACCACACATCAGCACACTTCACCCCATACTTCCGACACAACTCCCAATACACCCGCAACCCCATCCGATCATGTCTCTTCTTATATTGCTTCTGGGCCAAAACGCTACAACCACTTGCCAAATGGCCAACAGACTCCACCTCCTTCCCACAAACCCTACACTTTGGATCCACATTCTCTTTCTGAATGGTTGCCCGGAAAAACCTTGTCCTCAGAGCTTGCTCCTGTGCTGCAAAAACAAACCCCTCAGTGCCCTTACCCAAATACCCGGCCCTTAACCACTGCCAAGACCGCTCATCAGCAACCTCACTCACATCCCTCATGAATTTCCCATGCAACCTCTTCTCTAGGAAATTTTCTCTCCTCTCCTTCTGCACCCTCTTCTTATACTCCTTCTTCGTCTCACCAACCTGCAATGACTCACCAACCACCTTTAACATCCAATTGTCACTCTCTTTAACATACCCAAACAAACCCAACTCTTCTGCCCTCACACAGTCAACGACACTGATCAGCCCCCTATCACCATGCTTCCTTTTCATGTACAACCTTGGAACACTCCCCTTCTTGTGAAAGACCCCAAACATTGTCAACCTCTTTCTCGTCTTTACATCCATCTCCTTCAACTCCCGATCACTCCAGTCCAAAATCCCAGCACTATATCTTACCACACTGACAGCCCAAGCATTGATAGCCTTGATCAAATTACCACCATACAACTTCGACTTTGCCACAAGTTTCACCCTTCTCAAGTACTCATCTCTTACTTTCTTCTTCATTTCCTTCTGCATGATATCTGCCCCTTCTAACACACCCAAGTACTTATACCCATTTTCGTCCATCTCACTCATTACCTGACCATCAGGCAAAACAATCCCTTCACAACGTTCTTTAGCTCCCTGCTTCGATACTAACACTGCACACTTGTCCAACCCAAACTCCATCCCAATATCCCTCGAAAATACCTGAACCACCTCAATCAACCTTTCCAACTCATCCTCTGACCTACTATACAACTTCAAGTCATCCATGAACAGCAGATGATTCATCACCCGATGCTCCTTTCCAAACTTGTACCCGATGGTCTCCCTTCTCAACAACATGGTGAGGGGGATCATAGCGAGAACAAACAGCAGAGGGGACAGTGAATCCCCCTGGAATATTCCACGCTTAATCCCCACTTCTCCCAACACTTCCCTATTCGACGTCAACACAGTCCTCCAATCCTTCATACTACCACACAACAGTCCCATCACATTATCAGCCACCTTCACCATCCCCAACATCTCCATAAGCCAGGAATGTGGCACCATGTCATATGCCTTCCTGTAATCAATCCACCCCATCGCTAAACATCTCTTCCTCACCCGCGCTTCCCTCAATACAGCCTTGTCAATTAACAACTGATCTTTTGTCCCTCTCAACTTCTTCCGACATCCCTTCTGCTCATCCTGCAACAATCCATTCACGTCCAAATGCTGATACAGCTTCTCAGCCAAAATCCCAGTGAGAAGCTTCCACATCAACGGTAAACATGTTATTGGTCTGTAATTACTTGCCACTGTTCCTTTGGCACGATCCCTCTGAATCAGCACAGTCCTACCCTTCACCATCCAGTCTGGCACCTGTCCTCTAGTCAAACAACCATGTAAACTCTTTGCAATCATCCCATGCAAAGACCTGAACCTCTTAAACCAAAATCCCCTCACACCATCTGGACCTGGAGCCTTCCAATTAGCCATCTTCCGGATTCCACCTTGGACATCTTTAACACTAATACAAACTTCACCTTGCTTTGTCACATCACTCGTCCTATCCCTCACTTCTCTAAACCAACTAGCCTCGTCATTATGCCTCTTCTCCACTGACCAAATCCCACTCCAGAATTCAGTTGCCTCCCTAGCATCAGGTGCTTCAGTTGACCCCAAGGTTGCCTTTCCATCCAATTCCTTGTACAGCTGACTGATTATTTTTGAACAAATTGTTCTGTCTAGTCTTTGTGCAACTGTCCAGATACCACTGTATCTTCAAACTTCCTGATTTTATTTTTCCTTTGAGCAAAGTAGCCACGGCTACTGTCCCTTTTGCAACAACCTCATACTTGTTGATCAACCGGTCCATTATCTTCTTACTCAGCACATTTTCTTTTCTCAGCTCCTCTACTCTAGACAAATCCTTTCGCCATTCAACAATGCTCTTCTCAATCCTTCTCTGCCACCTAGGTTTCTTCATGTCAAACTTCTTCCCTTTCTTCTTCCCAATCAAACCCAACCTATCAGCAACAACAAAGGATCCTGTATACAACAGCCTATTAATCTCTGATACAGACATCTTGTCTTTCACAAGATTATGCATCAAACTATCAACAATCTGCACCTCCCTGTTAACCTTCCTCCTATCCAAAGCCTTCAACCCCGGCACTTCTGTCCACTCTTCCCCTTCAAACACTATTCTCATCTTCTCAAGTACCTCCTTCTCCTCGTCACTTGCTATCCTGAGACCATTATCTCCATGAAAAGTAACCAGTCTCTCCATTACCACATTAACTCCTCTTAACCCAACTTCATTCACTTCAACTGTCCTTTCTCTTCCCCTTGTGTCAACATCACCATTCGCCCAATCCACCTCATCTTCACAGCCACCTACTCCCTCAATCACTCCAGACTTATTTTGGACACCACTCTCAATCTGAAATCCAAGAAACTCATTCTCATCGTCACTTTCACCAAACAAAGCACTCCATTCTGCCTTTCTAACATCTATCAACTCCTGTCCCTCACTGTCCATCATTCTAATCTCATCTTTGACCATCTTCTCAATCTCATCCCTCTCCATCATTGTCAGCAGCCCCTTCTCAACACTCTTCAGTTGCGACAACAAACTTGGTACTTCTCTCACACTCAATCCTCTTTCGTCCCACAAAGCCTTCACCTTCTTTATATATCCACCTGACCTCTTCCCACCACTTCTAACAAAACATTCCCACAAGAACTTCCTCTCCTCATGCGTCCACCAATTTTTGCACTTTCCTCTTTTTCCACTCTTGTGAAGTCCAACAACTGAACCTCTTGTCACAAAATCAATGGCCTGCCCCTGATTAGCCTCTAGAAGAGGCCTTTCAAAATGTCTGGCTTTTCGCCCCTCAGTAGCTTCCAAAGAAGCTCTTTCAAGATCATTGGGATTGGAAAAATCAACCCCAGGCTTGTCCGCCCCACTGGAACCTAGCCTGTCATCACAGCAATGCAACATGCTAATAAAATCTCCAGTAACACTCAGTGTTAAAATCTCTGGGTCGTATGTTCAGTTCTCCCTCTCAAGGGATATCCAGCGGCACCACTAGGAGGAATACGATCACCGCCATAATGAAAACTTTATTTTTATGTTTTGTTACATGTACGTGCAATTGTAAATCTCTCTACTTATAGGTGAAATACAATTGGCTACTTGATTAACAATATTATCATAAACTAGATACATTCAACATTCAACCGCTGCGCAAGACCAAGCACTACAAACAAACTCTCTGAAAAGCATCTACAACAACAAAGAATCACCACTCTGTCGCCTGTGCAAAGAAAGAACTGAAACTGTAGAGCACCTTATATTGGGCTGTACGACTTTGGCTGGTAAGGAGTACAAAGAAAGACATGATAATGTTGCTAAAAACATACATTGGCATTTATGTGAGAAATACGGAATAGAAAGTACTGAAACTTGGTGGAGCCATGAACCAGAAGCAGTAGCAGAAAATCAAGATGTTAAAATCCTCTGGGACTTTAATGTATACACAGATAGAAAGATAACTGCGAGACGTCCAGATATTGTGATCATCGACAAAAGAACAAAGAAGGTTAAACTAATCGATGTGTCTGTACCAGCAGATCGCAGGATAGATGAAAAAGAAAAGGAGAAGATTGACAAGTATCAAGAGCTCAGAATAGAACTAGAAAGACTATGGGGAATGAAAACAATGACTGTACCAATTGTAATAGGATCTTTAGGAGCAATTTCAAAACATTTCAAAGATCATTTACATAGGCTAGACATCGATAAGATCAGTCTTATAGACATGCAGAAAACTGTACTTCTTGGTACTGCACATATACTGAGAAGAGTGCTTCAGCTCTCAGGAGCAGGATAGTTCTCGAGCTAGAAGTAATAAGTTACCAGCAATACTACATTTGTAAATCATTATATACCAGTTTGCTGTGAAATAAAAGATAATAATAATAACTAGACGCATAACTGCGTGAACATGGGCTTCCTGTCATAATTAGTCATAAGCTTCATTTTTATTACGTATAACAATGTCCAATTTAGCTATAAAATCAACATGTACTGATAGTTCTATCAAACAAACTACGCATCTATTCTTGAAAAAGCGACTTATTATCCAATTTATCTTCAGCTTCAGTAATATGTGTTATATCTGTGTGGGCTCATTGCTAATATTTGTACAATCAATAACATCTTTTTCAATGTGTTATTAGCCATGTAAGTGCTGCTTGTACAGATGTTGGTCTGACAGCTTCAAAATATACATGACCTCTAAATTGTAGTTTTCTTTTTAACTTAAGCATAACTAGACGCACACATGCGTTCACTCGTGCCCCGGGAGCCCCCTTTAAGAGAGGCTCCAATGACCGGCCCTGTTCGTACTCTTCCCCAAGCCGTTTCACGAATTCTTCACCATTCTGGGAAATAGTTAACCGTAATATAATGACCTTTTTTGAATCAGCTAACTTAAACTAAAGAATATCTGATTAGTCAATTTGTCTGTCAGCAGCTATTAGTGTTTGCCTTTGTCTTTCATGGATAGTATTATATATATCTCCGACATGCAAAAATATTACCAGCGAATGTATCAGTTTATTCAGCGAATATACCAGTTTATTCAACTTTTTATTCCACTTATGTATCTCAATTGTTTGATGTAAAGACTTCTACAACAGCGTTTTTGACACAATAACAAATCCTGTACTTTTTCGTTCATGTTTCGAATGTATCTTTGAATAGGCCGATCTTTGTTTACATCTGTCGCGCATGCGCACTTAGCTGGGTGGCAAAAAAGAAACAAGATGGCGGACAGTGAATCGGATGCGAAGAAAATCAGTGGCAAAAACAAGGCTTATTTAAGCACCCTAACCCCAGAGGACAGAAAGAGATACAAAGAAAAGCTCAGCGTTGGTGTTGGAAAAGATTTCGAAGAATTTCTGAACCCTTACGAGATATGGGAAGACGAAAAGCTTTGGTCTGACTCGCCATTGAAATGGCCAAGTGTCACTTACGGTGACATCTTCTTCTACCTGATAGATACGCCAGGTCCATTCACAAAAGAGAAACTCAAGTCCTACAAGAGCCTGGAAGCATATGATTATTTTATTTCAAGGAAGGTTGGTCCTGTTTTTACCTACACCGGCAAACAAAACCCATCAAAACACATACTTCTAAAGGCACATGTGAGGCCTGGTCAAGCAGAGTCTGTAAAGGAATCTCACCTTCCCTGGGTGATATCTAAAGACAGTGGAGAAATTGTGACTGCTCATTGTGACTGCAAAGCTGGGTATGTTTATTCTGGAATATACATTATCATTTTTATTATGATTTTGAGGAAGAATATAATAGTTGTAATTCATTCATTTCAGTCTGGGTGAGACATGCAGTCATGTGGCTGCTTTACTCTTCAAGGTAGAAGCAGCAGTCAGAATCGGCTTAACAGTCGCCGCTTGCACTAGTGAAGGTTGTAGGTAAGTCATTAAAACGGTTTTATCGATTTTCCCTTATTCGGAGAAATTTATTTGAATTCTGTGTAAACATTTGCTTCCCCAGAAATTCATTCATTGTGTTTAAATACATCATCATCAGTCCTAGTAATTCAGTGGTTAAATTAATTGAAATTAATTTTCTGAACAAAAAATATTTATATATTAATTTTTGGTGTAATTACTTTGGAAGGTGGAATCGAGTGTTTGGAAACAACTCCCTCACTGCTCCATTTGAAGAAATTGACTTCAGTCCAGGGAAAAAAAAGGAAGTAAAGCCAAGAAAACCATGTCCCAAGATTGCAAGGACGCCTCTAGCTTGTACTAGAGGAGATGAGGGATACATGGATGCCTATCGTGGATTTCTTGACAGGTTAAAGGAAATATGTCCCAGTGCATGTGTTTTTAAATCACTCCCTAGACTTAATCCAGAAGAAACAGACACTGCTAATAGTCAAACAGACCACAGCCAAGTTGAAACAGACTCTAGTAAGTTAGTCTGGATTGTTAGACCACTTGCACTTATTTCCTTAATTCAATTTGGAGAACAAAACAATAGTTCTTCTCTCTCCCAAAAATTTTACACCTTTGCTTGTGTACATTTTTTTGTTTTGTTTTGTTTTGTACTCTAATTTGAACCTTAAAGGATTCAGTACATTATAAAGTGATTTTGATAAACCTGTGAAACATAAACACTGATTCTATTGTGTTTTGTTGTTGCCATTTGGCTATTCCTTTTTATACACTTAAACAGGATGAAAACCACTATATAATAAAAACAATTATGATGGCATTAATGACTTTTTATTTCATTAAATTTTAAAATCATTTTTCAGGTAATGATGATGATGAAACTGATGACAATACCTACGAAATTGTATTTCACAATGTACAGACACATAATAAACCTTTGATTCATCCTAGAACACCATTAGATCCACCAGGGTATCCATTAGTTGGAGTATGCATAGAAAAGTTTTCTGCCATTCCTCCAAATACTTCAGCAAAGTACATCAATTATGTAAACATGTTAAATGTATCGTGTGAGCAAGCACAAAGACTTCAGTGTGAAACACAAAAACAGGCAGAATGTCCAAAATGGCATGAGCTGAAATACCCTAGAATAACAGCATCAAACTTTGGTAAAATATGCTAGGAAAGAGATTAGCAGTGTCTCTTAGGAAGTAGAAGATGTGAAAGACTTTAGAAAAAGGAAAACAGAGGAAAGAATGCAAGAACTTGTGAACAAAGAGCTACATGCCCAGTTTATCAGAGAGGTTGAAAGTGTTTCAAGTGATAAAAGTTGGGTGTGGCTGAAAGACGGAAGCTTGAAAAAAGAAACCGAAAGCCTAATCTTAGGACTAATCTTATCAAAACCAAAATAGATAGATCACAGGACAATCCCAAATGTCGGTTGTGCCATCAAAAAGATGAGAGTGTTAATCACATACTGTGTGAATGCAATGCAATGGCACAAAAAGAGTACAAAAAAAAGACATGATGGAGTTGCTAGAACACTCCATTGGGATTTGTGTCGAGCATATGGGCTTGAACATGCTGAAAAGTGGTACGAACATAATCCTGAACCTGTGATAGAGAATCAAGACGTGAAGCTCTTATGGGACTTTACTATCCAAACTGACAAGAAAATCTCACACAATAGACCAGACATTGTATTGATTGATAACAGTAACAATAATTGCCATATAATAGATGTTGCTTGCCCTGGAGATAAGCGAATACAAGATAAGGAAAGAGAGAAAATAGAGAAAAACACAGATCTTGCAGTGGAAATCCAAAGGCTTTGGAAACTGAAGAATGTGAAGGTTGTGCCGATAGTTATTGGGGTGTTGGGAATGTTCACCAACAAACTAGAACAATATCTAAAGCATCTTAAGTTAAACATCAAGTGGCATTAATTCAGAAAACAGTCTTGTTAGGCTCGGCTAGAATCCTCAGAAGAATCCTATCTGTCTAAGGTGACTTGTTGCCACCTGACAATAGGATCAGTTACCAGTGGAAACATCTTTTACTGTGAAATTACAGAAATAATAATGGAAACTTTATTCTATAGTTATACAACAATTACAAATCTCTCTACTTACAGGCAATTTGCAATTGACTACTCGAGTGATACATGCATTTATAAATGTAAACGACAAAATGATCTGGGTTATTCCATTATTTGTTTCAACAGCAGAAAAGGTAATAAGTTGATCTGATTGTAATGTTGATAATTTTTTTCACAATATAGTTTTGTTGTTGCTTGTCCTCTAGGCCAAGTTCTTTTAACATTTCGATGAAATCAGACGATTGATGGGAGAATACACCCAAAGTACTGATTGAAAGGTTTACAAATTTAACCTGCTGAAATTGATTCTTGTGGTTGATGACAGTCTCGTGATATTTACATTGTTTCTGGTCTAAGTTGTTTTGTAGATTTGTTTCAAAACCAACAGTTAATTCTAGAATATACAAGCACTTATTTGATATGGACAACACTATGTCAGGATGCAAGCTGTCACCAGTTATGATAGAGGGGCTCGGAAAACCAGGAAGATCGACGTATAGGGAAGAGTGTAGGGAGAGTATTGTTGATGTACCGGATGGTAAAGTTAAAGATGTTTTTCGGCAAGTTAGACTGTGCGGTGGACCAGATTTTATTAAGTTGTTGCATGGAGTATTTAAGGACATTTGAAAAGAACGATCCTTGATTAGTGAGCTGATTTTGGAGTTTATCCTCTTGTGAAGAATGGAAATCTTTAAGACCTTGTTTTGTAGATGTGTACACGTCATACTGAATGTTTCTACCATTGCTAGTTGAGTCCCAGAGATGTTTTATTGAGTCATTAGTAGATGATTTTAATGCTTTGCGCAGAACTGTTTGACATTGGATGAATTTGATGGATGGAGGGACAATGTTCAGACCAAATTTGTTAGTGGTAAGGAAAACATTACTCAGTGTGCCTGATATTGGAATTTCAAGCCATTTGCGAATATACTTGTTAACAGAGGAATCGAGATTTTCTTTAACCCAAGTTAATGAGAGGTCAGCAACAGTAAAATGCCAGGATATTTTGGAAAGCACAAAGCGATTATAAAGGAGCAGTTTATTTTTAGGATGGAGAGGTTTCAAGTCAATGTCAGACATCATGTCTTCAATCACAGAAGTAAGCTCAGATTTGTGTTTTTCATTAGACATTTCAAAGTCAAAGTGCCTGCCCAGGTAGCAAAAAGAGTTGTTGGTTTTAACACGAGGAACAAGTTCATTGTTAATTAAAAGTTTAGGTAGGTATTGAACTGATTTGGATGTAGATTTCTTGATACCAAAAGTAGAGCATTTGTCAACCCTGATTATCATCACAGCCCATTGACACCAAATTACAAAACAAAAAGATGCTGGTTTTCAGATTCTTGACTACTGATAACGGCCGCGTCGTCGGCAAACTGAAACCAGTGAAGTGGGTTTAGAAATTTGTAAGAAAAACCAAATTGACTGTATTTTTCTGACGTGATATGTTGGATGAATGTATTGAAACAGAGGTTGAAAAGAAGAGGACTAAGACAGTTGCCCTGTAGAACGCCACGGCCAACAGTTATGAAAGGAGTGAATAATTTAACTTTATAATAATAATGGAAACTTTATTTTCATTTTTCATTGTAAATCTCTCTATAAAAGGTAACTTACAATTGGCTACTTGAAATTGACATTTATAATGAAAGCGATTAATATGAAACTAAACAAAACGAAAAAAAAAAAAAAAAAACAAATGAAATAATAAAGAAACTTAAAATTTCATCAATTCGGGATTTTCCCAATCTTTGTTTCTTTTACAAAAGATAAAATACGTTGATCTAATGGCAATGTTGACTATTTTCCTAATTATGTACAGTTTATATTTCTTCTCAAATCCTAGCTCATCTATCATGTCTAAAAAAGAAGTACATTCAGTCGAGAAAACTCCGAGGCAACTGATTGAGAGATTAACAAATTTTACAGATTTAAAACTATTGTGTAATGTTGTAAGAAGAGTTTTGTACTTTAAGTATTTTCTGTTCACATTCTTTGTTAGGTTGGATTCAAAACCAACAGTCAATTCTACGATGTATAGGCAGTCATTTGTTTTTATCAGCAAGTCGGGTCGATGAGCTTCACCAGTGATTACTGAGGGGTTTTTATATCCGTCGATGTCAGCGTAAAGAGAAGATCTGTTAATTTCAGGTTGTAATGATGTCGCAATGAAGTTAACGATGGAATCATGTCTCCAGGTGAAACGGTTGAGATAGTGCTGGCACCCTGCAACAATGTGATTAAGTGATTCTGATGAACAGCAAAAGGAGCACTCACAAGTGGCCAATAGGCCCCATGTTACTAGATTCTTGCGTGTGGGTAGTGAATTGTTGATGTATCGTATGGCAAAATTAAAAATGTTCCTAGGAAGATTAGCGTGAGCGGCAGACCAGATGGAGTGGAGTGATGACAGGGAGTATTTAGTGATGTTGAAGAAAAATGATCCTTGTGATGTCAAGTGATTTGTGAGTTTTTCTTCATATATAGACCTAAAGTCCTTGAGCACTTCTTTAGTTGACTGGAAAACATCAAACTGTATGTTTGAGTTGCTGCTAGATGACTTCCAAAGATGATTTATTGCACTGCATAATAATAATAATAATAATAATAATAATAATAATAATAATAATAATAATAATAATAATAATAATAATAATAATAATAATAATAATAATAATAATAATAATAATAATAATAATAATAATAATAATAATAAAAAAAAAGACAAGAAAGAAAGAAAGAAAGAAGACAAGTGCAAGAAGACCTGACTTAGTTATTGAAGATAATGACAAAAAGAAGATTTATATTATAGATATGTCATGCCCTATGGAAGAAAATGTTGAGGAAAAGAGGAGAGAAAAACTGATGAAATATCAGCAGATTGCATTTGAGATGAGAGAGAGGAGGAGAGGGTTTAAAGTGTTTATATTGCCGGTGGTTATTGGATGCTTTGGTGGTGGAGGAAACAAAGTATTAAGTGTCCTGAAGGAACTACTTCAGGACAATGCTGATAAAGTATTGGGAGAAATGACAAAGGTTGTATTATGGGAGAGTGAAAGTTTGATAAGAAGGGTTTTATCTGGACTAATCCAAGGGGAATAGTCGTTTTGTTTCTGCTATCAAGGACATCATTTTTAAGTAAAGATAACTTTTAAGTAAATGAATTTTTTAATTTCTTTTTTTTTTATTCGAAGAGAATTTTTATGGAAAAATGCACATTTTTACATTTTTGTTTTTAAATGATATTTTTATTTGCTTTTATAGATGTTTTTAATCCTCTTTGTTCAGAGCTAAATGGGTAGACAAATGTTTGGTTACCCATCATTTTGGCCTTAAAGAGGCTTTTCACTTTCAATAATAATAATAATAATAATAATAATAATAATAATAATAATAATAATAATAATAATAATAATAATAATAATAATAATAATAATAATAATAATAATAATAATAATAATAATAATAATAATAATAATAATAATAATAATAAGAGCAGCAAACCCTGAAGTAAGACCGTATATCGACGAAAATAAGTTAGCAAATGTAAGAAGGGACATTATCAACAACAAAAGATTATTAGAAGCAGAGCTAGAGGGAATACGAAAGAACATCAGAGAGAATAAAGGAGAAGATATCGCAGATACGCAAAGCAATGAAGAAGCAGGAATAGAACAATACAACGAGGAACTAGAGTCAACATCACAGAGTGAAGTGGAAAGTCAAGCGAGTCGAGAGGATCAAGAAATGGTAGATGATATTAAGGTTAAGATATTAAGCAAGTGGGTTGAGATGAATGACCAAGACATGAACACCAGAGATAAGCTACCAAAAATCAAAGAGAATAGAAAGACCAGGAAAGTTATTGAGCATGCAAATAAAAGCATCGAAGATATAAAAAAAGAACATAAGCTAAAAGACATCAACAGAGACAAACCATCGCCCAGTGAAAAGGACCACAAGAAATGTAAGGAAAAGGAAAGAACCAAAGTGGAAAGAAAAGCTGAAAAGAGACATAGAAAGACTAAGAAAAGAAGCGTCAGTCATAAGTGAGTTACAAAACCCAAGTTCAAACATCTCCGACAGAAAAAAGGAGAGAATCTGTCAAAAGTACAAAATAACATCAAGCGACTGCGCAACCAAGTTAAAAGAAACACTGCTACAACAAATATCTGCAAAGGCACAGCGTCTACAGAGACTAGAAAAAAGAAACAAACAGTTTCATCAAAATAACTTGTTTAAAGAGAACCCTAGACAGCTGTACAGAGAACTCGGAAAGAAAGCAATAAAGGTAGAAAGATCACCATCAAAAGAAGAAATGGAGGAATACTGGAAAAACATATGGGAAGATACAAAACGTCATGACCATACGGCAAGTTGGATAAAAGACCAAAACCATCTACACAGAGAGTTACAGGAACAAAAATGGAATGATATAACGTTGGAGGAATTTGTGTGTACCATAAAGAAAGGAAACAACTGGAAAGCTCCGGGCGTTGACAAGATACCAAACTTCTGGCTTAAGTATATTACGTCCCTACACGCAGACTTAGTTAAAGAATTTAACATCATCATGAAGGATCCAGGAAAAACACCAAACTGGCTTACAAAGGGAATGACTCACCTGTTGGCAAAGAACGATGAAACCGAAGACCCAAAGAACTACAGGCCAATAACATGTCTTTCAACAACATATAAGGCCCTAACATCAATCCTCTCTAACAGAACGTACATTTTCCTGGAAGAGAACAACCTTCTGCCGATAGAACAGAAAGGCTGTCGACGGCAATCCTATGGCTGCAAAGACCAGCTGCTGATCAATAAAATGGTGCTGGAAGACGTAAGATCAAGAAACAAGAACATAAGTACAGCCTGGATAGATTACAAAAAAGCCTTTGACAGCGTCCCACATAGCTGGATAAAAGAATGCCTAAGTATATACAAAATATCACCAGTTATCAGAAACTTCATTGAAACAGCAATGTGCCACTGGAGAACCAATATCACTCTTAAAAGCGAGTCTGGAGAGATCAAATCAGATGAAATAAAGATAAACAACAGAATATTTCAGGGGGATTCATTTTCGCCGCTGCTGTTTTGTCTCGCTTTAGCACCGCTAAGTCATCAACTAAAGACCAGCGAATGTGGCTATGACATCAACAAAGTAAAAATCTCCCATCTATTCTTCATGGACGATCTGAAGCTGTATGGTCGTAATGATGCACAACTCGAATCGCTACTCCACACCGTTGCCAAGTTCAGTAAAGACATCAAGATGAACTTTGGGCTCGACAAGTGCGCGAAGGCGACGTTCATCAAAGGAAAGCTAGAAAGATCAGCAAATATCGAGTTGAATAGAGATATAATAATCAAAGATCTAGACCAAGAGGAATTTTACAAGTATTTAGGAGTGAGAGAAAAGAATGGAATACAACACGCAAAAATGAAGGAACTAATACGCAAGGAATACTACAGAAGAATCCGTATGGTATTAAAAAGTGAACTCAACGCACAAAACAAGATAAACGCTATTAACACCTTAGCGGTCCCAGTTGTCAGCTATAGCTTTAACATCAACTGGACTCTCAATGATCTTATGAAAATCGACAGGAAAACAAGAAAATTCTTAACTATGTATAGAACTCACCATCCCAAATCCGATGTGGATCGACTGTATTTAACTAGACAAGATGGTGGTAGAGGACTTTTACAAATAGAAATGAGCTATAAACTGGCGACAGTTGGACTAAGAAAGTACCTAGAAGAGAAGGACGACCCCTTCATCAAGGCAGTAAACCATCATGAGAGCACTAAGAAGAAATACTCTGTAGTAAAGGAAGCAAGAAAGCTCGAGAGAAATCTAGTGGTTAACGAAGACAGAGAGAATGGCAATGCAGTGACGGCCAATGTAAGGAAGTACAAAATGGAAGTAAAGAAACACTTGATGGCAACAATGAGAGAGAAATGGGAAGATAAACCGTTGCATGGTCGATATCCTAAAAGGTTAAATAAAGCCGACACAGACACAGATAACACCAATAGATGGCTGAGAAGTAGTGGTCTAAAAGGAGAAACCGAAGGCTCCATAATCGCAGCACAAGACCAGAGCCTCCCTACAAGACTATATCACAGCCAAATCATAAAGGACGGCACAAATCCAAAATGCAGACTATGTAATGAGTACAACGAATCAGTTCACCACATAACATCAGGATGCCCTGTATTAGCGAAAAATGAATACATCGAAAGACACAATAAAGTCGCAAGCTATATACATTGGAATTTGTCTAAACACTACAATATAGACGTATCCTTGACATGGTACGAACACATCCCACAAACTGTTGCTGAAAGCCAACGTGCCACCATATTATGGGATATGCCTATCCACACAGATCGAGAAATTGCGGCAAACAGACCAGACATCGTTGTGAAGGACAAAGATGATAACAAATGCTATTTGATAGACATTTCTGTTCCCAACGATCAGAATGTAGGACTGAAAGAACTTGAAAAAAGATCCAAATATAAAGATCTTGAAATTGAAATCTCAAGAATGTGGGGTATGGAAGTCATAAACATTCCAATCGTCATTGGTGCTTTGGGACTCATCAGAAAAGGCATGGAGAAAAATATCAAAAATTTGCCAGGAACAATGAACATAGAACAATGTCAAAAAACTGTAATTTTGAGAACAGCACATATCCTACGTAGAGCTTTATCAATGTAATCATTTCATAGAAAAGATTTGGAATGACTGCAAGGTAGCTTCATGTTGATGACCAAGCAGTCAATTGTAAATTGCCTATATATAGAGAGATTTACGATTGTAAATTTGAAAAACAAAAATAAAGTTTACATATTATCATTATTATCATTATTATTATTACTATTACTACTATTTTCACATGAAAGACCATCACAGATTTAGTAATAATAACTATAATAATAATGGAAACTTTATTTAATTTTTTTTGCCCAATACATACAAATGTAAATCTCACTAATGCATAGGTAATTTACAATTGGCTACTTGAATCTTAAATTTGTATTAGTATTGAAAATAATGAACATGGAAAGGGAGGGGAAAATTTTTTTTTTTTTTTTAATATTTGATAGGGTAAACGTTATTACTAATCATGAGCTAATATCAGTCAATCATACTACAGTCTCATTAATTCCGGATTGTCCCAATCTTTATTTCTTCTACAGAAAATGTAATAGGTGGCCCTTATCGCAATTTCGGTTATCGTTTTCATTATATATCTTTGGTTTTGTTTTTCGAGACCTAGATCTTCTAGCATGGAGACGAAGTTAGCTGATTCATTGGAAAATACTCCAAGAGCGCTGACAGACAGATTTATGAAAATTACTTTCTTGAAGTTACCACGTTGATTTTTAATAGTTTCTTTATATTTAGCTTGCTTGCGGTTAACATTATTCCTTAAGTTTGACTCATGACCAACAGTTAGTTCTAGGACATAAAGGCAGTTATAAGCAGATATAAGTAGATCAGGTCGACAGCTATCTCCTGTTAGGATAGAGGGGCTCTTGAAATTAGGTAAATCGGCATAGAGAGAGGAATTACTGATGGATTGGAATGATCTGGCTAGGAAAAAGACTATGGAATCATGTCTCCAGGTGAAACGCCCTTGATCAAGGTAGGTTTTGCATCCTGCGACCACATGTAGGAGGGATTCAGGCATGAGACAGAAGGTGCAGTCAGAGCTTGGTGTTATTCCCCATCTTACTAAGTTCTTTCGGGTAGGCAGGGTATTGTTTATGTAGCGAATGGTGAAGTTGTAGATGTTCTTGGGAAGTTTGGATTGAACTGACGACCAAATGCTGTTTATCTTAGGCAAGGAGTATTTGATGACGTTAGAAAAGAAGTGGCCTTGGGAAATAAGATGGTTTTGAAGCCTATCCTCATGTATAGCATGAAAGTCCTTGATGACGTCTTTGGTGGATTTATATACATCATACTGTACATTCGTATGGGTACTGGATGACTTCCAAAGTTCTTTCACAGATTCATTAGGAGACTTCTTCAGGGCATTTCTCAGGACTGTTTGGCACTGGGTAAATTTAACGGAAGGGGGACAGATGTTTAGACCAAATTTATGTTACTAAGTGTTCCACATACTGGGAGCTCTAGCCATTTACGGACATAGGTGAACACCATGGAGTCAAGGTTTTCATGGACCCAAGTTTTTGATAGATCCGCAACAGTGAAGTGCCAGGATATTTTAGGAATTACGTAGCGACTGTACAGGAGAAGTTTATTCTTAGGATGTAGAGGTTTCTGATCTATGTTAGACATCAATTCATCGATTATGGAGGTGATTTCAGATTTATGTTTTTGGTTGGACATATCGAAGTCGAAGTATCTTCCCAAGTAACAAAAAGAGTCATTAATTTGGACGCGAGGAACTACCTCGTGGTTGATCAAGAGTTTAGGTAGATACTGTACCGACTTAGACATGCATTTCTTGATGCCAAATGTTGAACATTTATCAACCCTGATAATCATATCTGCCCATTGACACCAGATTGAAAAGCGGTTAAGTAGGTGCTGATTTTCATTCTCTTGGCTACTAATCACTGCTGCGTCGTCGGCATATTGAAACCAGTGGATGGGATTTAAGAACTGGCAAGTGCTTTTAAGTGAGAAACCAAATTGACGATATTTATCTGATTTGATGTGCTGAAGGAAGGTATTGAAACACATGTTGAAGAGGAGAGGACTTAAACAGTCACCCTGGAGAACTCCACGGCCAACAGTGATGAAGGGAGTACGGTAATCAGATGTGATGATAGATGTCTTGAAATCAGTGCAGGCTTTCACAAGAGTTTTGATGTGGTCGGGGATGTGATGATAACCAAGAACAGATTAAATAAGATTATGGTGCACTTCGCCAAAAGCATTTTTAAGATCAAGTAGGGTGATGACTAGAGATCGTTGTTTGATCCTTGCTTTGTTAATGATATTGGCCATCTGAGCAGTGTGTTCTAAAGTGCCGGACATACCAGGAGTGAACCCTTTCTGGATGTCATGTTCGATGAGCTTATTCGTCTTGAGAAAAGAGAAGATTGCGTTACGAAGACACGATGTAAATACTTTTAAGGGCATTGATTCTAGAGTTATTGGTCTGAAGTTGGAAGGAATGTTTGTATCATCTTTTTTATGAATGAGGATTGTGCAGGCTTTTTTCCAAGTAGAAGGAACATCTCCGGAAGACCAAACTTGGTGTATAATATCAGTGAGGTATGATCTTAAGAAAGGACAGCGTTTAAAATATATGATGGAAAGCTGATCAAGAGGACAAGGGCTACCCGAGGATTTCATTTTACGGATAACATGTGTTACTTGATCATAAGTTGGAGGATCAATGTTGAAAGGAACTACAGGATTCGGTAGATGTGGAATCCAGCTTGGAATAATGAACAGCTTACGTGGATTCACCGAAATGAACGTTTTGCGAAAATAAGATGTACATTCAGCCATGCCAAAGGTAGGAACAACTGTTACATTTTTATTGAAGATCTTTTTTATGTATCCCCAAAAGTTTTTAGTGATGAATTTATCATGGTCGATGTTATCATTATTGGAGTTTGACTTAGCTGTTCCAGAGTCATGTTTACGTAGCTTGTCACACAACAAACGAGAGACATATTTTGTTTCATTCAGGTCACTAAATGTATATTTTAGATTTTTTAGAACTTTCTTTAAATGATTAACTGAATGATCCTTGTATTTATTTATGAAGCTGTTGTCAGGAGCGTGTTGATCAACCTGGCCATAATTTTCCGCGAAATAGACGTAAATGACATCATTTAGGAGCTGAATGTTTGAATTTATGTCTTGACCTCTGATTGGCTGTTTTGAATGAAGTGCAGATTTGAAAAATGCGTTTGTCGTTGACCATTCCTCATCATTATTTGGAAGATTTATTCCTTTTTTAAGATCTGGAGAATTGTCGTCATTTTCCAAACCATTAATTAAATTTTCAGCTGTTTCAGGCAGATCGTTTGCACAATTATTATTGAGCTGCTCATCTATGTCAGTAAGCAAATTGTCATCCAGGCCAAGTACCACGCGACAGCTACGCTGATGCATTTTAAGACCTCGGAGTCCCTTACAGTTTTTACCACAGCAACATTTAACAATGCCACTGTTAGAAATACTGTTAGTAGTGTGGATTACCGGCTGAGGAGGTCGTACTGAATAAGGATCTTGACCATTTGGAGGTTGAGATAGTCGTTGTTTACATCGCCATAAATGTCGCCCCAGAGAAACGAACTCCGCACCACAGAATGAACAAACGGTGCACAACAACAATAACACAACAATACTTGCACGAATCATGATCCATGTACTACGAGTGCTTAATCAATATCGATATAGTGAAAATAACTGACGATTCAAGTAATAAAATAGCAATAAAACTGAGTACACGTACAGAGCACGTTCGCACGCCTCTGCTCGGTGAAATAATAATAATAATAATAATAATAATAATAATAATAATAATAACAATGATAATTTTATTTACAATAATATTTACAGAGCACGTTCGCACGCCTCTGCTCGGTGAAATAATAATAATAATAATAATAATAATAATAATAATAATAATAATAAAAAACCATTGTAAATAGATAAGGCCTTAGGAATAGGGTATATTCCCGGCAAAATGATGTAAGCAGCCAGTATTACACTGTGAAATAAAAGAAATAATAATAATAATAATCTGTCGCTCTGTCGCCTCTGCAAGGAAAGAACTGAAACTGTAGAGCACCTTATATCGGGCTGTACGACTTTGGCTGGTAAGGAGTACAAAGAAAGACATGATAATGTTGCTAAAAACATACATTGGCATTTATGTGAAAAATACGGAATAGAAAGTACTGAAACTTGGTGGAGCCATGAACCAGAAGCAGTAGCAGAAAATCAAGATGTTAAAATCCTCTGGGACTTTAATGTATACACAGATAGAAAGATAACTGCGAGACGTCCAGATATTGTGATCATTGACAAAACAAGAAAGAAGGTTAAACTAATCGATGTGTCTATACCAGCAGACCGCAGGATAGAGGAAAAAGAAAAGGAGAAGATTGACAAGTATCAAAAGCTCAGAATAGAACTAGAAAGACTATGGGGAATGAAAACAATGTGTAGCAGACGGCAGCTCCGTCACGGAGAGGTCCGTGAAACCAAGAAAGGCACTGCAGACTCTTCAATCCCACAAAGTTTTAATGATCGTCAAATCACTGTTAACTCGTCGAATTTCTGTGAGTCACTGAATGTGATCTCCCAGAAGATCCGATTACATACTAAAAAATCATGTGTAAACAATTAACGATTAAAAGAGTGATTACAACGGGGACTTCCGTTACACTGCTTCCCTAAATGTGAAATACATTTACAAACAAAACTGAGAATAATAAAATATATGAATATATGATAAATCTTGATAAATGTCTTACTAAGCACTTAAGGTTGACTATATATGGTAAAAGTTCATAATGAGTTCATAAATCTTGGTAAATCTTCTTGATTTCAATTTCTCTGTCCAGCTTCAATCAAAAGGAACAGTTTCTGTATTGGTCTGTCGTAGAACCTTCTCGTCCCATCTTTGACGGTAGAGATCTGAACCTTGCGGACGAGATGATCTTTGCTTGGGTAGACCTTCGTTATGATAGCTAGTGGCCATCGGTTTCTTGGTTCTTCTGTGTCGCAAACTAGCACGACGTCTCCAACCTCCATGTTTCTCTTCTGATTGCTCCATCGTTGTCTTCTTTGTAATTGAGCACGGTACTCCTTCTGCCATCGCAACCAGAATTGGTTGGCGAGGTACTGAACTCTGCGCCATCTTTACCTTGAGTAGAGGTCTGGGGACTCGAAATTTCCTGGTGGCGGTAGGACGATTTGCGTTTTTAAGATCAGAAGTTGGTTTGGCGTCAATTGTTCGTCTGCTAAAGGGTCGGTAAGATTCTCAACTGTTAGTGGTCGGCCATTGACAATGTTTTCTGCTTCTGTAAGTAAGGTACGGAATGATTCGTCATCTAGCTGGGTGCCATGATCTTGCAGTAGAGATGTAAGGGCAGACCGTGTGGTGCGTATTTGACATTCCCAACTACCACCCATGTGTGATGCGTGAGGGACGTTCATGTTGAAGTCGATGATGTCGCAGTCTTGGGATGACGAAAACTGCTTGATTGGCTTTTGATCTAGTTCAGCCAATGCTGCTGCTAGCTCGTTCTTGGCACCCACGAAGTTGGTACCTTGGTCTGACCTGATCTGGTAGACGTTGCCTCGTCGAGCTATAAAACGGCGTAGAGCGTTGATAAAAGACTCTGTAGACATGGCATTTAGCGTTTCAAGATGTATGGCTCGTGACGCCAAGCAGGTGAATATTAGTCCCCACCTCTTCAGCTCCTTTCTTCCTTCTTTTATCATGAACGGGCCAAAGACGTCCATTCCGCTGTACGTAAAGGGAGGAGAAGGCTCTACACGTTCAGGAGGGAGGTCAGACATCTTCTGTTCTTGAACTTTACCACGCTGCTTATGGCATGGAACGCACTTGGCAATAGTGCTTGACACAACACTACGGCCGTTGATGATGTGGTATCCTGCTTGTCTAATGGCATTGTGGGTAATGCCATAACCTTGATGCTGCTCCCCATGGTGGTAATGGCGTACAATAAGAATGGTCACATGGTCATTCTTGGTCATTAGGATTGGATGTTTGACTTCGGAGGACGATGATGAGTTCTTTAGGCGTCCACCGACTCTGATAATGCCTTTGTCATCTAGGAAGGGATCTAGCTTGTAAAGATTGCTTGTCGGCTTCATGGTAGCGTTTCTTTTGCGTGCGTTGAGACAATTCTTGAAGTTGGTTTCATTGCCTTCTAACTTAGATAGCGTGTCGATAATGGATTGAAAGGAGGACCGTTGAACGGATCGCACTATCACTTGTCTGGCTTGCTGTAGTTCGTCGACCAACGGCGCACCTTCTTTTGGATGCCAGTTGTACTGCTTGTCTGGTCTTCTGCTTTCGATCATTCTTTGGATTCGTACTATTGCAGAGACGAGTCGATTGAACGAAGAAAAATGCTGGAGGCGCTCTGGCTCCAGCGTTTCTGGAAATCTTTGTTCGGTGCTCTTGATGGACAATGCAACTGCTGCATGTTTCCTAACTTCGCTGTCATTGGGATCTAACTCAAAGTTAGACAGTCCATTCGAAGTAGTTGGGTTCGCTTGTTGCAAGAAGTCTGGGCCGTTGAACCAGCGTTGATTCTCTATGAGCTCTTTGGCAGTGAGTCCGCGTGAGGCTTCGTCGGCTGGGTTGTCTTTTCCTGTGACGTGGTGCCACTGATCTGGAGAGCTGCGATCTCGAATGTGTTGGACTCTGTTGGCAACGTATATGTGAAATCTTCGCACATCATTATTAATGTAGCCCAGCACGATCTTTGAATCGGTGTGGTACGTAGATGATGTGTCTGCGATGCTTAGTTCACTGCCTAACATTGAAGTCACGTTGACAGACATGACTGCTGCTGTGAGTTCCAGTCGAGGGATGGATATGGGCTTCAATGGTGCGACTCTGGACTTGGCCATGAGAAAACTTACATGGTGATGGTTTTCTTCGTTTGTTAAGTGTATGTAGGAGACTTGGCCTATGCCTGCGTCACTAGCGTCAGAGAAGCTGTGGATTTCAGAGGATACTGGAGTTCCGAACCCTGGTGGCTTGAGACATCGACTAAACTTGAGGCTCTCTAGGAGGGGAAGCTCTGTACGCCATTTCTCCCATTGAGGCAGTATGCTGTCAGGTACTGGGTCCTCCCAATCTACATTCTCACGACAGAGTGATTGGAGGATCTGCTTCCCGATCAGTATCACTGGCGATACTGCACCCAAGGGGTCATAGACGGAGCTGACTGTTGACAGTATTCCTCGTCGAGTTAAGGGTTTGTCTTTTAACTCGATCCGGAATCCAAAGGTGTCTGACTCTATGCACCAGTAAGTACCCAGTGATCTCTGGATTGGGATGTTGTCTTTGCGGATGTCGAGGTCTTTGAGGTCTTTAGCACGATCTTCTGTTGGTAGGGCTTCCAAAACTTCAGCGCTGTTGCTTGCGAATTTGTGCAGGCGAAGGTTTGTGTCTGCACACATTCGTTGGGCGTCTTTCACGATTTTGATGGCTTGAGCGGTTGTGGGGACAGATATCAGCCCATCGTCGACGTAGAAGTCTTTCAGAAGGAAATTGGCTGCTTCATCTCCATGGGTGGCTCTATTTGTTTCCGCAGTTTGATGTAAACAGAAGTTGGCGACTCCTGGAGAAGAGGTGGCACCAAAGAGATGCACATCCATTTGGTGCTCCAGTATTGGGCCAGAGAGGTCGTTGTTCTCAAACCATAAAAACCTTAGGTAGTTTCTATGTTCGGGTGATACAAAGAAGCTGTGGAACATCTGTTCAATGTCGCACATGATGGCAACTTCCTCCTTACGGAAACGTGACAGTACCCCAATCAGGGAGTTCAGTTGGTCCGGGCCTTGTAGCAGATGTTGGTTCAGTGATTCGTTCTGGTAGACCGCACTGCAATCGAACACAACTCTGATCTGATCTGGTTTTTTAGGGTGGTAAACACCGAAGTGCGGTACATACCACACTTTGCCAGGTTCCGTATGCAGCTTGTCTTTGGGAACGAGGCTGGCATGACCACGATCGAAGATTTTCTTCATAAAGGCCAAGTAATCACACTTCACTTTCTCGTCACTGATAAGCTTTCTTTTCAGAGAGATCAATCTTTTGAGGCAGTGTCTCTTGTTATTTGGCAAAATGACTTAATCTGTCTTGAAAGGCAGTGGTGCCTCCCAGTTACCATCGGGCGTCTTGTGTATCTCTTTGGTAAGTATATCAATAAACCGCTTGTCCTCTATGGATTCTGCTTGTTCTGTCCCACGTATTTTGCGACAGTGTTTAAGCTCGTTGTTATCAAGCTCCATCATCTCACGTAGCTGATTAGGACTTGTGACATCTTTCGTAGTTACATTGTGGACGAATGGCGCTTCAGCAACTGATTGACTGATTAGACAGGGATTGATAGGCTCGTCTTGCTCATTTTCTAGAAGAACTTCTCTTTCGATCACGACACAATTTACTGAACTGGTCTTAGAGTTCGTTGTGTCATCAAGTTTGTCTTTGCAGACGCGTCCTATCACGGTCCAGCCAAGTTTGTACTGCTCGGCCCATGGTTCATCTTCGCCACCAGATATGACACACAGTGGCTGAAATGCTGCAGGAACATTTCGACCAATAAGCATTCCTATATCAACATCTGGCCTGTTAGGTATCTTGTCTGCAAGAGATGCCAGGTGTTCCCATTGTCGTACTATGTATGGGGTGGCAATATCTTTCTGGGTAGCTGGAATGTACTCTCGTGTGTATGCGTACGGGATCTTTATTCTTGAATGGTTATTGTCGATGTCTTGAATGAGTAGTCCGGTCACCTTCTTCGTATGTATGGTGTTGGAGCCAACAATAGTGTTAACTTTCAGATCTAACTTTGGCGCTGAGACTTGCAGCTCTTCTTGGAGGGAGTCTGTTATGAAGACATCCATAGACTGATCATCAAGAACTGCATGTGTAAGCACCTCTTTGGATGGAGAAGACTGATGACAGATTCTCACGAGCACAATTCTGGCGCAGGAGCGACTGTGTTCCTCCCTCCCGTACACTTGTGTGCAAGCAGATGCCGCTTTGGGGGCTTGTTGTGCTTCGTCGTGAAGAGCTGTCAGATGCTGTTTGTGGCATTCGTTGCACTCTGGTTGAGCTGCCTTGCATTGGGCTGCTAGATGCGAATCTTGTTTAGCGCACTTGTAGCATAATTTGTTTTTCAGAAAGAAGTCCTTTCTCTCAGCTATTGGAAGTTCTCTGAACCTTTTACAAGTGTCTATGGAGTGTGTGTTCTTCTTATGATAAGGGCAGAAGACTGTTCTTGACAGGCTTGCGTCAGGCAGACTCTTCTTGACAGTTGTCATGTTAGGAGAACTTGGCAGATCTTTCTGCGGATTCTCTACCTTCGTTGCTAAGGTAGCAGCCACGCCATGTTGCCTACGACGGTTTGCTTGCGGATACGGTGGCGTAGAGTTTGATTGTTGAGTACTGCCGCCACCCAGCGGATGCTGGCGGGCAATTTGGGGAATGTTCATACGGTCTGCATGAAAGGTGACTTCCTGTACGAAGTCGGCAAAACATGGAAAAGAGTCGTAGCCCTTTTCTTGCTGTAACCTCTGGACGCACGTCGACCATTTGGTTTGGAACCAAGATGGTAGTTTATCGACCAATGACTGCAGTTTGGATGGATACTCGAAGATTTTCAGCGATGTTAGGTGCTGACTGGCAGCTGAGACTTGCTCGAGAAAGTCACCGAACTCGCGTAGGCTTTGAGCGTCACTGTTTCCAATTTTTGGCCAATTAGTCAATTTTCTTTCAAAATCTGTGGCAATAATTGCTGATCTTCCGAAGCGTTGTCTGAGCTTCGTTCTTGCTTGTTCATAAGCCAAATCTGGGTTGGCTCCAACCATATACTGCAACTGTTCTACTGTTTTCTTCGCCTTTCCGTCGAGATGTTGGTAAAGAAGGTACAGTTTTTGTTGCGCGCTGATTGGGGCAGAGTAAATTAGAGCATCAAAAGCTGTCTCCCAAATAAAGAACTTTGTGTCAGTTTCCTCTCCTTTAAACACGCCAGGTTTCGCTTGAGGAAGACGTTGTAGCTGTGTAACCTTAGCTAGGGCATCTGTGATTTGCTGTATGCTGTCGTTGTGGTTTGGTTGAGGTTGCCTCCAAGTTCTCATCGATGAACTCGTGTTTGAGTCGTTAGACGGGACTCTACGGGGTGTTTCTGCGTACGGTGTAGAATGCTGAACTTGGGCCTTGCTTGAACTGCAATATGGTGGCGCTAATGGAGTTATAGTCGGGTGGTGGTCCGAGGTTGCGTTTTGTTGCGGGCTTGGTGTCGCCGTCATTGGACCCTTTGAGATGTCCGAAACTTCGTGGTTGCTGCATCCCTGGTCTATGTTTCTTTGTGCAAACACTTGGTTTTGTTTGCAGCCTCGAGTTGATGGAGGTTTGTCTGTGTGGCATTGTGCTATAGACTGGTTGCTTGTGTAGCACTGTGGTGGATACAGATTACCTGTGTAGCCTTGCGTCGTAAACGGGTTATCTGTGTAGTCTTGTGGCAGAGACTGGTTGCCTATGTGACCTTGTGACATGTACGGGTTGCCTGTGTAGCCTTGTGGCAGGTACAGATTACCTGTGTAGCCTTGTGTGATGAACGGGTTGCCTGTGTTGCCTTGGAGCGTAGACGGGTTGCCTGTGTTGCCTTGGAGCGTAGACGGGTTACCTGTGTTGCCTTGGAGCGTAGACGGGTTGCCTGTGTTGCCTTGAAGCGTAGACGGGCTGCCTGTGTTGCCTTTGGGCGTAGACGGGTTGCCTGTGTTATCTTGAAGCTTAGGCGGGTTGTCTGTGTTGCCTTGGAGTGTAGACGGGTTGCCTGTGCTGCCTTGAGACGTAGACGGGTTGCCTGTGTTGCCTTGAGACGTAGACGGGTTGCCTGTGCTGTCTTGAGATGTAGACGGGTTGCCTGTGTTGCCTTGAGACGTAGACGGGCGGCCTGTGTTGCCTTGAGACGTAGACGGGTTTCCTGTGTTGCCTTGAGACGTAGACGGGCTGCCTGTGTTGCTTTGGGACGTAGACGGGTTGCCTGTGTTGCCTTGAGACGTAGACGGGTTACCTGTGTTGCCTTGGAGCGTAGACGGGCTGCCTGTGTTGCCTTTGGGCGTAGATGGGTTGCCTGTGTTATCTTGAAGCTTAGGCGGGTTGTCTGTGTTGTCTTGAGACGTGGACGGGTTGCCTGTGTTGCCTTGAGACGTGGACGGGTTGCCTGTGTACTAGACGGGTTGCGTAGACGGTTGCCTGTGTTGCCTTGAGACGTAGACAGGTCACCTGTGTTGTCTTTGGGCGTAGACGGGTTGCCTGTGTTGTCTTTAGACGTAGACGGGTTGCCTGTGTTGCCTTGAGACGTAGACGGGTTGCCTGTGTTGTCTTGAGACGTAGACGGGCTGTCTGTGTTGCCTTGGAGCGAAGACGGGTTGCCTGTGTTGTCTTGAGACGTAGACGGGTTGCCTGTGTTGCCTTGAGACGTAGACGGGTCACCTGTGTTGTCTTTGGGCGTAGACGGGTTGCCTGTGTTGTCTTTGTGCGTAGACGGGTTGCCTGTATTATCTTGAAGCTTAGGCGGGTTGTCTGTGTAGTCTATCTGAGGCAGATCTGACATAAACCTGTCAATCATGTTCTCTTTATCGAACGGAAGTCCCTGGTAGTCGTCAGGTATCATAAAATCATCGCGCAGCGCATCTGCGTAAACATCTTCTTGCGCTATTGTTTCGCTAAGTTCTTTTTGCAGTCTAAGTTTAGATAGCCGTCGTTCCTGTTCCCGAATAACGTCATCGTATTTAAGTGACTGTTCTAGAGCTGCTCTGCACGCTCTTATATCTAGGAGAGAATCTCTGGCAGAGAGGCGGCTGGAGTTTGATAAGCGTGAGCGATGCGAACCTCGCGATGAGAACGATACAGTGTCTTCTAAACTTTGTAGTTTTTTAGATGCTGCGCTGCGAACGTCTTCTACCAATGCTCTAACTTGTTGTAATTCGCTTTCAATTTGCGTGGCTTGTGGCTTGTCACTGGCAAACTTAAGCAGATCAATAAGCTTTTCTTCAGCAATGCCGGCGAGCTTAAAGCACGTTTTTAGCTCCGCGTTTATCTGTTTTGCGTCTGCTGTCAACTTAAGGAATGATTGGAATTTTAATATGTTTGCATTCAAGTTTTTGGTTGCTGTCTTAACATCTTTATCTTTAAGCGAATAGTGGTATTCAAATCCCCTTTCAGTTAAAGTTTTAGGACGTTTATCTGTTTCTTGATTTGAATTTTCACTAACAAGATTCTCGAGTTCGTCATTAAGGGTTTCGTAACCCGTGTCCTTGACTTGATTGACGGGATTAGGTTTTTCCATTGATAAACTTCTACAAGTTACGAGTCACATTCAAGGTTTTGCTACACTTTATTTTCATTCTTCCTTGCATAATACGACGTTGTTTAGAAGTAAATAGAACGGACTTACTTGACGTAGTTGTGAGTTGTGTTAGCAAGCTTCAGCAGGGCTCTCAAGTTTGGTTTCCCGTAGATTCCGTAGGTGTATTGTTCTGTACACTTTGTACAAGTTGTCCAAAAGATTCCAAGAGAAATTTGACTGTAGCGGACGGCAGCTCCGTCACGGAGAGGTCCGTGAAACCAAGAAAGGCACTGCAGACTCTTCAATCCCACAAAGTTTTAATGATCATCAAATCACTGTTAACTCGTCGAATTTCTGTGAGTCACTGAATGTGATCTCCCAGAAGATCCGATTACATACTAAAAAATCATGTGTAAACAATTAACGATTAAAAGAGTGATTACAACAGGGACTTCCGTTACAATTGGTGATGAGCCATTTTACTGCTTCAATTATTTTGTATGGTCTCACATTTAATGAAATAGCTGAGCTCTTGTATTGTAGCTTTCTTTTCAAGTTTATTTTGATTGTACCAGTCTGACTTTGTAATCGTGGCAACATACTAACTGTATTAGTTACATCAGTAGGTACATTAACAATATTCCCATGAATCTTAAGTTGGTTACCTCTAGGGGCTTGCATTAACTTCTGAAATGCTATTCTTGGAGCGAGTAACTACAGCACATGGTGGAACTTTGTTTTTAACTAAGTGATTATAGCATGTTCTACAAACCCATTCAAGGTTATCAACACTTTTCTTACTGCAGAGATACTTGTCAATGTCAGGATTTGACTGTCTCATTCTATCAGCCCACAATACACTATGCTTATACCATAGTTGGTCACAACAACTGCAGATGTACAGTGGACCTTGACTAGCTGCTTTATGAAATTTTGAAATCGCCAATGCAACACTATCATTTTCTCTGTACTGTTTCATATAGGCATTATGCTTTGCCTTTTCTTCTGGAGATGCCTTAGATGCTCTATATTTTCTACTATATTCACAATTCTTAGCTCTTTTTTCTGGAGATGATTTAGCTGCTCTATATTGCCTCATATAAGCAGCCCTTTTTCTTTTTTTAGATTCATTCATTTCTGAGTTTTCTAACACTCTACTTTGATTTGTAATTCTAGAACTTGTGCATGGCATTTCAGTGTGATCACATTATTCTGTTACAACTGAATATTCTGTAATATTTTCACATTGATTTAAACAATTTTCTGATTTAGCTGACATATTTGTTATCTTTTCATTGTTAATTCTATTTGAAATCCTTTTGTATGAAACTGAGCACATGGAAACATAGTGAGTCTCACCCATGTGACCTATAAATATTGATCTTGGATTTTGTATTGTATTGGTTGTCTCCACCAAGGTCATATGCCTGAAATTTTCACTTGATTCTATGATATGAATGTTTAAACTCATTGCATCAGCTACTGCTTGTATAAGAATATTGTCAGCCCATTGTTCCCCTGCATAGACATGTTGGACAAATACTGCAACCATGAAGTGTCTATATTACTCTCTATAGAATGTTCAGGATTTTCTCTCATATAGTTAATACCACGTGTTCTAATTTGCTAATGATGATCTGGAACACCATACAACTCGATGTGATACTGATTTAAAGAAACAATCACCTCCACCACCTACATCTAGTGGTTTCAATCCATATCTTAGTAATCTGTACTTAAGAATAAAATCAGGGTCATTAAAAGGTATTATTTCACAATTAGATGATGTACTAATTATCAATTAGACAACAGAAAGCCGCACGCCCATGGCGTTATAGATGCACGAGAGAAAATATAAAGAACGATTAACAAACGTAAGAGTGGCACGAGGCGTAGCCAAGTGCGACTCTAGTTTGTTAAGAGTTCTTTATATTTCCTCAAGTGCATCTATAACGCTATGGGCAAGCGGCTTTCTGTTGTCTAATTGATTTATAACAGAGCCTAGAGCCTAGAAAACGAAGCCGTGCAGCCCATGGGGAAATAGTTCATAGGTTTTTCAGCCAATGGGAGCGCGTGTTATATGTGTCGCCATCTTGAAAACGAACGATTTGAAAAGGACGATGACGACGATAGTGCGCACGTGGTGCAGCCCATGGGCAAATAGTTCATAGGTTTCTAGCCAATCAGAGCGCGCGTTATATCGAAACTATGTTATAATTATCCTTGGACCTGGATTTATTTCAACATCACCAGATAATAAAATCCTTTGTCTAGATAAGTTATATACACAATCATTAGCCTTCGTGGAATTTTTATTGTATTTACAGAAATAGTGCAATTCTGGTCTAAAATACTTGCTGAAAAAGCAGTCTTTTCTCTTTACGTAGGTAACATAAAACAGCTTATACTCACTTACTACATCATATAATCGAGACGATAAAGGAGTTGATTTCATAACACTTGTTTTGTATTTTTGTCTAAGTTTTCTTTTTCTCAAGATTCGTAAACATTTTTGTACACAGATTCTGGACGGTTCCCTTTCTCTGCGATGTGCTCGAACACGTTTGATATCATGTCTATAAACATTTCTAACACTGTGCCTATAAATCTTGAGCGTTGTATCTTTGCTTGAATTGCAAACATCAACATCACAGTCATTACAAGTATAAACATTAGTTTTAACATAGTTTTGATGCTGATTTACCGCAGCTTTCATAGTCTCCTTGTGAATGAAAGGCACACGTGTTGGCTCGGTTTGTGCTTGCCGTGCTTCGTTTCCATTAAAAAGGCACTCAATTATTCCCCGAAGGAACTCATGATCAATTATCCTCCAAAGGGGATAATTTTGAAGTTTTATTTCGCTTCCCCAAAGGGCTTTAATAATCTCGTACTTAAAAACGGGCTGGATTATCCCCCGTTCAAGTGACTTATTTCGCAGTTGTATTTCGCTTCCCCGAAGGGCTTTCATAATCCCGTTAAAAACGGGCTCAATTATCCTCTTAAAAAGAGGCTCACATATCCTCCGAAGAGGCTCAGTTCGCTTTTGTTTTCGTATTAGGACATTGTTTATCAGCAATCTTCGAAATCGTTCCTTGCGTGGAATCAGCGAGTGTTGCTTTCCATTTCTTGTAGTCGCTTTGCTGTCGACTAGCTCTGAATTGTGCCTAAAACATCGACCTAATAATTGATAAAACCTAGAAACAACTTTCATTGCACTGTTTAGAGACACCAAATGAAAGCTGCGATAAATACTATTGTTCATTAAAGCAAAAGTTATTCACTCACCTCTAAAAAGCAAACCCAATAGCCAACAATGGCGCAGTCGAGTCCTTCACAGGCCTCGCAATCGTTATTTATTCCATGCCATGAGGCAGCTTACGAGCAAATATGCGAGAGATGATTGGTTCCGAGTCCTTTTCTTTGACAATGCTGAAGATTAATCCAAACTGCTAATTGGTCCCGAAGTTTACCGAGTGTCGACTTTTGCCGAAGTTTTGCCGAGCGTGGAGTTCCTGTGGTGTTACTCACTTACAGCACGATGACATAGTGGCTAGAGCCTATACTAGGCTACTAGCCACAAAAATTCCCTCTTGCCTTTGTAAGCTTACATCTGAACTCCTCCAATTCTTGACGTGCATGATTCAAATTCTTTTTCAAAGTTGTTACTATCTTTTGCCCTTCAGTTATTTCTTTCTTGAGTTCGGGGTGTTTATCGCGCGATAATGTGGAGACTTTGGACAGAAAGATCGAGGAACAAAATTCATATTCTATTATTTACACTCACCTTGAAGCATCGAAACAGAAGATAGATGTCGATCAGATGTAAAAATTGCAATCACTAGTAGCAGTAGTAGGTACTATCCGCAAATAAAACTGATGGTTACTTGCAGTGTGAATCGCGCGCTTCAGTTTTGAAAAAAAGGTGAATAATTATAAATATAATTACAAAATAATTCTTCAAAACCTGCGAAATTAAAAAATAAATCAGTAATAAAGAATTATCATAGAATATGTGTGTTTCATAGTAGCTTTCTTCATATTCAAGTTTTATTTCTAGAACATTTTTGCAGTTTCAGGGTCATTTCTGATTGGTTAATGAACAATAAACATTCCTGAAATATTTTTGGGCGCCCATGGTTTTTTGATTTTCACAGTAACTTGTTGGTGTGGGCTCTACTAACATGACCTCCACATTTGTAGACCTTAGCTTGAGGGTGATGAACTTGAGTCTGCATCCTGCCACACAGTGTCAACTTTACAGCCTTCTTGTTTTGCCTGATGATAGCACTTGTCTGCCCAAACCCCTTCCATTGACTTTGCTGTGCCTCTATACAGATCATCATCAATGATATCATTTCCACGCATACATTTGTGGTCATACCAAAGTATTCCACCAGACTTATAGTTCTTTATAATAAAAGAACCATTCTAATTGCTGAGGTTACAACTGCCTTCTTCCAACTACCAAGTTCATTTCTGTCTTGAGCCTTCATTCTTTCTTTTTTCTTCTTCACACTGTTCATCCAAAATAGCAGTTATATGAGGGTATATCAATTTAATGATGTCATAATATCTATTTTTAGATACACAGCTTATACCGAGAAACTGTTTCAGTGTTTTTTCAAATTTTGCGAAGCCATGTCCAGAAATGAAGAATGCCTCTCCAAGGGCTAAGCCACCCACAGTCCTCCTTGATCCTTCAATCAGTGCTGATCCTTGGAAGTTCAAATTCCTCATTTTGCAACCACTGCAACCAAACGTAGCATTCAATGTTCCCCCAAGTCCAGTGGGCTCGACCTTTGACAGGACAAGAGTCCCTATTGAGAAAAAAACAAAAACAAAACAACATAAGTATTGATCATACATCTCTACCGATATTCAGAGTAACTAGAGAATATATCTATATGTCTCGCTATTCAGATAAGTGTTCGTTTTTGGAATGCATAAAGTAGGCATTTTAAAAAATTGAAATACTAGAGGTTTGTTGATTTCTAGCTCAAATTTAGCAGAGGAGTGGTGTGTTGTGATTCCAGTATGAATGACCAAAGTATGCTTCTTTGCAATAGCCTAGTTTCCATATTATATATGATATCTGCTACGATCGCAGAGAAAAAATATATATTATTAAAATTGTAAATAATGTTATAATTTACATGTTAGTATATGAATTGATCATATTTTGCTTCTTCATTTCAAAGGATTATAAGTCTTTGTCTGTCTGTGTGGACCAAAAGCCCTAATGCTTATCAGCAACTGAACAAAGTGGTATGTTCAGGTTACCCTCAGGGAGGCTGCTATCTCTATACAAGAATTCAGTCAATCAGAGTGCAGGGTTACACACCAAAGTATTGGATTGGCTAGCGAAAGAGGCTGATAATAGTGGCCTTGATGACTATGGTAGAGAAGGAGGTTTAATATTGGATGAGATGTCTATCCAGGTTAGTGGATGCCTTTGCTATAGATTTGACTATGATCTTAAAAGTTTTAACCCTGCACATAGACAATCAATTTCTTCTATAAAGTTTATAAGATTGTATTTTCATTGTTCCAGGAAGATCTGTTGTTGAAAACAGAGAATGGAGTGAAACGATTAGTAGGACTGGTGGATTTAGGTAAAGAGCATGACTTTATGAGAGCTATGACCACAGGTATGAATTTAATTTTTATAATAATAATAATGCTTTATTTATCAAAACTCATAGTCTTTAATGTACGTATATGAAATATTATAAGGCCTGAGAGTTAGATGCCTGAAATCGAAGAGCAGGATGCGAAATCTGTAATAAATTACTTTTTTAGGTGAAGAGAGAGCAGAATTAGCAACACATGTTTGCCAGTTTGTGTTCCTTGGCAACACTGGTTTTCGTTTTCCCTTGGCGCACTGGCCAACAAAAGAAATAGACAGTGCAATGCTGTACCGTCTTTTCTGGAATGCAGTGGAGGAGTTGCTGCTCAGAGGAATAAAGATTGTGTACTGTTGCTGTGATGGTTGTGAAGCGAACCGTAATTTCATTAAAATTAACTTTGATGGAAAAGATCCAGTAAAGGAGAATTTTACTATTAGAAACCCATACACTTTGGAGCCTATGATCTTTCTTTTAGATTTCTCGGTAAGAATTGTTGGCTCAATTTCAAATTTTTATTGAAATTTTCACATACAAAAGTTCCAGTAAATTGTAGCTCATAAACATGTTCCTAAAAAGGCTTTGTCATGAAAAAAACTTACACAAAATCCTGATCAGGATCTTGTAGGAACTTAAACATTAGGATTCTGTAGGATCCTATTCCTAAATGAGATATTTTATGGTACTACAAGATCTTACAGGACCTGAGTAAGCTTTTTACCAGGGTGTGCAGAATGCAAATTAAGTATATAACAGACATATCATTGTCTTAGTAAGGGTTTATTGTGCAAACAACACAATCACAAAAGCTGTAACTATTGATTTTTTATATATAACATAATGTAAAGAAGCTGTGTAACAAGTTGGTGGAACACGAAATCTTCAATTGCGTGATCATTCTATAACATAGAAGCAGTGGATAGATGCATTCAATTGGAACCAGAAGACCAATTCATTGCCCTTTCATCATCGTTTGACTGTAAAACATTTCCAGCTGGGGTATTCATCAAAGATGAGAAACCATCTTGCTGAGCAAGTATTGAATAAAGACATGCTGGAATTGATGAAGGTAGGCATATAAATACTCCAATGGATGTAAAAGAGTAATGTCATGTATTATGTTGCTTTCTTTGTATTAATATTCAGGCTTACAAAGATGAATTGAGTGTAAAGGCTGGGAAAACAGCATGTGGCCTTGACAAAGCCATTGAGTTCCTTGAGATGACGAGTACACTCATCAAAAACTTTACAAGCCACCAGTACTACATGAGTATGGCTGACAGTCGTCTGGTCGAAAATGACAAGTGTTTGCAGTGGCTACAGGATTGACAATCCAAAGTTAAAGGAAGGAAAGACCTTAAGGCAGCTGAGAGAAATAAGCTATTTCTGTCAGACAAGACAATGAATGATGTCACTTCTTGTATTCTAGGTTTTAAAGCTTCGTGTAGTTTTTTATCTCAGGCACATCCTGGGTGTAATGTCTCAGCATACCGTGTAAACAGTGATCTTGTGGAGAACATCTTTTGCCAGCAACGTGGTCGAAATGGTCAAAATGACAATCCAACCTATGCCCAGTATGGACCCTCGATCAATAGTATTCTTTTTGGACAATCTACAACAACAAAGAAAAGCAACACTGGAAAAGTGGACAGATATGCATTTTACAAGCCACAGAAGTTACCAGTGAAACGAAAAGACTCAAAGAAAGAGCCAGCAGCTGAAATATCAGAACAGATTCTGATGTGCCCACCAACAACGCAGATAAGTTATGTATTGATAATACATTATGTACAAGTCAAATAAGCAGAGAATCTGGACCCTGTCTAACAGAGTTCTTATTTCCTGCTTCCATTTCACAATCTACCTTGGGAGGTAGGAATGGTAGTAACACGGCAAAAAAGGTCACGTTATCCACGAATTATGCGAAAAGTAAAATGTAGGGATAACTTCGAATAATACCGTATTTTCCCCGCGTTTTACGGAGGCGGGATAATTCTAGGTAATCCCTACGTTTTACCTTAGTTTTCCAGAACATCAAAACACGAGTTTTCCACTTGTTTTACCGTACAGTAAAATGAGTTCAAAACCTACATTATCACTCGCATTTTCCCTACGTTATCCCGTGTAGGCGAATGCATATTTTACCACATAATCCTTACATTTTCCGCTCGGGATAACATGGATAATGCCGCTGTTATCTAGTGTGGTAAAATGTAAGGCTAGTAACCCTGATTAATAACCCCCTTTTATTACGTTTTACCAACGTTATCTCTACATTATTTCGAGACAGGATAATTTGATTCAGATTACTAGTTGTGGTCTTCCTGTGCTATCAAATCGCTTACAAAAAGTACCGTCAGGGACGCTGTTTGCTAGTTTTGACTTCGAAAACACGTGTTACAGTAATATTTTTCTTTGTTTCGGGAAAGCAACAATTTATAATGTCTCCTAGATCGGGACAAGATGTCGACAAAGACTAAATCGAAATTTGAGATTTGATTCTGTTTATAGTTATTAATCCCCTATATTCATTATGAACACTGATCTTAGACTATTTGTAACTTAGATTACCAACATATTTTTCGTTTGTTAATGATAAACTAAGAGAAGGAAATTAAAGGGAGGGGGAAAATTAGGAAAGCTCTGCCAAGCAGGGTAATAAACTTTCTAATTAAAAAATAGATATGCTGAGGCAGGAGCTCCTGGCTGAGGTCATAGTTAATGGAGGGGACATAAACTATGGCTGAGGTGCAGTGATCAAATAACTATCAAATGCCGCTCTCAGCCACCTCATGGCGTGCTCTTTGGCAATCTTTGGATCTTTGAAAAGGCGGCAAATCAACAATGGATTCTATTGTTCTTGATGCGGGGTTATGGAGTATTCTGCAGCAAAATAAAATTCAGTCTGTACTCTTTTTCAAGCATTCTCGATAGAAAACTTCCTGTGTATGATTCATCGTTCATATAGGTATAATTTAGAGCGAAAAAAGTCGAAATTATCTAATTACACTAGTAGTCACAATACGGTGTTACATTCTTTTCAGCAATCGTAATAAAAGCCGCAATGTTAACTAATTTTCTGTTTATCTTCATTAGCCTGGAACTAAGTAATAACCAGCAAATAAGAAAAGCTGTAAGAAAATGACTGTTGCGTCATTTTGCTGTAGACCAATAGCATAGGTTGTTACAAAACATGAATAGTTCAGATCATGCGAGGAGGTAAGCGCGCGCTCATTTCGAATCTTACAAGCCAGCAGATTATCAGCGTCACATCGAAACCACAAAAGGAGTAAAAATGGACCAACAAATGCTGCTGCTGCTGTTGGGGATTTTTTAGCTGACCAAAAATGTCACTGTCGTTTGGGGCAATTTGACCATGGTAGGAGACGACAAAATGTTCAAGCACTTGTCTGAAATGGATCGAGGAACGCTTGATATCAAACCTTCAAGATTCTGAAAATCAGCAATAACATCATGAATTCTGAGGGAAGTGAAGAAATTGAAGAAGTAATAAGGAATAACCCCATGAATACAGACGGAAGAATCAAAGGTTAGTCCATTTGGTAATAGCTAACAAGCAAGCTTAATTGAAAGAAATACATTTTCTAAAAACTGCACATTGGATCAGATGACTGATTAATTTGGCATTTCTTTGTAGAAGCGATGACATCAACCTATAAAACCGCCAAGAAAAGAAACGAAGAGCCGAACATGGAAACGAATTAAGAAGAATATAAAAAGAAGCAGCAAAAACTTCAACGGCTGGATAGGGTTATATAAGTTACACTAAGTACTTTTCACTTGATGAAAGCCCTGTTGTTTCGCGTGCCGAACATGCATACAGGCCATTTAGCCTCCTAATTAGTCGGCAAAACTTCAGTAAAAGGTAACGGATGTAGATCAGGGTTATTTTAACAAATTCTCTACTCTACCATCACTTGCAATGTGTATTTTTTTACTTATTTCCTGTTCTGTTATTTTTTGGCAGAAACTGAAAAGAAGAATTCAAAGTCTAAACGCTTTGGAGAGCTAGAGGAACAGACAAAGCTAAAGCGCTTCAATCAGTTCTGACGACTCAGATGGCGAGAACGATGTAGTCTTAGTGAGGCCACTGCCATGGCGAGCAGAAGAATTAGGTTGTTTTTTTCATAGAATTAGACCAAAGATCCTATAAACGAATGATTCTGAAAAGAGCATGTGGCGCCAACAGCGAGAGAGAGACTCAACAATTGTCCCACATAACTTGTGTCAGTGGGTAACTGACCACTAGTTTAAATGTTTCTGACATCGATCGCGATGCAATATATTTTACATGTAAGTTCTCGATCATGTAGGTTTAACTATCATTTAAAGATGTAAAATTTAGGAGTTAGACTTTGGTGAATAAAGATCGACAAAAAGTCGATTAAACAGAATGATTCTTTCTGAATCTGCCCAAATTCATTGTCCACTAAAACCTAAACTGATAAGCCTTTCTTGTAATTTTGTTCACTAATAAACAAAATTAGAAGAATGGTAATAGCTGGGAAAATGAATAAAAAGAACGGGAAGTAAAACGGATGAAAAATTGGGGGAAAATGAATGGATAATTGCGGTAAAATTAAGGAAAAATCAAAGTAAAACGTAGGGAAAATGCGACGTTTGACAAGCATAATGCCAGAATTATCCCACAGTCCAAGAAAGTAAAACACGTGTTTTCCTGCTGGATTATGCAGGTATTATGCAAGGTAAAACACGTATTTGAGCTGCGTTATCCATAGTGACATTATGCAGGTAAAACGTACGTTATACTCAGATTATACCGATTGGTAAAATTCGGTAAAATGGTTTACCTATTGTTATCCCGCGGCAAGGATTATTCGAGTTATCCCAAAGGGAAAATGCGGGCTAATGAAGGGATTATGTTACGTTAGGATTACATTATCCCTGCATCATCCCGCGGTAAAACGCGACCTTTTTTGCCGTGTAATGCATGTACTTTAATTGCCATTTATGTTTGTAATCATTTTATGAAACATGGCTTACCAACAATTTCTAGTGATATACTCCCAACAGAATGGAGCTCAGTGCTAGTCAACTGCATCTCTGCTGGAAATTCTCTCTACACACTGAACCAATGTGGAAATGTCTTACTGGATGTGGGAGATGCAGACAAAAAATTCTCAGGTGAACTTCAACTGGAATCATATGACAGGGTTCGCGCTACATTTTCATTCCGAAATTCAAGCACTTTTTAAGCACTTTTCAAGCACAAAAAAAACGATTTTTTTATTTAAGACCGCTGGAGTCGTTTTCGTATACGTAAGTGGGAAACGATACGTATTGTAGGCATTTTCTATATAAATATTCGTAACTTTTACCGTATGGTATTCGTGTCGCAACTGTATCGCACAGTAACTGTGTTGTTTCCCACTAATGCGAAAATGACTCTAATATTTGCCACTTTCTTACCAGGAGGTGCTTTGATGCAATCGACACGAGTTCAGTCCAAAAATTACGGTTTTTGACGGTTAAAAATGACCCGTCTTCGTGCTGCTTTACGATTCATCTATTTCAACGAGACAGTTTAAGCTTTAAATTCAACATATGTACTTTTATTAGCTTTGTTTACGTTAAAACGTTCTTTACAATCTTGAAATGAGATGCATAACCCGACTGAACATTCGAGATTTGAGACAAATATTCCTATAAAATATTCCTGCAATATTCCTCTATGTGTGGCAACATGGTCAGTGATCTGCTGACAACGTCAACATTTTCAAGCCATCTATAATGAAGATCATGTATGTATTACAAATAGTGAACATATTGTCATTTATTACTAAATCTGAACTAATAATTGGCATTCCTTAATGGAAATCACCGAAGTTTATCATTGGAGCGTTATAAAGTGACCTTACATTATTCGAGTCGCCGGCCCCATCCTTTTTGCAGCTTTACTTTTGCTTTTGGGCTGGGGCCAGCGGCTGGACATGACCTTACCTATGATTACAAAATTTAATCGGAAAAACGGTTGTACCAGTATACTCCTCATAATCTTCTCTGCGAGCTGGTGAATCTTTGAATAACTTGTATTCTTTCTTCAAGTATTGATCAAACTTCCAATCAGTTTTATTGGCACCTGTTTGGAACGCCCCATGAACGACATGGAGACCACAAGTACCAACGTCCAGGAGTGCAGCCATACCGGACTCTGCACGTTGCTCTTCAATTTTACGCTGGAATGATATGTTGACGTTTGGACCGTCCATTCCTATTTGCCATGTTTTATTGGCGTCCAACTCCTTGGTTACTTCTGCATAATGCTCCATAAGATCATTTGCTGTACTGTGGCCAATGAATATGGAGTTGTAATACCTTGACTCCACCCGGCTAAGATCTTCGGACCAATAACGGATATGGACATCTAGTTGTTTGCTTTGCAGCTGCGCATTCAGTGATTCGTCAAACATTATACTGTGTGCAGGGGACTTCTTTACTTCATTTGCCAGAAGTTTTCCAAAGTGCGGACCGAGTTCAAATGTTGTGAGGTAGCGATATTTGGTTTCACTTAGGGAATAGGTAGATGCAATCTCACTATCACAAAACATAGTTTTAAAGAGCTCGTTCATGCCAACATTCGAATGAGCTGACGCATGGGCATGAACACAGTGAAGTGTCCACAGTATTTCTGCATCTCTTTTTCATCTAACAAAATCCACGACCGATTAAAAACGCATTTACCACCAGCTGTTGGCATTCCCACGTACTTAGTGACTATGCTGTAAAAAATGGGGAGAATGGGCATTACTATGCTGTATTGTATTTGGGCAACCCAATGAACACGAGGGTTTTTTTTTGATTGATAAGTCAACAATTTTTGCTTTTTAATTTCAACAATACAACAATAGTGTAACGTTATTTATGAGCAATTTTTTACACAGTATATTATCACTCTTAACGTCTATCTTAAAATAGATCTTAAAATAAAATCAACGATGCTCACAATATATTCATAATGTATTAATGTCTCTTTAACTGAGGAAAACTAATGGAAATGTCATAATATCTTCCCAGGTCTTTAAAAGCGGCTTCATCTGACATAGCACATGACATTTGAAGGAACAGTAGTTTTGGACAGTTGTCCAATAAATCTTCAGTTGACTCTAAAGTAAGGTGTGAGCCAGCCAAACCCAAGTTAAATATGTTTGTTAACTTTAAATTCGAGATTAAAGCACAAGTGGCTTTCTTTGGGAGCATCAAACCATTAACAGAAAAAAAATTGAGATTGCTCAAGTACTTTACACACTCTATAATACTGTTTGGATCAAGGCTGATGCAATTCTCAAGAAACAAATATTCTATTTGTGGAGTATTTTTTCCCAAGAAATCAATGCTTGCTACTTGGTTTTGACCACTTAAATCTAAATAAATAAGGTTCTTTGAACTGCCTAGACTACAAAATACAGCAGCTGAGTTATGATGAAGCTCAACATTTCTCATTGAGAAGTAAGTAAAACTGCTAGCATGTGACATTATTGTAGCAAAAGGAAGTTCAGGGATATGATCTATCATCCATTCATCAATGGCTATGATTTTCCACAGAGAATTCGTGTCACATATTATCTGCCACCTCTTGCATACTCTACAAAGTGTCTCCATAATTTGCTCAACAGAAACGTATTGAAAGATCAGTACTAGTATTTCATCTGGTAACGCTAAATCAAATTGGAAAAGTAGTTTACCATTTTGTAAAAAGAAAGCATTATTTATTTATATACCTATACTTATTACTATTATCATTCTAATCATTATAAATATAAGAATAAGACCATTAAAAAGTAACACATACAAAGTTTTGCATTCTTCACCGTCCTAATCTATGAGTTCAATGTGCTTTTACATATATAAGCGGGTTCCTTTCTGAAAATTATGCAACTCCGTTGCTTAAGAATCCTGATAAGCTCAATCACTTACCTTGAATAGAAATTTGTTCTGTTTTATCAAAGGAAATAAGCGAGCCTAATGACATAAAATTAAAATATTTAGGCTTTTAAACAGGTCTATAAGTTTAACGAGGCTTTTCAAATTTCACAACTGTGAACAGTACAATTTTTGCAAAATAATGTGCCAATTTTGGCATCCTTTTAGGTTTAAATACTATAAAAACACAAGTTAGGAATTCAAAGATTATTTTAAAACTTTTTACCTTGTTTTTTGTCCATGAAGCAGTAGCTTTATCCAAACTTTACAGATACGAGAGAGACGAACCTGGCAAACCTGCCACTAGAAAACCTCGTGGAAAATGACGCATGCGCACGATAAATAACACAGGAGCCCCACCTCTGTTATCCTCATTAATAAATAACACAGGAACCCCACCTATCGTATATTTCAGCCGCTAACTCTACGTGCTTTTGGATTGATGTTAATTTTTTTATCGTTTTTTTTTTATTCAGAAAAGAGAGATCAACGAATAGAACGTTAAGATTCAAGGACTTTTCAAGGATTTTTAACATTTTTGTGATTTTCAAGGGCTTTTCAAGTGCCCTTAAAAACGCTTTTTCGATTCCAGGGCTTTTCAAGGTTTTCAAGGAGTAGCACGAACCCTGATATGATGAAAATGTGTGCAATTGCACTAATGAAGACGTGTCTCCTGTCATCGGTATGCTGTCTTGATGTGCCAGTGAACGAGAAAGCAAAGGATGTCTATTGATAACACAAGGATATTCCGTTGCTGTACTGAGCTCTGATACTGGAGAATTAGTACTTGTTGATAGTCATTCACATGGTCCCTTTGGAGCTTTGATTTGTCGGTCTGCAAATGATGCAAGTGCCTTGGTGAAATGGTATCAAAAATCCTTTCAAAATTGCTATGGCAAGCCTTTTGGAAATATATGTACAGTGACTTACTTGACATTTTCATGAATATTTATGTGATATAAAATTGTGATGTTTGCAGTGAATGATTACAATTAAAGTCAAGTGTTAATTGTGACTACTATTATTGATGATAGAGATAAGATAGTACAGTTTGTTATTGGATGACAATCATGTGACTGTATCCTGTATGATGTGTAGGGTCCTGTGTGGTCCCAGGCCTGTGTGGCCTTCAGCCTGAGTGGCTTGGAGCCTTTGTGGCACAGAGACCTGTGTGGTCCTCATTGTACATACTTAATTGCCTCTATCTTTGGATCACACTTTGATTATTAACAGATATTATTTTTGATTTTTTAAGGACGTGGTGATTCGAAATTGTGTGACTGTTTGGCCCTCATTGTACATGCTTCCCCCATCTATATATGCCAGTGTAAGTTTATATATGTAAATTCTGAAAATGTATAGTACATGGCCCTAGTCGCATTACAGTATTTTTTTATCAAAACATGTTGATAATCCCCACAAGATCTGTCAACAAGAGACGTTTTGTAATGCGACTTTAAATTTTCCAAATCATAAAATTTTTGAAAACCACCAAAAACTTCAAAGACGCCGTTGTGCTTGGGTGGGGTATCCGGCAATGACAGATCATGTCATGCTAACAGATAATTGATCGCTGCTACGTACATGATCTTTCTGTTTGCCTCGTGTGCTTGATTACCATGGACGGACAAGACGGATATTTCTATCCCTAGAGGATATTTCAACAATTACAATCCGTATTTACAGTACAACGATGCAAACTGCACTTTAATATTGACCCTAATCAATTGCCTTCACACAGCGCTATTAATAGTACAGTTCAGCCGCCTTCAAACAGCCCTATTACTAGTGCGAGCACAAACCAACCAATTTGTTCGAGTAACAACATCTCAAGTCCAGATGAAGAAGCAGAAAAACAGGCGCCTTCAAAGGGTAAGAAAACCTATGACAAGTTTCCAAACGACCAACAAAAGGCTCTAGTAAACCTGTGGGCAGAAAAGCATGATGATCTAGACAGCCAAGGATAATAGGAAAGTATAGGACGATATTGCACGACAATTGAACGCAAAGTTTAAATTCACCAGAGGTACGGATAAATACAAGCAGAAAATGAAGTATCTTATTGACCGTTATAAAATAGCTAAAGATTGGAACAGGAAACAAACTGGTGGCAATAGGCGAGAGTCGCCATTCTATAATAAATCGACCAAGTTTTAGGAATGCCGCGAAATTGTCAAGCTACAGCACGTTGCAGATGTTAGGTACTTCTTCAGCCAAGTTAAATGAGTCCTCTGATGCATGTGATGGCGATGAAGCAGAGTCTGCAGAAGTAGAGAAAGGAGAAAGGAGCGAGCGAAAGAAAAGCAGGAAGAGAGCTAGGTCAGACAAGGATGATGCCGAAGAACGGGAGCTTATGGCGAATGGATTTCACGATATGAAGGAACACCGAGAAAATATGAGCAAATTTATGGAAAACTACACACGGGCGCAAGAGCAGCAAACGCAGACAATGAACGCGCTAGTGGGTGCGCTGACTACCTTTTTACAAAACAGCAAGAGAGATTAAACTATAAACATTTTTTGTTACAGTTCAATACATTTATTCAAATCCAAACTTTTGAGATCAACGATGTATCAATATTATTGCTTGAAGTAACACTGACGTAAATTCGTCAACCAGCAGTAAAGACTCTATACTCATTTTATTACTCATTTATATTTAATGTATGATTGCACATATTTAAACAATTTATCATTATCGTGTGATTAATGAGTTTGCCTTTGAATGCCATGTATAATAATTGAAATCATTTTTTAATAAAACATATATATAGATCAAAATGTATTGGATATGGCTACAGACTAGCTACATAATCCTTCAGTATTTCCCTTATATCGTCTCCCATCTCGTAACACGTTAGCCCCTGGAGGTTGGTAGTTATCGTCTTCCTCATATTCGTCGTCCCAGTCGTCTCCGTTTTGAATACATATATTGTGTAGAACAGCACATGCTACCGTACTTTTGATAGCAAAAACAATTCTACTGTCGAAAACGCTTTTGAAGAATTCTCCACCGGCCTTTCAGAATGCCAAACGCACACTCTACTTGCACTCGGTCACAAGATAAGTTTTTATTAAACAATATTTCGTCGGGATCTCTTGTTCCTTCGGCATAAGGTTTGATAAGCTAGGGACAACGCTATCTCCTACCAAATATGGCCCAATGTCATGCCCGTTTATATCCAGAACAGGCTCAGTGAAAATGTTTTGCTGCTCTGCCTCTTTATAAACGTTACTGCATCTACATACGCTCGAATCATGCATTTTTCCCCGGAAACCACACGCAAAATCTATGAATAATCTTTTGCCATTCACAATACCTTGGATTATAAAGTCATATTGCTGATATCTGCTGAAGTAGTCAGCAGCATCGTCCACTGGTGCTTTAAGGCGTATATGGGAACCATTGATTGCCCCAACAATGTTTGGTAGACTTGTGAGATCGGAGAATGTTGCAATTGACGCTTGAGTTTCGGCAAACGTTTTGGGTAACTTTATGAAATCTTTCCTTACCTCATACAGAGCATTGACCACATCTTGCACTGCTTCAATCACTGTTGTTCGTCCAACACCAAATGCAGGAGCAATACTAACATATGTGTTCCCGTGTGCCAACCGATATAGTCCAATAGCCAGTACTTTACTTGGTGGCAAACAGTCTCTAAATATTGAGTTCCGTCTAGCCAATCTAGGACCGAGGATATTCAGAATTATATTAAAAGTAGCGCGGTTTACCCTTAATAATTCTTTGAAATGTTCATCTGGAACCGTTAAATCATAGTAGACATCAAACCATGATTCTTGTGGACGATTAATTCGCCAGGCATAGGGTGCTACTCGAATTCTACGAAGATGTCGAGCTCTTCTTCTAAGGAATGCTGTATTCAATATAAGCGCATACTCTGCCAGCCATGCCTCATATAGGATAAAAAAATGCGAAGATCTGCTGTTGTGAAGCTGTTGTAAAGATATAAATATTGATACATCCAAAGTACGCGAATAATGTGATTTCTTTTTATACTCTTTCTAAGAATTAATACAATCGTTGCAAGACAAATTAATTGATCGTGGTTCATTGTTGCTGTCGCTACTACTAGTACACTTTGGCGGGAAGTTCAATGTTTATAATGTTAATTATTGGCGGGAAGTTGAGCTGAAATATAACACTGCTCAAAGCACTTTCTTAATCTGTTTGTGTAATATATGCGACTATGTTGACATGATTATAAAGTTTTTTTTATTATTTTAGGGATTGCAAGGGATGAGTCAGAATTATACAGCATAAAAATTAATGTAATTATATGTGTAATCAGACGTGTAATTATAGCAAATAATTACAAATTATTATAACAAATATATATTAATTATAACAAATATATAATTGTATGTAATCAAAACATTACAATAGTTTCTTGATTTAGTGCTATTATTGTACTCTATTGAGTTTTGCATTGCCACAAGGTCACATAATTACAGAAGTGTAAATAAAAATACTTTTACAAAAAAAAAACACTTGACATGAGACTTGACATGTTTTATTTTATTGTTTACTAGCTATTAGAGTTTGTACGTTGAATAGTATTTAGACCTGATAAATATGAGTATCGAGACAAATTATCAGGTTGAATTTCACAAAGTATCCTTCATTTGAACCAATTTTTCAGGGCTGTACAGGCCCATTTTTTCCCATTTCTTTTGGAGGGGGGTAAAAAAACTACTCTAAGTGGATTTGTTTGGAAGTATGCTTGAACTAATATTGCGTAAGTAATCATAATCGCCCAGTTACAAGTTTTAAAAGTTGCCTAATTAGCGGGTTTCGTATACGTGGAACTGACCGTAACAGGGGCGGACCCAGAAATTTTGAAAGGGGGGGGGGGGGACCTTGCAGATTCTTGTGTCTGACAGCTGGAAAAGTAAAAAAAAACTATAAAAGTTACTCACGCCGCCCCTGCGTAACGTGCCTTTTTCTGCCGGAACTCAATCAGACAATTTCAAGTTAACACGCGTCGACAATGCAAACCCTCAGTCCAAACCCGCCTCATTAATTATCCTGTGTAGTACAGTTACGGACATTCGGGCGATAGAAACTGACTGTAAAAACATTAGTAATTTCTGCTTTAACTGTACCATAACTGTGCATTGACAGTTACGGTTTGTTTTCTACTTATTCGAACACCGACATAGTTATCAATAATTACCTGCATCCGCATGCATGGTTTGTCTTTAGGGGTTTATGTTGTGTTTACGACTCATACAATTGCGTGACAAATCAGTGTGACGTTTATAAATAGCATCGCTATTACATTAGAAATGTCTCCTGTGGCAAAGAAAGATATAAATTTATGACTATCTGCTGTTTAAATAATTTATTTCGAGACATTTTAACAAAATCGTCACGTTTTACAACATACAATGCTCGTAGTGTCGATGTTTTATGTTGTTGCATTACAAAGCAATCTGGTGTCACGTATTTATTGGCGCGAAAATTTGGACGTGCGCGCGTTTTGCTTCGCAAAATGTTTTGTTACATTTTTATTGTATCGGAGTATTGGACCTGTAGTGTGTTCTCTTGAGGTAGGTCACCTATTCGTCCTGCTCTGTGATGGAAGAAGCTCCTGCCTTTTTGCTTGCTTTACAGTGTCTTTTTCGATTTGGCTGATTTCTTGCTTAGTTAGATTGAGCTTTACATTATTACAGGCATGAGTAAATCAGGGTAATTATAATCGATTCTCGTACCAAACTACTTCATCTTGATCGTCAGTGGAAGTGAAGGATCTCTTTGGATACTGTAACAGTGCTGAACACTCAGGATTGAGCTTACTGATGTATCTTCAAGCAGATCAATCCGTCAAAGCAAGGATCTTGGCTGGTGGAGTACATTCTTGCCTGCTTTTCGTGATCAATGCCACCTTGATGGTTTTTCGAGGCTTCGTCATGAGCCATTGTGGCATACTCCACAAAAGAAAACTAGAGGCTGTAACAGCTTTTTGGCCTTCTCTTCCTCTTCGACACCAGTAAAGACAAACATGAAACCATACGTTGTGAAGTAGGCCCCAAGGATTGTCACCTTTAAGAACTTCACATGTTTTGAGCTTCGTCAAGTCTCCTACGGGAATGGCAGGTTTGTGATTTGTGTTTTCTTTGTTTTCACGGAAGTTGACCTTGATTAGACTTTGAAGAAGCTTGTTTGATTGTTGGAAATCAAAGCTTTTTGAGATAGAGATGCCTCTTTTAAAGGGAGGGTTGTTAAGGTATCGCTCAATCGCGTTTCTTAGGCATAGTAGCGACGGTCTTGAATATGGTTTTCCCTCTCTTGTCCTGGCTTCTGTATATAATTTCTTCAAGGAATTATCAAGTTCAGGGATGCTCATTTCATGGATTGGTGTGATAATGTTTCTTTCAGTGCACCAATCTATAAAAGAAAAGCAGATAAAAATAAAACATATTATAACATTTTTGAATCTGTACGCAAACAAAACAGACAAAATTTTGTTTTCAGCTACGTGCAATACGTTTTTGTTTAGAAAATAGTTCAAAATGCCAATCTTCCACTTACTTAAAACTGAGACTACAACTGGAGTTTACAGTGCTGTTACCTTTAAAAACGCCAAGGCCCCATTTGGTGTTTTCCTTTGTATGCTTTGTTTCTGCTTTTGTAACACTTTCATCGAGCTGTCTCTTGTTTAAGATCGGAAATATCTCAGTAGCAAGTTGTTTCTCGTCTTTAATTGCCTTGACATTTTCTTGGACTTCTACACCACAATCTCCTATATTTAGCTCACATAATTCATCATCAGTCACATCAAAAAGATAAAAATCAAAACTAGGAAATTCAGCCATTCTCTTTTCAAAAGTAGAAAAGGGCAAGGATGATGTCGTGAACTGTGCTCTTTTCTCTGATGGAGCACAGTTTTCAGCCAATCAGAGCGCGCGTATTCAGAAGGCTATATAATAAATACTTTTTGTCGAACAGCTTTGTAATTGTTTCAATGTTAGCACTTTCACTCACAAAGGAAGCAGAGAAGGGTTTAATCAATGACAGGATCGCAGGTTTCATTTCACACTTATTAAGTTCAGTGTAGAACTCGTTCATTTCAGGTGCAGTAGGAACACTTGAGTTCACTGTTGACTTTGAGTCACTTTTAAGTTCATTTTTTGACTCCTTATTTCCAAGCTTTTCAATCTTTTCATCAAGCTCTCTTTTGAGCTTTTGAGCTTATGAAAAAGTAATATCCTCCACTCTTTCATAACTAACTTCCTTCACGAAGGTCGGAAGAATCCATGTACATTTAACTTGCGTGCAAGCTAGTTTGCCATGAATGCGTATATATGCTTTGATGTAAAATAATATACAAGCGACATGGGAGCATGTCTCACTCAGACCAGCTTTACACCCAAGGCAGTGTGAAGACAATATAGCTCCATCTTTTCCAGCTATAATTCAGATATTTACAAGGGGATTGTTCATCCTTTGAGAGTGTCTAACTTTGGCGAGCACAACAAATTTGAGCCACAATGCAGCTTTGAACGCCAGTAACAAAGCCAGACACCATTTGATTATATGCAGCAAGGCTTTTAAAAGCTTTAAATTGATCTTTTGTGTAAAAGCTTGTTGTTAGAACCAAGTAGCTGACCAAATCCATTGATTCAGTTGGAGGGAGACACTCCACGTTACACTGCTCACTCGGTATTGTAACAGGATCAACGGCAATAATGGAGATGTTTTGAAGATATATCTTCTTTACAATCGGTTCTTAACCTTTAAAATAATCAGAGAGAATCACAATCTGATCCTCAGCAACATTAACATCACTTTTGGTCTTGATTTTGTCAGAATCTATCGTAATTTAGCTGCAAAATGCACTCGTTACTATAGCAGTAAGTTCACCCTTGTACACCAACATGGCGGCAGGTAATTTGAATACTGACGTCACGCACCCACCAAGAATAAGGCTCATGACCTTTACTCTTTCCCTGTACCTGTCCTTAAATGTGCAAAATCAATTATATCTCAACCATTAGCAGATATCATGAACAATTCCATACAAACTGGGATATATCCATATAAATTGAAATATGCAAAAATCATTCCTATTTATAAAAACCAGGATGAGGAAGATCCAGGGAATTATAGACCTATCTCTTTACTTTCTAATATAAACCAAACTTTTGAAAAGTAAGTTAACATTCAATATATTAAAAAAGTCTATTAACGGAAATAACATACTAGTATCATCACAATATGTTTTTTGTGAAAAGCATTGTACACAACACGCACTACTAGATATCGTTAGCAAAATCCAATCAAATATGGATGAAAAATTATTTTTATGTGGTATATTTATCGATTTACAGAAAGCATTTGATACCGTTAATCATAAAATATTACTAAGCAAATTAAATCACTACGGAATACAAGGAATCACTAATGACTGGTTCTTTTCTTATCTTTCACAGAGAACTCAAACAACAGAAGTAGACGGAATGATATCAATTAAGGAAAATACTCCATGGCGTTCCACAAGGATCTGTTTTAGGGCCTTTGTTATTCTTAATTTATATTGATGATATTTGCTCCTATTCAGATAAATTTCAATTCTTTCTGTTTGCAGATGATACAAATCTGCTTTACGCAAACAAAAGTCTAAAATCCCTTGAAAAGATTGTTAATGAAGAACTAAGAAATATATGTGATTGGCTGCTTGCCAACAAACTAACACTAAACATTAAGAAATCAAATTTTGTAATCTTTCACCTAAAGCAAAATATAATCAACTACATCACAAACATTAGAATTCCACATGCTTCCACCAATAAAATATTACCACTTGAAAAAAAAAAGATCACGTCAAATATCTTGGTGTATTCATGGACGCTAACCTCATGTGGAAATTTCACATAGATTATATAGCTTTAAAGATAAGCAAAACAATTGGTATTATTTTAAGGCTGAGACATTTTGTTCCATTACAAACTCTTATGAATATCTATCATTCTCTTATTCATCCATATATTTCTTATGGACTGTCTGTCTGGGGACAAACTACCCAAAATAATCTCAACAAAATTCTTATCCTCCAGAAACGCGTTTTACGGTTGATATACTTTATAACAAATAGAGAACATGCAGTGCCCCTTTTCTTAGACTCGAATATTCTTTCTTTAAACATGCTTTATTACAAAACTATTTCGCTTTTAATGCACGATGTTAATAGTAATAACATCCCCTCTAACATATTGAAACTTTTCACACCCACTGCATCAATGCAAACATACAACACAAGATCTGCATAATCTGGAAAACTTTATTTTCAATATTCAAGAACTTCACATATGAAAAACTCTTTTTCCCAATTGGGAACAAAAATTTGGAATTCTATTCCTGAGGGTATTAGAAATTCAAGGAACAATATTTTCAAACTTAAATTATAAAAACCCCCCCGACAATTTCTGGAAGTTGAGGACGCTTATGTTGACACAAATTGAAGGACAAATATTCAATTTATTAACAAGCTCAAGCTCATATACTGTAAATAATTCCATTATATAAATACAAAAATAATGCTCCAACTGAAATATCTTTATTGCTTAAATCTTAGTAAATAAGTAACTGTTAAAATAGTTTTCAACAAGTAGCTAGTTTTTGTTGTTGTTTATATGTAATTTCACAAATTACCAGTAACTCTCCTTTTCTATGACTATCATATTTATTATTATTGTTATTTTTGTCTCCCTTACTCTTTACTCTTTTTCTATATTACTTGACTGTATTTATTAAAAACACAGCCTGCCTAGATTAGGCTAGTGACCAATGAAGCTTGACGAGCGGTCGAGTTTTTGGGAGCTCCGTATATATGATATTTTTTATCAATCTAAACACTCCTTAAGACTACAAAATGTCTAAGAACAACCTAGAAAAGTTACAAAAACAAAATGACGATCTCAAGACTGAAATCAAGAACTTACAGACAGACTTACAGAAGGTGAAAGACAACATGGGTACCAAGACAGCCAACCAAGAAATTGAAAAAAGTGTAGAATTTCTCATCCACGAATATGATGACTATCGAAGCAATTGGTCTACAGTAGAACAAAATTTAAAAGCAATTGAATCAAGCCTAGACTCAGTCATCTTGAAGGCTAATGACATCAAAGTGGCAGTTGAAATGATGCTAAAATACAGCTACCAGTACAATCTCAAATTGATTGGTATTCCAGAAGCGGATGAGAAGGGAGAAACGGCAGAACAAACAGTGGATATCTGCTTCAAGTTATTTAAAGAAATGGGTATAAAAAATTCAGAATTTGACATTGATATCGCACACAGAACTCCAAATAGGCAAAAATCGAGTCCTGCTCCAATCATATGCAAATTTACGCGACGAATAACAAAAGAAGCAATCCTCAAACAAAAGAAAGAAGTTAACAAGATTGACCTTAAAATTGGCCTAGTAAAAGCAAATTCAGATACGCAAATGGTGATCCTTGAACATCTAACTCCAAAGCAACATGATTTACTAAGGAAAACAAAATATTTCCAACAAAGAAACGAGTACAAATTCTGCTGGGTCAAAAATCAAACGATCTTGCTGAGAGAAAAAGCAGATAGTAAGATTATTCGCATCTCAACTCCATACGATCTAGAGAAGCTCAATGGTATCCCTCCTTCCTTCCAACCACCTTGGGATTTGCCTTCAAATGCCATTAGGGGAAGTCCTTTTCCTAGAATTGGATCCTCCCAAGGAGCACCTCGTACATGTGGATCTATGCGCGGTGGGTACCAAGACCGAGGCCGAGGACGAGCTAGCAGTGGACCAAGAACCAGATCAATGTCCATGGAGAATAATGCAGGCTATACTTCTAAAGAACACTAAGAAACAGCTAAGTGAACTATACCTAATTTTGAATAAATCTCTCCTTCGAGAGCTTCCATATTATGGCCAAGACTTTGTTTTTGTTCATGGCCAGTTCAATAACAGCATAAACAGCTCTTTACCTACCAAAAAATATCTAGATTGTTTAACCAGCATTCATGATCTTGATCTATTCTCTCTAAATACATCAACTAATACCTTTGATATTAATGATTATTTGCTCTCGCGGACTGGCACTAAAATTTGGAATAGTGTTCCCTTACATTTACGTAACTTGCCAAAACCCTGTTTTAAAAAAACTTTACATGCAAAATTGTTACAAATACTTTCAGAGGAGGATGACTATGTTGACCTGTCAACTCTAATAACGAAGGTTGCCCAAAGCTAAAATTGACGTGTATGTTTTATACTATACAATATTATATGTTATGAGTGTAACTTAGTCTATGCTATATGTTTGGTCTGAAGCTTGATCATATATAATTGTGTATATTTATTAACGCGCCATTTTTTCTTCTTTCTTTCTTAACCATTCTTTATATCCTTCAGAATATTTATCATATATTTTTTACTTATTTGTAATTACTTCTTTAAATTGTAGTTAAATGGTAGTTCTTTAATTTCAGTCTAATATAGTGTGTATATAGATATATACCTGTGTGTGTAAAAATCTCTTAAACTAAATTTTTCAAATTGTAAATATTTCACTGCTTGCCTCGAATAGCTATGCTAACTGCGGCAGTGAATATTTCTAAGTGTATTTTTTGAAAATGGAAATAAAATGATTGAAAATGATATCAACTGAAATCACCTTTTAAAAGAAAATCCACGGAGACGTCTGTGATTGGATATGTACACGACCTCTCACCAATCAAACGAAAGAAGAACAAGACGTTACATTACTGTTCCCTTATGCTTCAAACATCCCCGCAAAAGCGAAGACTCTTCGAAGAAAGTTATGGTAGGACACCAATTAAACTACAGAATATCACATACACTGTGGATGGTCAGAAGATTGTCATCAACGGCATGACATATGTTTCCAGCCCCAAAGCAACTGAATACAACTTCCAGTATGCATATTTGCCAGAAAAATCAACAACTTCTGTCTCCATTATGGAAGTCCTTAACCAAAAGAAACAGTGGGATATCGTTGATGTAAAGGGGAAGGTGACACAACTAAAGGAAACTTCCATCGTCGGAGCAAAAAAGCTGAAATACTGTCTGTTTGTGTGATGTCATCAAAAAAATTGAAAATGAGGCGCCGCCATCTTGGAGGAGTAATTGTATTCAAAATCCATCGCAGCCATCTCAGTCTCTAATTAAATCCATTTGTTATCCAAATATTTTCCGCTTCAGTACAGAAGCCACTAAACATGGTTGTAAACATGAAGCTTCAGCTATAGCAGCCTATGAGCAAATCATGAAAAGGACTCATGCAGACTTTGTTGTAACCAAATGTGGGACAACAATAAATAACAAATATCCATTTATACATGCTACCACTGATTTTCTTTGTGAATGTAGTTGTTGTAGAGAGGGTTGCGGAGAAGCAAAGTGCCCCTACTGTATAGATGGTCTAGACTTTGTCAGTTATGTAAACAAGAAGTCTTCTTGTTTAGAAAAAAATGGGACTGAATTTTCTCTCAAAAGAGATCATGCATACTATTTTCAAGCTCAGCAACAAATTCATACTACTGGGAGAGGTTATTTAGATTTTGTTGTTGTTTTTTCTGGAAAATCAAGTGCATTGTTCAATGAAAGAATTGTCCCAAACAATGAACACTGGGAAGCACAACATCCAAAGCTAGAGTTATTCTGGAGAATTTGTATTTTACCAGAAATATTGGCACTTTGGTATACTAGAAAGATGTCGTCAGGTGTGGTAGACATACAAATTAGTGATCACTCCCTGGTATACACTGTCATAAGGCTCTCTGCAACAAGACTTCGATCTCGTAGAATTTGCCTCAGAAGTCTTAAAAACTTTAATAGTGATGCTTTTCTCGAAGATTTGCATAATGTTCCATTCCACATCATGGACATTTTTGACGATGTTGATGATAAAGTATTTACATTTGAATCGCTTTACTTGGATATTATAAATGAACATGCGCCTATGAAGCAATTCCATGTGAGAGGTAATCAAGTGCCATTCATGACAGAACAATGGCGTAAAGCCATTCGACATAGAAACAAGCTTTGGAAAAAGTTCACCCATGATCGCACTGATGCCCATTATGCTCTATACAAAGAACAAAGAAACAAATGCACTTCGTTAAGACGAAAAGCAATAAAGACATATTTTCTTTGTAAATCTGAATCAGCAAATCCAAATGATTTTTGGAACACTTATCGTCCATTTCTTCAGTCAAAGAAGTTTAGGCAAGCAAATGACATATTGCTGGAAGAAAATGGGAAGCTTGTCAAAAACAAAAGAGAGATAGCTGAAGTCTTCAACCATTCTTTCATCCATATTGCAGACGCAGCAGAAGAAGTAAATGAGGAAGAATTTCGAACTGATTTCAATGCTCATCCAAGCATTGCGTCTGTTTCGATTGCTATAACTCTAGATAAGTTAGTGTTTTGAAGCCATACTTTTAATCAACTCCCTTCACTTAGGTTACATGTGGTTTATGCAAAACATACCGGAAATAACGTCACCGGAAGTATATCGTAACATCTCCCTCTTTTTTCTTTTGAAAGTTTCTTCTTATATTACTAGATGAACAATAACAATACTAATGATGTGTCCTTAATTGATTCTAAGCTTGATTATTTCATTGGGTCTGTCATGGTGTTCAAATCAAGTAATAATCAATCAATCTCACAAGATAATTAAAAAAAATCAAAACAACTCAGTCTCTCTCTTTTCTTTCAGTTCCCTTTTTTTAAACATAGTCTTTAAACCTAGCGGGTGGTCTGGTTTGCCTTGTGCTTGCTCTTCTCATTGGACTGCAGGGCTCAGGTGTCTTCTGTGTCGGGACAGTAGGTTCCTCAGGTGATCTTGCTTCTTGTGGCTTGGAACTTGTAGCTGAGCTAGTGGTCTTTTCTGTGTCCAGCTTTGGTCTGATGTCTTCTCTGTTCCTCCGAAGAGTCATACCCTCTGTCTGTACCAGGTAGGATCTGTCAGATAGTTTCTCTAGACATTCACCAAGTTGCTAGGTCTTTTTTCTTTGTCCTGCGGCCACTCTCACTTCCTGGCCAATCTCCAGGTCTGGTAGTACTTTGGTATTCTTGTCAAAGTAACTCTTGGCCTTTTGTCACTTCAGCTCAAGTCTTTCCTGTACCCCATCTACCAGCTCTGGATACAGTAAATTAGTCGATACTGGCACTAGAGTTCTTGCTCTTCTAGACATGAGTCGCTGACAGGGGCTTGTCTTGACTCCCTCGGTTGGGTTGTTTCTATAGTGTAGTAGAGCCAGCCAGGGGTCCTTCTTATCTGCGATAGCCTTCTTAAAGAGATTCTTAGTGACCTTCACGGCTGACTCAGCTTTGCCATTTGACCTTGAATGGTGGGGCGATGACAAAATGTGCTTAAACTCCCACTGTTTGGAGAAATCCTCAAACTCTTGACTGGTGTACTGAGGACCGTTGTCTGACATGAGGATGTCTGGTATCCCATGGCGGCTGAACTGTTCTTTGAGGAACTCTACCACTGCTGTTGATGTCGTTCCTTTCAGCTGGCTGACTTCAATAAAGTCAGAGAAGCTGTCGACTAGAATGATGTATTATTTGCTGTCCAGGAGGAAGATGTCTGTTGACAAGCGACTCCACGGGCGATCCGGAATTTCATGCGCCTGCATCGGTTGCTTTTGCTGCTTTGCCTGGAACTCGGAACAGTTGGTGACTGCTTCCTTGATCTCAGCATTCATCGAAGGCCAGAATACTAGATCTCTCGCTTTGCGGAGGCATGCTTCTGCACCAAGCTGGCTCGAATGGATCCTGGATGTGACTTCGGCCCGGAGAGCTTTTGGAATTATGATTCTTTGGTTCTTGAAGAGTACTCCATTGTGTAGCGTGAGCTCATCTCTATAGTTCCAAAATTCCCTGATGTGTACAGGCACTTCATCTTGCTGCTTTGGCCATCCCATCAGTATCGTGGACTTCAGGGTCTGCATAATTGGGTCTTGTTCTGTGGCCTTCTGTAACTGGGCCAGTCTCTCGCTGCTAATCTTAATGGTATTCTTGGGGCCAATGCCCTCAAGCTCTAGTGCGAACACTTGGAACTCTTTGTCAGGTGTGCTACTGTCAGGTATCGAGGCTCTTGACAAATGGTCTGCAATGTACATCTGTGGTCCAGGTTTGTAGATGACGTCCAAGTCGTATCTCTGAAGCCTCAGCAACATTCTTTGTAAGCGTCAAGGTGCATCCAGAAGAGACTTCTTGAAAATGGATTGTAGTGGTTTGTGGTCTGACTCGACTGTGATCTTGGCTCTTCTGGCGATGTACTGGGAGAACTTCTCACAGCCAAACACAATGGCCAAACACTCTTTCTCCATCTGTACGTACCTTCTCTCAGTCTGTGACAGTGTTCGAGATGCGAATGCAACTGGTTGACCGTTCTGTAAGAGTGTTGCACCGAGTCCCTTTTCGCTTGCGTCACACTGTATTGTGACCTCTTCGCTGACGTCATAGTATTTTAGCACTGGATGGTTGCTGACGAGCATGCTTGATTTCTGCAAAGGCTCTATCATGTTGTGACGACCACACGAACTGTGCGTTCTTGATAGTTAGGTTTCTGAGAGGCTGTGACACTTCAGCGAGTTTTGGCAAGAATTTTGCCAAATAGTTCACAAAACCAAGTAGGCTCATCATCTCTTGCTTATTGGTAGGCTTGGGCATGCTGACTATGGCTGAGATTTTTTTCTGGGTCTGGCTTGAGGCCCTCTGCGCTGATTATGTGTCCCATAACTTTCACTTCTGTTCGTCTGAGATTCATCTTCTTGCTGTTCATTCAGATTGACTTCCCTTGCTCTGTTGAGTAGCTTTACAAGGTTTTCATCATCGTTTTTTTCTGCTTCCTCTTGTGTGTTACCATATCCGATGACAAGCATGTCATCTCGTAGAACTTGTACTCCTGGAAGGTCAGCGACCTTTTCTTGTAGCCGGCGTTCAAACTCTTCTGGTGCCGAGCTGAGACCAAATGGCATCCTTAAATATCTGTACCTTTCGAACGGGGTCCAGAAGGTGGTCATTTTGCTACTTGCTTCATCCGGGTCTATCTGGTAGAAGCCGTCCTTCGCATCTAGGGTCGTAAATACCTTGGCGTTGTTTAGTTTTGGAGGTACTTCTTCCAGGGTTGGCATCTGGTACTTTGGCCTCTTAACAGCCTTGTTGAGGTCCTTTGGATCCAGACAGATTCTAATCTTATTGGGCTTGGCCACAACCACCATACTACTGATCCAGTCTGTTGGGTCTGTTTCTTTGGCTATGATTTTTTTCTGTTCGAGCTATGCCAGTTTTCCTTTCACTTCCTGTTGCAAAGCAACTGGAAAGCGCCGTGGTGAGTGTTGAACTGGAGTACTTTCGGGATCTACAACGAAACTAGCATCTCCAATGCATCCTAGTCCTTCAAATACATCTTTGTAAGAGCTGAGGATGTCTTCGCGACTCAGAGACGACTTCTTTTCTGTGACATTGTGTACTGGAGCTATATTTAATTGAATAAGTCCAAGTTTTTTGGCATGTGTCCGCAGACAACAATGGTTTGTTGTTGGTCTCGATAATTTGAAAAATCAGAGTTTCTGTTGTCGGCCTTGTTTGTTGTTGTTTTGTACAGTCAGTGATGTAGTTCCGATGGGCTTCATTAGCGAACCGTCAAACAAGCGCAGTTTGAAGTTTGAGTTCTGTACTTGTGGATTTCCGGTTTGCGTAATTCTTGACAGATCGTCGTAGCTAATCACGTTGGACGTCGCTCCGGTGTGTAGCTGGCACTGTAGTTCGGTTCTGAAGCGATTTGAATCGCTTAGAAAGTTCAAACTGGCAAAGATTTGCTTTCCTTTGGCTCTACAGATGACACTTCCTCGATGCGATACATTTGGCCAAAAGCTGGGCACTCCTTAATGTTGTGATCTTGTTTTCTGCCACATCGATAACACTTTCGTCTGGGACTGTTTTGACTTGATGTGGCCTGTGCCATATCTTTAAAAGCACGAGGTCTCATCTTGTCGCCTCTTGGGGGTTTGTTGTTTACCTTTTGTGGCGTCCTGCCTTGAATTGCGTGTACTTCTTCAACTTCTTTTATTGATACGTTGTTGATACTTTTGTTGATATATGCAAGAAAGTGAACAACCAGTTTAACGTTCTATATAAGACTTTTGTCCTGCCACATTTCCAATATTACTCACTTATGTTGTGACAAATTAGAGTCCCTAAACAAGCGCATCTTAAGATTTATATTTAATGATACAAAATCTTGTTATGAGGACCTATTGAAGAAAGCAAAGATAACATCTTTGTACAATGGAAGAATTCATAAGATGCTTATTGTAGTATTTAAATGCTTATTCGACACTGAGTATCCTAAATATTTAAAAGAATTGTTTAGTCTTCGCAACTCCAAATATCTGCTGAGAGGAAAGAACATACTGACTCTACCAAAGGCAAGAACAACTAAATATGGACTCGATTCTATCAAATACCAAGCTGCAAGATATTGGAACTCGCTCTCTGACAATTTGAGAGCTATTACATCATTGAAAGAATTTAAGAACACCATAAAGAAAATGGAGTTTTAGTACTTTGACACATTATTTCGTTCTTATTTTTCTTTTCTTTTGTTCTCAAAGATATTAGCTCCTCCGAGCTACTCTGTAAATTCGAGCTAGATAAATAAAGTCTATGTATGTATGTATGTATGTAGGTGATTGTTACTGCAGGCAAACTACAGGTGAAGCAACTGTAACATGTGCTAATCCTGAATGTAAGATCTCAAAGTTTCATCCATCTTGTTTGTGCATTACTAAAATTCCAAAAACATGGTTTTGCCCACACTGTAGAAAGCTACCCCAGTTTACAAAGGCAAAGCAGAATTCAAAGGATGACTACCTAGCTGATGCAATAAAACTAGACAAGATATGCACATGTCAAAAAAAAGCTCAACCAAAAGAAAAGTTGTTGAAATGCCACAATTCACTGTGTGCAAGTGGAAAGTATTTCCACTTGTCATGTATGTCTTACAAACGTTACCCAAATAATTCAAGAACAACCTGGGTTTGTAGTGGCTGCAAGCTCACAGCTATAACAAAATCTGCACCACAGTCATCATCCAACATGGCCTCAGACTCCGAATGTCAATCAATCATCACCATCTAACACAACTTCACAGACTCCCAATGTCAATCAATCATCATCATCCAACATAGCCTCACAGACTCCCAATGTCAATCAATCATCATGATCATCCAACATGGCTTCACAGACTCCCAATGTCAATCAATCATCATCATCTAAAACAGCTTCACAGACTACCAATGTCAATCAATCATCATCATCCAACATGGCCTCACAGACTCCCAATGTCAATCGATCATCATCATCATCCTATGGCGTTCAATCAAACTATTGCACAATTCAACCTTGGTGTTGATCATTCAACATGCTTGTGTTCACGTTCCAACATTGTTACTTGGACAATCCAACGTTTGTGTTTGAACAATGCAAGATTGTTGTTTTGAAAGTGCAACATTTGTAGCTTAGTGCGGACGAAGTCTGTCGCCGATGTGCATAGTTTAACTTTGGTCCATCACTATCCAACATTCGTGTTGGGGCAATGCAACATTGGTCGCTTGACAATGCAACATTCTACCTCCACGAGACAGTCCAACATTGTAACCCGGCACAATTTAACATCTAAGATTTTCGGGACAATCGATATCAAATCGATAATTTTTTGATTTTTTAATCTTTGAATTTATAGCCCTCGTAGATAACGACGGTGACCGGGTAAGCCTCGTCGTAATATAAATAGTCAATGCCCACTAAAGCACCGGGCCTTGTATTTTTATTCAAAACAAATATATCTTTTTTATTACTGGCCCTAATGGGATTTCTTCCTTTTTCGATGACGCAGTGACGGCTTGACGTGTTTTATAAATGCCAGCTGCAGACGGAAATCGCCCTCAGGCAGCCTATTGATATTTTTTTCCGCGCGGTCATCAGTCATCGAGGCATCTGTATCTTTCTCTATAAACGTCGTAAAAACAATATCGGCATCTGTGCTATCTATGACACTCTTTCTGAGACGCGCGATTTCTCCGGAGGCAATGGGCGGCAAAGAGCGGTCTAAGTCGCTTTTTAAAAGCCACTCAATCATGTCCATATATATAAAGATATATTTTTATCCTCCATTACCAGCAGCAGTCAAGGGCCCACTTCATCGCCATTTTCATCACTTTGGCGCAAAATGACCCCAGAATGGTGCAGGGAATCCTCGATGTGGACGCACCTCGATCTACGCAGGGAATGCCCGTACGATTTAGGGGTGCGATCGGAACAAACCCTTACTGCTGCTAGGGCTTTCCAACGATATATAATTTGTCCAGATCTGTGCTAACCCCAGGTTAGCTAACCCACGAACTTTTAAGGTACTGTTACGTAACTGTAACTAAACACTGATATAAATCGTGAATTTTAAGATCATGAAAAAAACGTCTTTTAATCATAACTTTCTTAATATTAAACCGATTAAGATGAAACTTGGAACACTTTTTATATGCATCACGAGCTTTTGTTTCCAAGTTAAAGAACATTTCTAGCTGCGCATGCGCAAAAGTTACAATGTTAGGGTTAGAGGTCCCAAGTCAGGGAATTTTAGGGCTTAATTTCTTCTCTAGTTTTAAACTTTAGAACACGAACTTTCTAGCACTTATAGATACTTGTAATATCTCTCAGAATATTGTTTTGTTTTGTTCCAGGAATGCTTATTTAAGGAGATATGACCGATCAAAATTTCACGTCAGGAATTGGGGACCGAATTGAAGGGCAAATATCAGAGCCAAAATGAATTAAAGTTAATGTTTTAATCCACGAATAAAAAGACTTATCCTATGTCATCAATTTAAAATAAAAAATATTTTTCTCATAGTGATTTAACCTGTCACGTGGGCCACCTTAACCAATCACACTCAAACGCACATTTACGCTTATTTTACAAGGTTCCTTTTAAAGCTAGTCAACCAAACTCTACATGTAGTAAGATTATTATGTGGGGTATTGTGCATGCGCATTGTATTTTAATTTGACTTATTTGCGCATGCGCAATGATTTTTTTCTATTTAACCCTAATTCTAGAGTTAAAAAATCATTTTGAAGCCACTTTACAGTTTATTGGAAATTTTAAACATGAAATGCAGAGTACTTATAAATGTCTATAAGCAGTATAAGTTTCAAAAAGTTTGGTTAAATATTATGTGATATTTGATTTTTTTCATATTTTGACCAAAAATTGAACTTTTTTGCCATACTCGAAGTGTTACTTTCCAAAACAGCTATAAATTTTGTACTACCTAGATGTACCACAATGCATTCTAGACGTTTTCAAAAAAAAATTGTTGAAAAAAATGCACTGCGCATGCGTAAAATGGGTCAAAACCTTTTCTTATCTACTGCGCATGCGTGGCAAGTTTTACACAATTTGAGCCAACCAAGTTGTAGCCTAGACATAGGGCTATCTAGCAATGCTCTTACTTTTTCAATTGAACAAAATGTCGATGAGATATAAATTAAAATGTGATCGCTCGGCCAGGGGACTGGGAATCAATTTTTCAGACCCAAAATACAAACCTCTATAACTTCGCCAAAACTGAATCAATTTCAACAGAAGAGGTGTCGTTTGAAAGAGCTTGATACCTTTGTCAGTAGTTGAATCTCAATGAGCATGCGCAGCGATTTTTTCAATATTGAATATTGAAAATTCTGTAACTTCTGCGCATGCGCATCAATCGACTTTAACAAACTTCTCTTGACAAGTACTTTAAGATATATATTAATGCTCTCGAATCAGACATCAGCAAAGTTCCAAAATAGCAAACCCCTGATTTTCAAATGCTGCGCATGCGCACTTGAAAAACTCCAAATTACTTAAAATTCACTCTGCTGAGTCAGAGCAATGATTGCTACACGATGGAAGTGTTTTTAAGTTTTACGTTAAAAATTTTGAAAAAATACCCATGTTTGTTGGCTTGTAACTTCTGCGCATGCGCACTAAACAACCTTTTTTGCCATTTTTTGAAAGAGCAACTCAAATACTTTTAGTGGATACCAAAAGTTTTTCTTTTTATAGTGTAATACTTTGTTTTTTTGACACATTTTCATTGTCTTTTTTTCGCCAAAATCATCAATTATAAGAGTCATATGTTTAATACGTTTTTATGGACACCAAAGCTTCTGCAAAGATTTGCGCTTTATGATTATTGTGAAGCCTGACAACTCTACTTTGTGTTGCAGGAATATCTTTTTTTCCTGCCTGTTGTTTTGAAGAAATAAATTTTTGAAATACTACAACATTTCTTAATTTCTGCTTTATGATTAACATAAGATAAATGTTTGTGCAAAACCCTGCACATGCGCAGTATGACCTTTTTGTGTAAACTGTGACTAGCTTTTGAGTTGCTTAACTTATATTCTAGTTAAGTTTCATGAGAATCGGTTTCAACCTGAAGCCATACTGATTTTTTATATTTAGCATGTAGTTTTCTTATATTTGACTTGTTCCCGACCCCACCCCCAACGTCCTCTCTTCTGTTTACTTCCAGTAAGGTAAGACATGGAATTTATGCTCCATCATTTTCCCCTTTGCGATCCTCACCATTAATTGATGCTGCAAATCTAACTTGATTATCTGAAATTATCTGTTGTGTAAGAAGTTTGTGAGCTGTCATTATGTGTTTTTTTGAAAAGGGGGGGGGGGGGGGGCTTTTTGATCGGCAGATATTGGCCGTCAACCTGAGTAAATGAGAGTGCACGTGTCCAGAGGCGCAATTTTGGAATACCGGAGGTTAGGGAGGGGAGGGTTACTTTTTCTGTACATTATTATAACTTTTGCGAGGATTTCATGGATTTTGATAGAATAAACGGCATATGAAAGATTACAAGCAGGGCATTTCATTTAAGTAATTCAGGGGGGTACTGGTATGTAGAGGGGAGGGGTGGGGTGGTTTATGGGCTATATTTCATAACTTTGCGAGGATTTGATGGATTTTGATAGAATAAATGGCATATGAAAGCTGGCGAAGAGGGTATTTAGTTTAGGTAATCCAGGGGGTGACATTATTCTGGGGGTGCAGCTTTTTTAAAGGTAATGAATTTTATTATACCTTTCTGACTCAGATATGGGAAAGTGCATTTCTATTCAAATTACAGACGAAGAAGACCTGTCTGATAGGAGATCTAGTACTCCAGATCCATCCCCTGTGCCATCCGAGGTCTCAGATAACATCACCTATCAGTCTGAGATCTCTGCACCTGGCATTTCAGAAATTGATCCAGATGCACGAGTGGATGTGCTCAGGGGCATATCAGACAATAGTGACCTCCGTCAACTTCCTCATGACAACTTAACCATGAGGGTTGACAGGTTACTGCCACCTCCAAATAGGACAGTGAGCCAGATTGAACCTTGAGGACCGCTTGCACCACTTCGTCCTCATAAAACCAGGCTAGGCTATCAAAAGGGTTTGGCTTCATGATATAGCCTTACTCAGATCAGTCACCTGGAACAGCAGGGGCCTGCAGTATTGCGTGCCCCACACATTCCTGTTGGTTGCCCTTGATAAAGGGTCTTGGTTCAATTCCAAGAAGGAATCTTAAAAGCATGCACTGCAGCCATTTGTTTGAATGGGAATGTTTTGAGTGGAAATTAGCCATGTGCTCGTAGTAAATAAGGCTTATTCACTATATAAATAGGGTCCTCATGTGATTTATGATTAATGTTTGTGTTTAACCCTGCGCATGCGCAGTACGAACTTTTTTTGTGTAAACAGTGACTAGCTTTTGAGCTGCTTAATCTATATTCCAAGTTTCATGAGAATCGGTTCAAACCTGAAGCCATAGTGATTTTTTGAATTTAGCATGTAGTTTTCTTATATTTGACTTGTTCCCAACCCCACCCCCCCACATCCTTTCGCTTGTTTACTTCCAGTAAGGTAAGACATGGAATTTTTGCTCCGTCATTTTCCCCTTCGCGATCCTCGCCAGTAATTGATGCTGCAAATCTAACTTGATTATCTGTTGTGTGAGAAGTTAATGAAGTCTTATTATGTGTTTTTTGAAAATGGGGGGCTTTTGATCGGCAGATATTGGCCGTCAACCTGAGTAAATTAGAATGTAGCCGCCATTTTGGAATACAGGAAGTCAGGGAGGGGAGGGTTGGGTTCTCTGTATATAATTATAACTGCAAGGATTTGATGGATTTTGATAGAATAAACGGCATATGAAAGCTGGCGAAGAGGGTAGTTATTTTAAGTAATCCTGGGGGGTGACGTTATTCAGGGGGGTGCAGCTAGGGTTATTCTAATCTTAATAGAATGTAATAAGGTTTTTTTGAGAGTTATGGATTTTATTATGCCTTTTTGACTCAGATATGGGTTACATATGGGTTACATATGTGTTAGATATGGGGGGTGCACACTGCATTTGCGCATGCGCAGTAATACTGCTGTTAATTTAGTTTAAAAAACAGAATAATATGATGATATACTGAGTTTTTTGGATAAAACTAACGACATATGAAGACTTGTGCATTGGATGTTATCAATTGAGAGTAGGGGGCAGAGCACAACAATGCGCATGCGCAATAATTTATTAAACAGAAATTATTGTCAATTATATTTTAATAAAAGATAGAACATACGACTAAGTTGTAGTTTTATGATTATTTTAGACGCCTTTTACCCGATCATCCTTGAAAGACAAAAATGCATTGAAAGAGCTTCCAATACGATGGCGACGGTCAAAAGTGTCAAGTAGCAAAATTACAAAGCCCAAAGATCCCTCTGTTTTCCAATTAGCTGCAGAGCTAGAGCAGCTCCGCTATTCATGGAGACAAGCCAAATCAAATAAGATGCATCAATTTGCTCTGGTATTTGAGAAGTCGTTTGAGACAATTTCTAGTTATCTACAAAAGATATATGCTGAAAAGAACCTAAATATTAACATCCGTAGTATAGCAACTAAAAGTGAGGAATCTCTGATCTCTGGAGACAATTTTGTAGCTCCGGGTAAGTTGAACTTTTTGTTTATTGGTGTAAGTTCCCCTTAGCTCTTAATGGGCATAATTTAATTATTTGATACAGAATTAGACGAAGGCGACTTCTACCACCAACAACTGCCAATAATTGCACAAGTCGTTCGTGAAAGTGACGATGAAGAGGATAAAGAGATATGAAGTATGGAGGAGTGGTTAAAGAGGCCACTTTGTCGAGACAATTGGTGCCAGACAGGCCAAGAGTACAAAGATGAGATAGAAGAAGGATCCATCTCATCAGATATGGACATCCCTGATCACATTCTTGAAATACCAACATTTCTTCAAACCACAAGTAATAGCATAGAAAAAGATGATTCTGAGAGCCCCGAAGGTCTTCAAACCACAAGTAATAGCATAGAAAAAGGTGATTCTAAGAGCCCCGAAGGTCTTCAAACCACAAGTAATAGTACAGAAAAAGGTGATTCTGAGAGCCCCGAAGGTCTTCAAACCACAAGTGATAGCATAGAAAAAGGTGATTCTGAGAGCCCAGATGGTCTTCAAATCACAAGTAATAGCATAGAAAAAGGTGATTCTGAGAGCCCCGAAGGTCTTCAAGCCACAAGTAATAGTACAGAAAAAGATGATTCTGAGAGCCCCGAAGGTCTTCAAACCACAAGTAATAGCATAGAAAACAATAATTCTGAGAGCCCCGAAGGTCTTCAAGCCACAAGTAATAGTACAGAGAAAGATGATTTTGAGAATGATGTTGACAAGGTATCTGAAATGGAAGATATTGAAGATGTGCCGTTGTCTGTTATAAAGGAAAGGATGGTTAAAATTCAGGATTGTGGTGGTAGTAAGACAGGAGCTGAAGGAGAAGTGTGTGAAGGGATTGATGATAACAATGATGTTCAGGAGACTACAGAAAAAAGTGATGTTCAAGGTGGCAGTGATGCTCAAGTAGTAGAGGAAGGAGTTGATGGTGGAAAAGGCATTTGGAGGGGCAAGTTGGCCTCTGGGAAGAAAGGAAAGGGTAAGGCCGGAGCGAGCCTTGATGAGGAAGATGATGATGTTAAAGGCAAAGGTATTTGTCCAGATTGCGGAAAATCATACGGCAAGAAACTCTGGCGACATTTAAGGAATGTCGAAAAGTGGCCTGAGGTGAAGATCAAAGACACTTTCTCAAAGAAAAGCAAATCAGTGGTTAATCCCTTGAGGTAAGTGTCTTGTGTAGATAGCTAGGAAAAGCAATCAGTTTTAAAACGTTCTTTGTATTTAGGTCCTGTCCATTTCCTGGTTGCGATTATGTGATCAAAAATTATATTGGCCATTGGAGAACCAGGCATGGAGTAACCAAGGCACAAAACCCAACATTGTAAGTAATGCATGCATTAGAATATTGCAAAGACGGTTATCTCATGGAATCTTTCTCATTTAGATACAACAAAATGCTTAGAATTATGAAAGAACACCATCGACAGTCGTCTACAAAGAAAGAAGGTGGGATCGGTGATATCTCTAAAACAACATCTACCAGTGAAACAGGTTAGATAAATAGCAGACGCCCCTCGAGCAAAAGAGCGAAATATCTAAAGACTCTTTAGGGTCTATGTCAGGCACTGTGTCAAAAAATGCTCGAGAAAAAGAGCGAAATATCTAAAGTTCTGTTAAGGAAATACTTTTAATATGCTAACCTTTTTAACCTTCTAGTCTGTTCCTCTATTGATGAAGAACAAGATGGGACGCAAGTCTCGAAAGATAAAGACTTAGAAGAGGAAGAACTTATGGAAATATCAGATAAGATAGATGAGATAGATGACATAGATGAGACAGAGTTAGATGTCAGTACAGACAAAAGACGTACGAAGAGGCACTCATCACTTATCAGACAATGTCAAAATCACTAACAAACTTTATTTTTTTCCTAGGATCAGAAATGATTTTATATACTGAGAAGGGCACCACATTTGGGAAGGCACTCGTATCTTTCATGGAATTCTTAGAGGGTCCAGATGGGGGAGCAAAACAAAATAAAGATGCATTACAGAGAGCTCAACAAGTGTACACACTTGCATTTGGTTTAGAGAAATGCTCAGGTAAGTAAAATCAATTTAGATAATGAAAAAATTATAGCCCACATTAACATATTCTCGTTTCCAGATAAACAAGTCGACCAGGATCTCTACGCGCCCTGGAAGAACCACATGGAGGTGTGGGGGTTTTTCAAGTCCCATCTTGCTAAATATAAAAAGTATCAGGAGGCAGAGCAGGGCCAGCGAGGAGAACTGGAAAAGGGTCTTAAGCCAGGAAGCCTCAAATCATATTCACTGTCTCTGAGTTCCTATCTGGACTTCTTGGTTGGCCCTTACAATGTAACCTTACCAGAAGATAAGCGTCTAACTGAAAAGGAATGTGATGATTTGAAAGGTATGATTGTTGAGGTTAAAGTAAATAAGCTTGACCAGAGAGCTAAAGTTTTGTTTTCTGTATTTCTAGCATTGCTAAAAAAACAGGACAATTGGCGTACAACAATCCAAAAGAACGTGGTTAGTAGGAAGAACGTCTTGAGGGGGGGAGAGCTAACTGACATCCTAACTCTCTCTGAGATGAGAGATATGCTTCTATCTGATACAGCGATGCAATGTAGAGCTTTATTGAGAACCTTGTATGGAAACTACAATGTCAACAAAGAGGTAATTTACATCTTATAATATGTTTATTAGTACTTCTATCAATGCAGATATTACAATGTATTAGAAATGTATACATTTCCATTCTAGGCATGATGTGAGGAATCGGATGCCACAAACCTAAGAAACTTCTTGGTTTTACAGTTGAGTGCTGTAAATGGAGGCCGCCCTTCATTAATGGATGGTTTAACGGTTTCTCAAGTTGAGAAGGCTAGACTGCTTGACAATGGCATGTGGTCAGTACCAGTAGCACACCACAAAACGTCTTTCAGCTCTGGTCTAGCATTTTTACAATGGGATAATGGACTTAATTACCTTGTCAAAGCATATCTGTACATATCTGTATCTGTGTAAGGTGAGTTTCTCAATTTGGACACAAAAATATTACTTGTGCGACATTTAATGATATTTATATTCTTTTAACAGACCCGTTTTAACACGTGGGCAGGTAAACACGGTGTCGTTCTTAGTCAACAATACTGGAAGCCCGGCTCGTTCTTCACAATTCCATCGTTGGCTTAATTCCTTTGCCAAACTTTCAGGGTTTACCCGGGCCAAAGTAAGCAATACCAGCATAAGGAAGATGATTGTAACTAAGTTACACCCGGTCAGCACATGAGAACAGAAAGATAGGCTAGCAAAAAAAATGAAACATGACCCAAAGTAAGCTCACATTTAACTCAATAAGTACATTGTTAACTATCGCCTACTGTAATAGTTGTTTTATTACCAACAGAACTGCTGACCTTTACTATAATACCTGCAGCGAGGAACAAAGCTCTTCTGAAGTTACAAGGGAATTGTCAGGATCGATGGTAAGTATTTATAAGAAGTTAAGGTGCTCCAAAAACATGAATATCACTGAAATGGTTTTATGTCAACATTAAAGACTAATGCAAAGGCAAGTGTCGCCAGAGAAGAATGGAGTAAAGAGGACAAAGATGACAAAGACGACAAGGACTGGAGTGCAGATGAAGATGGTCAGAGTGATGATGATGATGATGAAGAAGACACTTCTAGTCCTATTGGCGGAAGACCAGGCAGATTTATTTGGCCTACGGAGGATGTAAAAATTTTAGAGAAAGCTTTTCAACGTGTTCTCAACAACACCCAAAACTGGCCAAAAAGGAGTGAAGTTGCAAAGATCTTTGCAAGAAATCCAAAGGCCAGAGGAATATGGAAGAGGGAAGACACAGAGGACCATCGCCAAAAATGCTTGGATAAAATCAAGTCAATGTATAAAGCTAAGCATTCCTCCAAGAAGAAGAAGAAGAAGGAGGGGAGTGCTAAGAGAACAAGATAAGAGTCATGAACTGAGATATAGTTAAAGCAATTGTTATGAAATTATACTCTATTGAATATTTTATCACTAATAACTGTTGACTTCACTGTTTATTAAGTATCATTGAACTCGTGTATAGTAAGCTGAATATGAAGCTCATGAGAGTCGATAAGTTAGCATATTTACACGATCAATACCATTTAACAAATAGCATGAAATTCGTTGTTACTGGCAATTGGTCCTGATATTATATTAGTTTAGTTTAAAACATTTAAAAGAATTGTTGTAAACTTGTTGTAATCATACAATAAAAAATTGGACGAGCAAAATGTGCTATGTTGATTAAAACAATCATGTAGAAAAAGGCATGTTGCTGGAAATCATGGATTTACTCAGAAGACCAGTTGTAGTTTGCTTTGATGTTAAAGACTGCTATTGTATTCTGATGTTTATCATGTTATGGAACTCTATTTATTGATGACATTGCTTTCATTTCGTTCATAATTGCTTTTCTGAGTACTTTGAAGGTATTTTGCTGTATTTAAATCATTTTGAAAAGAGTTTTTCTTGCCTGTTATAAATAGACCACTTGTAGTCTGTAATATTTTTTCGCTTTTGTTATCAAATTTCAACTGGATTTTTTTTGGCCTCACGATCTTTTTCCTTTAATGATAATGAGTCTAATCCAAACGATTCTATAAACCAAAGGGTCCTTTCAACGTTTTTAATTGTCTTATCTTTCGACTTTTTTGACGACCTCCAACATTCAACGTTTTTAATTGTCTTATCTTTCGACTTTTTTGACGACCTCCAACATTTGGTATTGTTTTTCCTGTATTTAGTAAGGTTTCCATCTGACTATCTTCAAGCTGACCTATATAGGACTGTAGCTGTTCGTTAAGTTCTTCCAATTTCCAGTGCTCTTTTTTCTGCATTGTCTGATTTTCTTCTTGCAGTTGTTACTTCCTGTAATAGCTCATCGCATTGTTGGTCGATCATTTCAATTGGTCTTTTAGCAACTCATCCTCTTTCTCCAATATCTCCATTTTTCTCCTAATACTGCTGGCATTTATAAGCTCCTCCGGGTAAATAAATATACTTCTTCGTTTATATAATTCTCTTCTAACGAGGGATGTAATTATACGAAATCTCTCTTCCAGCTTTTCAGGCTTCACTTGGATAGGAAGATGGCTCGATGAAATTTTAAATAGTTCTAAAAATGATATTTCTGGTAGTCGAGTTTTGGTGTCCGCCCATTGTAAAAAAACACTTTTTGGAGGATTTCAACCCCGAAGGGACTATTTCTCTGCTCCACAATATAGCTAAGTGGCTTTTCCTCTGTTAGTTTTGACAGCTCTCGCTCAACTTCGTGACGATTTTGAGTACTTACAGGCATTTTAAAGTACTTCTAGATTTAACAACATCCAAGTTTTAACTAGATCTCTGTGAAACTATAGTAAGTAATTAAAAGTTACTTGAAATTACATGTAAAGGCCTTTTTTGAATGAAAGTTTTCGCATTTGGAAGCAGACTTGAAATTCCCGCCAAATGAGAAATACAGCTGGAGGGAGGGGAGCGTAAATCTATGGGACATCAGACTAGGCCCCTTTTTCGGTGGTGCAAAGCTGTTTATAAAGCTGCTGACTAAACAAAATCAATTGCAGGCTCTACAAAGAGGAAGGCGCGATTTTGATCAGGTATTTTGATCAAAGATTTAGCCAAATTTCTCAATGAAAACATCGGCGCTCGTGTGGCTATGTAGTCAAAATGGACAGTTCGAATGGATATCCTCTAAAATGCAAAATTTTGGAAAGCAAAAGGACACTGAAAAACTGTTTAAAGGAGATAAAAAATCAATCTACGGTCATGTGTATGACTTCAACTATGGGACTGAAGGTAGACATTTAAATATTTATTTTGTCTTTAATGTGAATTGTAAACTATGAATAATTGAGAATTTATTAAGAATTTCGTCTCTAGGCATCGTCAAAAACGGTTCACACTTTCCATTTTGTGGAAACCTTTTTCTCTATCATTTGAAAAAAAGAATTACACTGTGTTATTTTACATACATTTCTCTAAACCTTTACACGTAAACATTTTTGAAAACTCTTTAAATTGATGGTTTTTGTCCGTACGTTTTGTATTGTTTCACACAAACAGAATTCGGGCATCAAAGCCGCTACCTGACACGCTTGCGCCATGTTTGTCATGATTTTTTGGAGATGCTACAATATTTTGAAACCAACATTGATTTCAACTTCAATTAAATAATTCAAATACATGTTCTTCGCTTTTACACCATTAAATGGCTGATAAATTGTAATGCATAATTTCAAATTCAGCACAAATTTACCGTTGTATCAGCCTGAAGTCTTTTAGATCAAATATACAGTCAATCCCATTAACGTTGTTCAAGCGTAAAGAGGTTAACAAGACAACAACATAATTAAATATGCAATTTCCTCGTGTGGAATTTTTAATTTGCATAAGATATACAAGCAATACAAGTGCATTGACAAAACGTGATGAGAGATGCCGCGACCTTTCTCGGATGATTTAAGGTTGAGAATGGTGTATCAACATCTGTTTTATAGAAAAACATACAAAGAGATAGCTGGCGATCTCTTTGTATGTCCATTGACTGTAAAACGTACTTGTGCGAACTTCTATACTAGCGGCGATATCAAGCCTTGGCCCGTCGGGCGTCCATCAGAATCAGTTACGCTTTTTCCACATGAAGAGTACATGGTAATGGAGTGCCTTTTAGAGCATCCAGAAATGCAATTAAATGAAATAGCATCGAAAATATTTCATACAACCGGCTCCGCTTTTAGCGCACAAACATTATGCAGAACTGTGCACAGGCTTGGATTCACACGTAAGAAGGTAATTGTACAGATGGATTTACTCATTATTGATAATGAACAACTGAAGGTTTGAATTAAGATTTATAAATCCCCTTGAAGTTACAACAGGTTGCGGCTCTGAGGAATGAAAATTTGAGAATCCGATATAAAGCCGAAATGACAGCTTTGGATCCCAGCCATTTAGTATTCTTGGATGAAACTGGAATTGTAAGTGTAACATAGCGCAGTTGTCACGCAGCGCAGTTGATAATACATGGTGGGCTTACTCGTTTTTTTTTTGTAATCTTTTAATTCTAGGATAAGCGAATATCTCGTCAATACGGATATAGCCAACTTGGAAGAAGAGCTTCGGTTCAAAACCTTTGTTATTCCAGATGGGGACCCCACTACAATGCAGTATCAGCAATATCTTGTGATGGTCTCGTCGCTTTGGAATTGTTGGGCCAGGGTGAATGATTTGTAACGGACACTTTCGAAATGTTTCTGACGAACAAACTACTGCCCGTTATGAATCCTTTCAATGGTCAGAATCCCCATTCTGTCATCATTATGGGTAAGCTAGCCCAACGCACTAGTACAGAAACTATTTAATCGTACACAGTTTTCTTTCATTCATTAGCTCAGGCATTTCAGTATTTTGTTTGTTTGACAGATAACCACCCTATACATCATGTTCAAGAAATAATCGACTTGATCTACAACTCCGGCGTCATTGTCCGATATTTGCCTCCATACAGTCCCGACTTGAATCCCATAGAGGAATCTTTTGCCTTAGTAAAGCATTATCTAAGGCAAAACGACTTGGTTTTCCAAAGTCTCGCAAACCCTGAGCCACTTATCTGGGATGCCTTTGGTCAATTAACAGCGGATTTTTGCAAGGGATTCATGCGGCATGCAGGATATTTGTAACAGCAGAGCATCCATACCATCAATAAATAAGGAAATAGTGCAGCTGAAAGATAACACATTGAATTACGTTTATTTGGTATAACAAAACCCTAGATACATTGACGTACATCACAAACAGTCCAAAAACCAAAAACTGTTAACGTTAACTAGTGTTTACAAATTAGTGATCGATAGAGTGTGTATCACATGACTTCGAATTCATAGAAAAGTGTGCTCTTTGAAACGATATCCTTAGTTTAAACTATTAAAATAGTTTCGAAAGAATTAATATGCGTTAGTGGATTGTTCGGAAATCTGACTAGTAGTTATTGCTCAGTCCAAACTGAGGACATTACTAGAGCACCGCGGTAAATATGACCTGGTCTAACAAGGTTTTGAGGTGAATGCTCCACGACACCAGTGCATAAAATAAATAGAGAAATAGTCTTTTTTTTGTAGTCGGTCTTGCACATTGATGTCAAATGTCCATTATCGCAAAAGGTGGATTGTGAATTAAACTCTGAAACGATTTTAAAGGTCCTTCATCAATAATGGCTTCTTTTGTTGATACTCTTCTTCTGTTATAGCTCCTATGCTTTTTAATTCAAAGAGGTCTTTCAACTGCTTTAAAACTTCAGCTCGGCTATTACCAGTGGTCACAGTATGGTAGCCTAGAAAAGGGAAAACGTTAAGCAATTTTACCACTAGTGACAAAATGCAATACAGGAAGTAATCAATATTATGTAATACCGGAGTAGATTGAGAAGTTTGCATTGCACCTGCAATGGCTGCTCCGGCATTATTTAGTGCGTCCACAAATGTGTTGGCTCGTTTTGCCGGTCGTTTGGCTGGATTTGAGTCGAACATCGGGAGGCTTGGAATATTGTCTTTATCGGCAGTTCCAACGCGCTAGTAACAGACGAAAAAATAAATAAACAATCAGTCAAGCATATCGAATTCACACATGCACGTACGGCCGAGTTGCAAGCATGCAGTTTGTAACGTTTAAATCACAAAATTAATAATAATAAACAATAACAAATAACAAATGTTTAAATAATGAAATCTATGACAATTGTTTCTTACTATCATTTCAGCCCACAGGCGAAACTTGTACGGCGGGAGCACATTTCCGTGCTTCTCTTTCAACTCATCCATTATTTCTAGAACTTGTTCATGCTTGGCACTCTGGTCTAAGGTTCCTGTGACATGAACTGACAGTTTAGACGTAGACTAGCATCTTGGTACAACCCATAGTTTTATAATTAACAAAAGCTACGTGGGGTTTAAATGGATAAAATTAGAATCGGGAGTGGAAGCAAAATATGGAATATTGAATATCGCCTTTCAACTTAGTTTGAATATTTGAAAATTTAGTTTTAATATTAAAAAAGTTTAGTTTGAATCTAAATCACTATACCGTAAATATTGGAGGTTCGAATATCGAAATTTGCTTTAATAATATTCCGCTTCAATGCCCGAAATTAGAACAACAACTCCACAAGGATACAATATTTTAATATAGTCAGTATACCTACTTTTACTCCCAGCTGTCAGAGCTGTGGTTGTGCCGCCGGCGTCATCTCTAGTTTGGTCTTTTATCGAGGCAGGGTTTATCCACAAATGGTTTCCATTTATGAAATAGCCATATGCAACTTCTAAATCGTTTGATGACTCAATGGCAATCTTTTTGTTTCTGTTTAAAATGTATCCAAGCTGACATCCTTGAAGAACCTTATCGGCTAGGTCTGGGAGAGATTTAGCTAGCGCCGAGCGTAGTTCTGCAACACTCTCCAAAACTGGGAAATTAGGAATTCTTCGATTCAAGTGGCTAGTTTTTCTGTTTGCGTCCAAAACCCGCACTTCCAAAATGTTCAAAAGCTGTTTTGAATTGCCCGCCGTCGCCATTTTCTACACGTCGGTGTTTATGCTGCACGCTCCAATGACTAGTTCCACATGTGCGTAAAGTGAATATTAATGAGACATGTGACTTTTATTGCATTGTTAACCTCTTTCCACTTGAACAACGTTAATGGGATTGACTGTATGTCAAACAAACTTTTTATCACAACATAAAAAGAAAGGAGATTTTTGTCTGAATATGAATGTATTGCTAGAAATGCTAAAACTGAACAATCATATCCACCAATCAGAACGCAGAATTGCACTTCCAAACCAACCAATAGGAGTAAACACTCAGCACTTCCTAGCATAGATCACTAAAAAATGTACTGTTTCCTTGGAGGTTCATATAAATTTTTGACCAATCATAAATATGATCCATATAGCTGACAACTTCTTGGATTGTCTACTATAAATATGTATTTATACCAAGTCAAAACATTTATTTTAGACTTTGCAATCGATTTGTTACTAGTCATCATGTCGTCTTCATCATCAGCAACATCCAAAAAAGCAACTATACGGAAAACACACTCAACACTAATTGGTTATGTTCACCACCTCTCTCCTATCAAGAGAAACCGTTCTGACACCATGGATTACGTCTCCATGACTCTACAAACCGCACAAGACAAGACATGCGAAGCATTATTGTATTCTCCACAAAAGAGGTCACTTTTCGCCCAAAGCCACAACACAAGAACTCCTGTCAAACTCAAGGATTACACTTTCATGGATGACAGATTATAGTAAAGATTATAGTAAATGATATGACTTACATTGGAATTCCACATTCCTCTGAGTACTCATTTCAGCACACAGAAATCCCAACTACATTGAATCAAGAACCACTTCAGCTATTGTAAATACTTAACGCCAGCAAAGAATGGGACATTGTAGTAGTCAACGGAAAGATTACACAGAAAAAAAAACAACTGTGGTCAGAAGAAAACAGTTAAGATTATCCGAAATGATCCTTGCCGTTGAGTCAGTGTCCATTGGGCTTGATGTTTGGGAAAGCAATATCCCGAAGATAACCCTTGGCAAATCTTACAAATTCACACCACTTCAAGTCTTCGTCTGGAGCGGAAAAAAGAAATTGTCTACATTTGAGAGTACAGCCATATCACAACTCGGTGATGAACTATTTGATGCCATACCATTGCAGAGAATCAGACGACAGCACCAGCGAGTTGGTGTCCCTTGTAGTAAAATAATTTCTCTTGGTGGACAAGTTGGACAAGTTCCTCAAGTGCTTCAGGTGTAACAAAAGAGTCCAACAAGCCAATTGTTCAAAGGTGGTGAAATATCAAAAATGTGGACTCTTAAGAGCTGATAAATGTAACCAAGGCGTAACAACAAAGGTAAGATGAATTTTCAGAATTTTTTCTTTCTCAGTGATCGTATTCATCATATGAATACTTTTGGTTCCATCGTACCGATCAAATGAAAACCGGGGTACATCAAAATGTATGCTTAAGCATTTTTCTACTTATAATTAATATCTACTCACCGTTCAAATGACCGATAACGAAGAAGTCTCTTTGAAGATGGGAGTTGAGGTGCTAACACAAATCTCGGATGGAAATTTATTACATGGGCTTCCTGTGGAAGCGAAGCCCATGTTAAAAATTCGCTATTGTTTATGTTTGTCGTCTTGGTCGTCAAAATGTCCACGCATGCGTGTTGTCGTCTTGATCGGGAAATACTTTAGGAATGCAAGATGACTGACTACTAAGAAAATAGCTTTCACAGACAGGCTTCTTCTGCAGTAGAACAAGGTAATTTGGAGGTTTTAACTCGAGATATACCTATATACTTATAAGAGCTTCAGAATGGGCTGTTATTTTGAGCTTCATCTCCAGTACTTTGACCAAATATCGAACTCGAAATGGAGTACTTAAAAGGATGCCCTCGCGATAATGACTATTTCCTATGAGCTGGAAAACTACGAATTTCTCATCCTACATGTTGCTAAACGAACATACTTAGAAGCAAGTCAATTATATTCCTCATTCAAGCATTCAAGAAAACTTGAGAGGTTTTTGTACTGAATTTTAATATCGGAGTTCAATTCTTGCATGGAACTTGACCTTGCAGTGTGCGTTTGGTCACGTAACGTCTTTTATTTATAAGTAATAGCATGGCTATGAGGTTGATTAGTGATTAAATGTACCCGAAGCCGAGGGAGGTTTAGTGGACTTTTACTAAACCTCCCAAGGCTGAGGGGACATTTAATCACTAATCAACCGAAATAGCCATGCTATTACTTTGTAATAGTATGGTTGCCGAGGAAGTATATGGGAAAACTAGAACGATTTGGACCATGTAACAAGTTACAAACGAATAAATTAAAAGTGCTGTTATTACTCTAGGGAACTCTATTTAGACACTATCACTCAAACACAAAGACCAAACACAAAGAAAACAATGCCTCATTACAACTGCACTTGTCTGACTAGTTATTTATATTCACCAAATAGATCTAATATTTTATGCTTTTAGTGTTTGCACTCTACTGCATTTTAGTATAAAAAGAGAGTTTTGAGTAACGTATTCGCAGCACAAGTATGGCAGAGCAGCTATTATTTAAATAAAAAAAGTTGTGTGATAACATTGTCGTGCCACGCATGCGCAAGATTATTTCAGTCCATTCCAAATGTGACAAGCATGCTCAATAGTATTGTAATCCATCCCACATGGTTTAGACTACACTGAAAGGTGACTTGAAGCTAATTTGCATAATTCAAGTACTGCTAGCTGCGGATGTGTCCTCAAGAAATTTCTCAGGGACGTATCCATAGCTGGACCTCTTGCATAAACATGAGGTACGATTAGTTACCAATCGTACCTCATGTTTTATGCATTAGGTACGATTAGTTACTAATCGTACCTCATGCTTATGCATGAGGTACGATTAGTTACTAATCGTACCTAATGCTTATGCATGAGGTTCGATTAGTAGCAGTGAGGGGGCATTTAGCCATTAAATGCTCCTCTCGGAACAATAGAATCCGAGGCAGTCATGCTATTATCAAAGATAAAACATCCGAAACATGAACGAAAAAATACAGGATTTGTTATTATGTCAAAAACGCCGTTGTAGAAGTCTTTACAATTGAGATACAAAGTGAAATAAAAAGTTGAATAAACTGGTATATTCGCTGTGAATAGACTGGTATATTCGCTGGTAATATTTTTGCATGTCGGAGATATATAATACTATGCATGATTAAATAGAAAGACAAAGGCAAACACTGATAGCTGCTGACAGACAAATTGACCAATCAGATATTCTTTAGTTTAAGTTAGCCGATTCAAAAATGGTCATTATATTTATTAAGGTTAACTATTTCCCAGAATGGTGAAGAATGCGTGAAATGGCTCGGGGAAGAGTACGAATAGGGCCGGTCATTGGAGCCTCTCTTAAAAGGGATATAACACATATTACTGAAGCTGCGGCTGAAGATAAATTGGATAATAAGTCGCTTTTTCAAGAATAGATGCGTAGCTTGTTTGATAGAGCTATCAGTACATATTGATTTTATAGCTAAATTGTACATTGTTATGCGTAATAAAAATGAAGCTTATGACTAATTATGACAGGAAGCCCATGTTCACGCAGTTATGCGTCTAGTTCAACTTAGATCAAGATGCTCTCGCCAAGCAGTTACTATTTAAGAACAATATAAAAGTTCACTACGAACAAAACAGTTTCCTAGTATCAAACATTAACTGAACAATAACTAAACATTTACATTTGTCATGGAACCTTCGTATTCCTCCTGAGTTTAAAATCATCTTTCGTTGATGATTGTTTGATAGTAAATTGAAAGCAAATTAAAAATATTTTATCTTTACCCTTTGTGTCCTCATTGATTTATTGCCATTCCGTATGAAAATTTTGGCTACACGTATCAGTTGCAATATGGCACGACGGGGCCGAACCACCCCAAAAAAGTATCATTGGGCATGCGCTGGTTCATGGCTAAAATTCAAGATGGCGGATTCTTTGAAGAAAATGTTAACTTCAGTGAACTGTGAATTGTATAGATTTAAACTGAATTCTTTTGTTTCAGCTTGCTTTGCTCTTTATTGTTTTTCAACGTACAAGTCTCTGCCTCTTGCAATAAGGCACGTCCTTTAAGGTAGCTCTCTCTTTTATAACTCAACCTTATCCTTATGTGAGAGGCCAGTTCGATTACTGTTTAGGGAGGATTTTGACTTTCTTGAACTCCTGGTGTTGGAACTGACGACAGTATATTCGAAAATTTTAACACAACTTTTAATTTTCTTCGTATACCGCTTTACAAACATGTCAGAACGAGACTGAGGGGTTACAAAATTTTCCCTACCGGGGTGGGGTTAAAGCCCAGTCTCTCTGGTGCCTTAATTCTTCGTCCAGTCCTGCTATATTGGGCTGAAACATCTTCCCAACCTTGTCCTCCACTCTGGGGGACAATCTCAGATCTGTTCACACTGCAGGGCTTAGGAACTTCTTTAGCATTAACAGATGTTTCCCCACCATTTGGGAAAAAGTCCCCTTTTTTGTCCTCATGATGAGGATTAAAGTCAACTTCCAACTTATGCAATCGCTGCACTGGTCTGTTGAAGAGGCCTCGCTGTGTTCGGACAGTAGCTGTACGGACAAGACCATCCTTTCCTGGGTGTACCTCTTCTACCTTGGCCAGCAGCCACTTGACACGAGAAACATTGTCCTCTGAGACCATGACAATGTCTCCTACATGAATTGGGACTTCTTCTTTGAACCATTTGCTTCTTACATTTAGTTGATAGACATACTCTTTCTGCCAACGCCCCCAATATTGATTCAGCAGTCTAGTTAAATACAAATATCTCGCAATAGCTCTGTTACTAGATTCCTTCAAGTCATCTTCTCTTACATCGGGTACACTGTAAAGTTGTCTTCCTATGGCAAGATGGGCTGGTGTGATGGGCACTGGATCTCTTGGGTCATCACTGACTGCAGTTAACGGTCGAGAGTTGACTACGCCTTCTATCTTGATAAGTAAAGTGTTCAGCTCTGAGAACGTTAGGAGGGCCTTACCAAGAATCTTTCGAAGTGGTTCCTTAACTGCTCTGACCATTCGTTCCCACCATCCACCACGCCATGGAGATCGCTCTGTAATAAACTTCCACTGAATGCCTCTGGCTAACATTTCTGCTTGTATTCTGTCTTCGTCTAAAATGTTGGTTGAGAGTTTATAGTCAACTTTAGTGCCCTTGTACAATTTCTTGACTTCCTTACTTGCAGCTTTAAAGGTCTTCGCGTTGTCAGACCAGATTGTGGCACAAAGGCCTCTGCGACTTGTCATTCGAGCAAAGGCTTGAAGGAATTCATCTGTTGTTAAACTGTTAGTCAGCTCAAGGTGAACCATACGGGATGATGCGCAAGTGAAGATACAAATGTAGGCCTTTCGTGTCGCGGATCCCTCTTTGATATAAAGAGGGCCTGCGAAGTCGATACCAATGTGAGAAAAAGGGAGGGACGGATTTACTCTCTCAGCTGGTAAGGGTCCCATTTTCTGCACACAAGATTTGACTTTCTGCTTTTGACAAGTGACACATCGTCTGATGGCTCGTTTAACCTCTCGTCTTCCTGGAGTAAGCCATATGTTTTGCCTTAACACAGACAATACTGTCTCTGTCCCAGCATGTAACAAGTTCTTGTGAGTGTCTAGTATAATCTTCTCTACCACAGGGTGACCATGTGGTAATATTGTTGGATGCTTCACATTCTCTGACATATCCTCTGCAAACTGTAATCGTCCACCTACTTTTATAAGCTGATCTTCACTGTCATAGTAGGGATCTAACTTTAGTATGCGACTATTGTTGGGAAGAGTGCTTCCAGCTTTCAATAAAGCATATTCTTCTTGGTAGACTTCTTGTTGAATCCACCGGTAACACTGCAGCTCGGCCTTCTTAAGTTCTTCAAGTTTTGGTTCAGTCTCTGAGCTCCTGGACTTTGTCCTGAACAGATGCACTGCCTTTAGGACGTATGCTGTAATCCGCTTCAACTTTAACCATGTTTCACGACGATTAATATCAATTACAGGTTTTGATACTACAGATGTATAGCTATGAACTGGACGTCTTTCTTTACCACACTCTTCCGGCATCTCTTGACTCGTACCCTTTAACTCCGAGGGATGAAATTCAGTGCTTAGGCACAACCATGAAGGACCATACCACCATAACTTGTTTGTGGCCATATCTGTACAGGAAATTCCTCGTGTTAATAGGTCTGCTGAGTTGTCTTTACTGGGGCAGTACCTCCAGCATTCAGGATCACACAGTCCTTGTATTTCTGCAACACGATTTGCCACAAATGGCTTCCATAATGCACTTTGTCGTTTGATCCAGTAAAGTACTACCATGCTGTCGGTGTAGCATACAATACGATTTGGTTTGACTTTCAATGTCTCTGCAACGTATGTGATAAGCCTTGAATTTATTACTGCTGCTAATATTTCAAGTCTAGGCAATGAAACTGTCTTTATTGGAGCTACTCTTGACTTTGACATAACCAGCTGTGTAGTGGTCTTCCCGCTTTCATCGGTTATACGGATATAGATTGCTGATCCGTAAGCTAGAGGTGACGCATCTCCGAATCCATGAAGCTCTACTTGAGAGTTTTGACCAATGCCTGCCCTTAAGCAGCGAGGGATGGTAACGTCACTAATCTTTGACAACTCTGATTGCCACGAGGACCATTCTCTTTGAATATCGTCATCTAGTGGATCATCCCAATCTAGACCTCTGCGCCAGAGTTCTTGGAACAACATCTTAACTCTAACAGTGAAAGGAGATAATAACCCAAGAGGATCGAAAATTCTTGAAGCAAGGCTCAGTAAGGTTCTTTTCGTGGCTGTGGCACAAGACGTGATCACTTCCTTTGGAGAGGTGAATCTGAAGCAATCGGACTTTAGGTTCCATGAGACGCCAAGTGCTTTAAGTGGCTCTTCTGTTGTAAGGTCAACCAGTGGCAATGGTGCTCTGTGTTCAGGTTGGATGCTATCCATCACTTGTTGCGAGTTGCTTGCCCATTTAGTGAGATTAAATCCTGCAGCTCTCATAATGTCAGTTAGTTCATGTTTTAGTGTTAGTGCAGCTTCATCTGTCTCTGCACCTGTCAAGCAATCATCTACATACATGTTGTTTAACAGTTCTTTAGTAGCTCTTGGAAGCGTTTCAAGATAGCCTGTAGCATGTGCATGAATCGTTGCGATAGCAAGGAATGGACTACAGTTCACGCCGAACGTAAGTCTATTCATTCTATAAACACGTGGTAATTCATCAGAGTTAAGCTCTCTCCACAAATAATGATGAACGTCCTGATCTGGTTTTGCGAGTTTGATCTGCAAAAACATCGTTTCCACATCTGCAAGTAGACCAACCTTGTGCATACGAAAACGAATAAGAACGGATGCTAGATTTGGTTGCAAGGCAGGACCAGGAAGTATACAATCGTTGAGTGATACACCTTTCTTGTCCTTCGCTGAGGCGTCGAACACTATTCTGCACTTGGTCGTGGTTTTGTCGTTGCAGAATACAGCGTGATGTGGTAAATATCTTACGCTCGCAAACTGTCTTTCCACATCAGATACTTCTTCTGCAAATCCTCTCTCCACGTACTGGTTGATTGCGTCATAATATACTTTAGCCTTTGCAGGATCACATTTCAATTTTCTTTCAACTCCTTCTAACCGCTGTAGAGCTTGTTGGTAGTTATCTCTTAGATCTCCAGGACTCTTCTTCCATGGTAGCCTCACCTCGTAGTTGGATCCATCAAACTTTAATCCACAATTAAAATCTTCAACTGCATGTTGTTCTTCCTTGGACTGGACAGCGCTCTCGTCTTTAGAAATACCAATTGCTTCCAGCTCCCAGAACCGTTTCAAAGTCTTAGCTATTTCAGTGTTCTCAATAACTGCTAACATAGACATAGTGCTTTCACTCGTACCTGTAAGTATTGGGCCTGTAAGTACCCAACCAAACAGGGACTCCACTGCGGTTGGTGAGTTTGGTGAATCTCCCTTTTTACAATTTCCAGTTACAAAGCTGTAGTAAAAGTCAGCACCAATTAGTACGTCTACGTCCACTGACTCACGTGGATAAGAATCTGCAAAGTTCAAGTTTCTTAGATGAATGTTCTCATGAAGACTCAAATTAACGGGTCCAAGTCTATTGCAGATTTTTGGGATAGTAAGAGCTTCCACAGTTACAACTTTATTTGATGAAGGTTCTTCAACTGCAGAGAGAGAAAACTTTACTCGTTGTAGTCTCTTCGTCTCACTTGTCTCTCCACCCAACGTTGTGACACTTAATGACTCTGTTGGGCCTTTTAACTCCATGACATCTGCAATGGTCTTACGAACATATGATCTCTGACTTCCAGAATCGAGGAGTACACGTACTACTATACTTTGACCATTTGCAGACAACTTAGCAATCGCCGTAGGTAACAGTGTTTCTGTCGGCTTCTTTAGATTAGTTGCAGCAAATCCACTTAACGTACTACCAGGTTGTGCTTGGGATGTTTGTGTAGACGTGCGTTGCTCGTGAAGTAACTTATGATGACGTTGACCACAATCAGCAATTGAACATTTAGGTTGGCGACAAATCATTGAGTAATGCTTAGAATGAGATGGCTTTAAACAGTTATAACACAGCTTATTAGCTCTGACTATCTTCCACTTTTCTTCAATCGATTTTCTTTTGAATTCTGGGCAATCTCCAGAATCGTGATTAGATTTGCAAAATACACAGTCAGGTGTCGTTGTCGTCGTTGTTGTCGTTTCACCGAACAGGGTCGATGCTGTCGTTCTTCTTTCTTGTCTGAAGTGAGAAACAGGTTTCCGTTCGAACTTGTGTTTACCTTGACTGTGGTTACTCGAAACAGTCGTCGTTTGTTGGTTTCTTTCACCAGCTTCCTTGGAGACGAGTTGACGGTTGAGAAACTTGAAGAACAATTCCAGATCAATCTCTTCATCTTTGATATCTGCAAGCTCTAACTCCCATTTTTCTAAGAGCTGAGGAGGTAGTTTGGTCTCAAACATTGGCAACAAGATACAAGCATGCGTCATCGGTTGTTCACCTAGAGCCTCTAGAGCCCTAGTTCTGTTCTTTAATGTATCATGCAGCTCACGTAAAGCACGGGCAGACGTACTTGACGTTGATTCCAAGTTGATAACTGATTTGATGAGTGATGAAATAATTATTCTTTTTCTTCCATACCTATGCATCAGTGCTTCAACTGCTGGCATATAATTTGCTCCAGTAACTTCAAACCCCTCTACCGTTTGTGACGCATTGCCTTTCAGTACTGAGCGTAAATAAGTGAATTTCTGTATGTTTGGTAAGTCATCGTTGTTGTGTACTGCAGCTTCGAATTGATCCCAAAAATTCTGGAATTTCAATAAGTCACCACTGTACGTAGGTAATTCTAATTTGGGTAATTTCAAGTTTTGGCGGGTCTCTTTTGACGATACACTTTCAGCTGATTTACAAGTTGCTGTTTCGATATACTCTTGAGCGATATCGATAGCTCTGTCCAATGCATTCAAGATTTCGTTGCAATTACAAAGTTCGATGTTATCTTCAGCAGTGAGGGATACGAACTGCTCTCTTAAATCGAGACATGAAATATGACACTCGTTTAATCTTTGTAATCTCATTTGCATTTTGATTTTATTCTTTGAACTTTCGCTTAATTCTGTTACTGCAAGAGTTAGGGATTCAACATCACCTTGCAATATCTTCAATTTACGTTTAAGCTGCTCACCTTCATCCAGCTTTGGCCCGATTTTCGATTGAGCGGCGTTTTGTTTATCTTTGGTGTGGCGCCAAAGAGTCTGTACTTTCGTTCGAACGCTACCTTTTGCTTCCAAACTTTACAAATAAATGATTAAATTCCTCGTTTGTTCTCCAGGATGCAGAGAATTGAACGTGCACTGGAGAAATGGTTTCAAATTGGTGAATATAATTTCAAAGAAAGTAATATAAGACAAAAATTTATAACAGATCTCATTAATTTTGACCAGTTTTGTGGCCTACTATAACTAAAACTATAACTATAACTAAAAAAATTTTCAAAAGTTCCATTTTCACGCCGAATACGTTATTTTTTCTAAAACAATTAAGTGATTGCAGAGGCAAATTAGCTACAGTTAAACTACACCTTCTCCATTTACTGTTCATCTTTGTCATTTATGAGTAGTGGAATCATTTCTAGCGTTGTAACGTGAAAAAATGACTAAAATGTTTGCTTCTTTTAGCGAGCATTGAGCATTGACTATCTAAGCTCGATGAAGGCTCGATCGATGCCCGATAAAGGTTTGATCTATGCTCGATAAGGGCTCGATCTATGCTCGATGAATGCTCGATCTAAGCTCGATGAAGGGTCAATCTATGCTCGATAAAGGCTCGATGATAATATAGAAGAATCATGAAAGTTTAAACCGAGAACGGTGAAAAGAAAACGTCAAGGAAAATCACGCGGAGTTGTTTATGATGACCGTGAAAGGTAAGGAGGACGATTGCATAATGTGTGCTTCATACACAGTTCTGATTACTATAAGCTATTGCAGTCGATATTCACCATCTAATACTGGATCCGTGATGACTGTGACAACCTGAGTCCATCGCCATCTTGAAAACCGAGTGGAGACTGGGTTTCGTAAGTTCCTTTTTTGTCTTTTTCTTTCTTTTTTCTGCGCTTTTTCAACCCAAATGATTTTTTCAACCTTGAATTGCCATTATTTTAATTTTTCCTACAAACTTGAACAATTTCTTCTTCAAAAAAAGATTTTGTTTTACGACTGCCATCTTGAATTTAGTTGAGCACGCGCTAGCCTGCTCAGTAAAAGTGCGCGCGAACAATGCCCACGAACGTCCTTAATGACAAATAAACTCCAAAAACAAGTAGGGAAGTGTAGTGCTATGTGTTGGCCGGGATATTGGAGAGCTGGCCGGTTCTAGTCCAATATCTCACCTACGTATCGTCTTTTATTTTTCCGATTCTCCATGGCAGTTGATGAAATGCAAGGAGAATGGCTTGCAGAGCAATAATATCCTTTTCTGGAACCACATTATTTAATTATCTGTAATATTTTATTTCATTTATTCGTTGGAACAATATTTTCTCAACAACATTGGATTCTGCCGACCCTACCTAAGCATTTTATGCATGAAACGATCGACTCACAACTGGTAGGACAATTGTAGGATGATAGTTCCATGTCCGAGTTCAATATTCTTGATCTATGCTCGATGAAGGCTCGATCTATGCTTGACGAAGGCTCCATCTATGCTCGATGAAGGCTCCATCTATGCTCGATAAAGACTCGATCTATGCTTGATGAAGGCTCGATCTATGCCCGATGAAGGCTCGATCTATGCTCGATAAAAGCTTGATCTATGCTCGATGAAGGCTCGATGATAATATCAAGCATCAGTGATCGCGCATTAATGCCCGATTATCGTGCGTGCCTTTGGCACAATGCTTTTTTGTCGTAATTTTGTTACGCTGCTGTGCACCAACATCGTGCGCGAGGCCGATTTCGAAGCGATAAACTCTTCCAAGAGTCTCTTGGTTAACACTCTTTTCCTTCCATGTGTTGACAAACCCTTTGACTTTAGAATATTGCGGAGTTTTTCCACTGACATACGATTTAACTCCTCTTCAAGATCTTCTCAGTCGGCCATCTTGGCGCGAACACATTTGAACACGAACACGATTGAAAAAAGTTGACCTCGGAATTTCAAGCTTTAGTCAACCCACAGCACTTTCAATCGATACAAATGACTTCTTTGAAGTATTACGACGTGTGATCCAGATCGAAGGACCATAATGTTTTGGAACTGATGACATTAAAGGCCATTTAACGTAACGTTTTACTAACAACCTTAACTGCATTACAAACGTGTCAGAACGAATGAAATTCCTAGGGGGTTACAATGTGTCCCTACCCGGGGAGGGGTGCAACTATAAATCCAGCCTCTTCGGCCTCCGTATTGTTTGTCCTTTTCTTGTTACATATTGGGCTGGAACATGGGGAGTTTGCTCACGACGTTGCATTGGAAGTATGGGAAGTTTTATTGAACAAAGTTATTTGCCATAATTCCTTTGGACATTCAGTCGCACATTCTTCTACTGGTACCTTACCAACTGTTTATATAGTAGACACATGTAAGGCAAGATACATTTCAACTGGCAGAATACCGAAGAAATAGTTGTATAGAAAGAAATGCTGTTAAAGAAACCCATGGGTAAACCTGATGCTGCTGTGAAGAAAAAATTGAAGTCATTGTGTCAGAGGAATCCCCCATGATCCTTAAATATAACTCCAACTCTTAAGTACTGCAATTCAAATTTATGTATGGCCATTGGAATTACTATGGCATTGCAGAGCATTAACGTAAGGTCATGTACTTGCCATAAAGTTTACTGTTTTTTCATGATCAATCATGTTTTATTTGATTTAAATAAACTTAAATATGCAATATGTATACTGAATCCGTTGTGTAGGGAATTTGACCCTAAGGTCACATAAACACGATTTTATCAAACTTTGAATAGCTCTAGCGCAGCGCTCGAGCATTTGCCCAGAAAAAAAATATACATCAATCTAAAGCATTTTATTCATATATTCACATGTGCGAAGCTTGAGAAATTCAAAGGTTTATCACATGGTGAAAATGAATTTTGTTTATGACACACAATGAAGCAGGAAAAGCTTGAAGAGTTCTATATTGAGGTCTTTGACAATAACTCGAAAGATTCTGATACAGAATTATCAAGCTATGTTTCCAATTGCCAACTCAATCTTTACCTTGATGTAAGTTGTAAAGAATATCATTCAAGTAGTGAAATGCCACCTTGTTAATCAAGAAAACTGAAAGCTAGTCTACTAATTGTAGCTACCTACTATTACTGCCACTATGTACTACAACACCTCCTACAACAACTACTAAAATACATTAAAACCCCGTGTATAAGAACCTAAAATTTAAAAACCTATCAGGCTGAAATTTTCATTCCAAGCACATTTGAGCCTGAAATTTCAAATGTTGGTTCTTAATTTACAAAGTAATATCAATACAGTACTTCAAGCTTTTTTCTCTTGCAAATAAAATACAGTAGTCTGTATGTTATATACAAGCAATACGTGACCAAAATTAACTTATGTCAGAACCCTGGGAGTGTCATAAGACCACAGTAAATTCATAGCTCTGCACTCTACTGTACGGCCTTCCATATAACTAAATTGTGTAAACAATTTAATATATAAGGATACACTTACCAATACAAGTAATTTTTTCTTAACCAAGATTAAGAACCCAAACAGCCTGATTTCATGTTAAGCACCCTTTACATAAGCTTATACCTGTTCAGGCTGACTTGCAAAAATCTAGGTCTAATATAATTATACGCGGGGTTTTACTGTACTTTATTATAAATTCCACACACTTATTTCGATTTTATTTATCTTTTTCATGATGGTCATTAGATTTTCAAACAATGGCAAGATATGGCCGAAATTATGTGAGATAAGTACTTTGATGTTGAGGATGAAGAACAAATTGACGTCTTTGATGTCAAGGTTATTAATTAAATAAAATCTATCACTCCTTCTACACGCCCCTCATGCCCCTATTTCATGTTATGTCATCGTGGAATCTCATGGCATCCCATCTTATCATCTTATTCGCAAGTATTTCATCTCATCTCATTTTAATTCTTTTCTTTTCTTGGGCACGTTTTTTCCACATAGGGGTGGGGTGGGGTGGGGTGGGGTGGGGTGGGGTGGGGTGGGGTGGGGTGGGAAACGGCTGTACACAGGCTTTTTATTTGCTTTGCTTTGCTTTGCTTTGCTTTGCTCTTCTCTGCTCTACTCTGCTCTGCTCTGCTCAGTTGCTTCTCTTATAGTTGCGTTCCTTTTTGGCTTAGCTCGGTTACATAGCATGCCTTGGGAAAGGAAAGTGAATAACTGAGGAGAACGGAAAAGGACCATGCTTTCCTTATTTACAATAATGCTTCTTCTGGCTTGCATAAGTAAGTAAATTAATTTCAATCCCTAAACTTTTCAGGTGATAAATTTTTTTATCGAGGCTGTGGTTGGCAGGCAGACGACAAGTTTGATTGGTCGTTAGATGATCGGATATGGATTTTTACCGTTGATAACCTATTCACTGAAATATTTGGAAGAGACCATATGAAGTACGTGTATAACGAGAATTTGGTTGCAGAGGTTTCTAAAGACGACCTACCATCACGTACATACATACACAAAGACTGGGAAAAATCCTATCCAGCAGAGAGAAGCAAATTTCAAGCATCTCACTTGAGTAAAAAGCAGAGACACACAGAACTCCTTCCCGTCACAGCCCACCTTCAACGCCACACAGCACTCCTTCCAGTCACAGCCCACCATCCAGCATACCTTCAACGCCACACAGCACTCATCACTTGAGTAAAAAGAGGAGAAAGACACACAGAACTCTTTCCCGTCACAGCCCACCTTCAACGCCACACAGCACTCCTTCAAGTCACAGCCCACCATCCAGCTTACCTTCAACGCCACACAGCACTCCTTCAAGTCACAGCCCACCGTCCAGCCCACCGTCTACGCCACACAGCACTCCTTCCAGTCACAGCCCACCATCCAGCGTACCTTCAATGCCACACAGCACTCCTTCAAGTCACAGCCCACAGCCCACAGCCCACAGCCCACAGCCCACAGCCCATCCAGTGTACCTTCAACGCCACACAGCACTCCTTCAAGTCACAGCCCACCGTCCAGCGTACCATCTACGCCACACAGCACTCCTTCCAGTAACAGGCCACCGTCCAGCGTACCTTCAACGCCACACAGCACTCCTTCTAGTCACAGCCCACCTTCTACGCCACACAGCACTCCTTCAAGTCACAGCCCACCGTCCAGCGTACCGTCTATGCCAGACAGCACTCCTTCCAGTCACAGCCCACCTTCTACGCCAGACAGCACTCCTTCCAGTCACAGCCTACCGTCCAGCGTACCTTCAATGCCTTCAAGTCACAGTTCACTGCCATTGTCAAATAACAGGAAAAACCTTTTGAAAGCTTTGGATAAATCAGCCACTTGCGCTGATATGGGAGTATGTGTGTTAATACCTGTTGACCCAGCACTGAAAGAATTGAGCCTATCGATTATAAGGAAACCTTTCAATGCTACAGACCCTTTGACCATATCGCATCGACCCCAAGAAAACGTCGTTAGAAAAGCGCTTCAGTTGCTGCAGAGTTATAAGGGTACTGTGCTAGATGGGAGTGGTGATCATATAGGCGTGGCAATAGGCCATCTGGGGGTTCTCAATGTAAAAGGCCTCCGAATACTTGAAAGGTTTGGAGTAGTGTCAAACACAAAGCAGGATTTAGAAGTGGAAAAGAAGTGGTTTGATGATATCAGTGGCATCCCTGCAGAAGATAAACGAAAGTTGATAGATGTACTTGCTAACAACCCACCAGATAAAAATGTAGTTACGTATAAGGAGTTTGCAATTAATGTTAACTCTCTATCGTACTTTGCCGGAGAGAGATACCTTCTCCATCGACTTTATGATTGCAAAGTACGCTAGCTTCCTAAACAAAGATCAACATGTAATTTGCCTGCCATCCTATTTTAAAGATGTGACACAAACACATGATTTTCAATGAATGGACAACATTACTTTGAGGTCTGCAGTCTATTGTGTCTCTGACAAATTACATTATGTGCTGCTTCCTATTCATATGTCTGCCACTGGGGTTTACTCGTGGTTGATGTGTCAACTAAGATATTTTACTTTGATGATGGGTTAAAGTATCGGCCACCTCGCATAAATGTTGCCTTACAAATACAAAAAAGCCTTCAACGACTATTCCCAAAGGAACCATCCCTACTATCCTGGCCTTCAAGACAAAAATATCGCCGTTTTGGAATGCCTGAGCAACCCAGAGATGGTTCAAAGCTTGGCAGTGGAAGTTGCGGTGTTGGCGTGATTTTGGCTGCCCAGCATTTCAACCAACCAGCCAACAAGCAGGAACCAAAACGTCTATTAAAATTCATTTAGCTTTAAAGACTCTGCACTACATCGCCAGCGAATGGCACTTCAGATAGTAGACTGGGCTGCAAAATGTTGAATCAGTTGATCAGTGCGTTTTTGTAACAAAAATGTAGTTTATCACTAACAGTAACAGGTAACAATATTTAATTCTGTTGTTAATCTGACATTGACAGCTTGTCGATACTTTTTACGATTCATAAAAAGAGATTGAATTTAAGAAATTGTAACATTTACACGATTCTTTATAAAATTATCCTTCACACACAATTTCAGTTCACAATGTGAGCTGTATATTTGTTTTTAAATAGCCGTATATTTTCATAATACATTAAAAGGGGTACGTACTTAATGTAATAGAGTGAACAAACTTAATCCGTGAGATTTGATAAAATCGTTATAGCAATGGTAATAGTGTTTAATTAGAACTATTATGTAAGTGTGTTCACTCTATGAAATCATAGATATACAAGGATGCATGAATAACATGTATAAATAGTACAAAAGTAGTATATAATAGCAACTCGAGTTTGGACCGGTGTTACTGGTGTATATAAATGACTACTTTTCAAATAATTAAAAAAATTGAAACTGATAATATTTTTGTCTATAGTCCCTTTTTCTCCATAAAGAACCTTATGTCGAGTTTTCCTAACCCGCTCAGCCTATATAAGTCTGGCCACCATATAAGTTCAAATTCTCTCGAAATTCTCCCAGACACTCCATGTACAACAATCAAACTCTTTTGGATGGAATTTCATCTGCTACTGATGACAGCGTCTTCCTCACAAAAGCTCTTTGACGGGCAGCCTCTAGTGCTGAGCGTGCAGTTTGATTACCAGCAGGGGCAGCCTTGACCTCATTTCCCGTAACCGAGAATATAGCCTCTGTCTTCGCATCAAGAATATCTTGTAACTCAAAGGCATTTAGCACAGATGGAAGATCATAGATCTTATAGGAAATTCTGCGAGCTGATTTTCTATAAAATGGCTTTTTTTTGTGGCTTGAATTTCTTACATTGTCTGGCAGTGCTTGTGTATCGTGAATCAGCTTCCTAAAATATGGTGGCTTGACTTGCCAGATGCTAATAGTTGTCCACTTTCCTGTCCGAAAGAACACAGGAATGTCGTCTGAGTTTTAGAAATATAGTTACATTAAACGGTTACATAAAATTCAAACGCGTTATTTTATTTATTCTGAGCATTCAGACACGTGTCCGTCAATGATTGGGCATTAACGGAATAATATAGTTTTAATTTGCACAGTAGCGGTCTAGTTTTAATCTAATAATCTGATTCTTTGATTTTTTATGATGTATTTTACAAAACGCGGGGTGGCGAGAAGTTTACGTTTATCAATAAACGTCAAATAAATAAAATAAACATTAAAAAAGGCAAAGAAAGCCTAGCTCTTTGACCAGAGTAATCGAACCCTTGCTTAATGATTTGATTTGTAGAAAGATTTGAACCCTTTAAAAACTCTTTAAAGCAAGAGCCAGATTGTGTGCGATTTTAAGCCTTCTCTATCGCCGGAAACCTCGATAACTTACTACTTAATTGCAGTGTCGCATCATGAAGAATGACCCCATGCCACAACTTGTGTGAAAATGCAACTTGAGGCTTTGGGCTTTGACTTAAAAAACCTATGCATGGGAGTTGAATTTTTCTGTGTATGTACATCTATAGAATACCCCGCAAGTGATATTCATGATCAATCTATTGTGTTTCTGCATCGTTTTCATATGATCGATTATATGAATGTCATTTGTGGGGTATTCTATAGTTGCTCTAATTTATCAAAGAAAAGATGATGACTTAACAAAGTTCAGGATGAAGAGATTATACTTTCGACGATACCAGCCAACCAGCGCTTGTATGAGTCAAGGCTTTTATCATCTTCAAGACAATCAGTGCTTGACGGCAGTTGTACTGCAGTCGCGCTATCTTTCTCAAAAAACACCAACTCATCTGGCTGATCTTCGTCACAATGCTTGGCCAAGTGATGGCTCAAAAGTGACCTAGATTTGAAAGTTTTTGAACAATTCGCGCATTTTGTAAGGAGCGACATTTCTAACTTGTATTCACAATGGGAGATTGCAAAGAAAGAAATCACTGGGAGGTGAACTGATGCGCTGGGTGCTACTGTGACAGCGGAAATTCAGTCTCAGTATCAAGCATACCTGTTTACTCCCATGTGTGATTTGCTAGTATTCACAACAAGACAGAGAGAAGCTATTACTCCGATACTTCTAATTCGTGATTTAAACATATTTGTCTATGTACGCGTACAAAACGCTCTATATTCCATTGCCATATTTTTTTTAATTTAACCAGTTCAGTCAACATTGCCCTGCTGGTATAATGATGTTTGAACTTGGCAACTATCAGGGGGAAATTATTGAATCTGCCTCTTTTTCTCCCCAATACTACAAAACAGTTACTAAGTTTAATAATCCACGTCTCTATTTACTAAGCAGACCCCATTCCATTTCCGATACTTGACCAGATTCAGATGATGATGATGATCTAGAAGTCAGTGTATTTGATACAAAAGAACCAAAAAAGGCCGAGTCACCACCACTTATAGTTGTAGATGATGGGCTAATTGGCAGCTCTGAAGACAGAAGCACGTATTTTACAGAACTTGAAATGGCTGTCAAAGAATCTTTGGAAGCTGATCAAAAGAAAGCTGCACAGAAAAAACTAACAAATGTAGAAGTTGTCATTGACGACACAACAGATACAGAAAATGAGAAAGAAAAATTGAATGCAAAACAAGACGCTCAGAAACTGATGGAAAGGCATTTGATAAAAGTGCCACCAGAACCTGCTGAAGGGGAAAAAAAAGTTGATGTCATTGTCAAACATACCAGTGGAAACACTTTGAAGAGATCTTTCAAAGACAGTGAGCATGTTTCTGCCATTTATGATTGGGTTGGTTCTTCAAATCTAGAACCACTGTACTTCAGTCTAAAGAAATGGCCAAATGTAAAATTATTCCCCCAAGATCCAATTTCAAAGGCCTCTCAGCGTGAGGCAGGCATTCTGTACATGACAGAAGAAAAGACCTACAAATCTTGGATTAGATGAGCATGAAGTGTTCTTCGATGAAGATGTTAACAATGTGGAGTTGGAAGAAACACTATAGAATGTTGAGCCTCAACCAAGTGTGGTTACAGATCCAAGCCCTCCCTTGCAATTGATGGACAATGATGATGAAAACTTAAACAAGATTGAAGACCTGGAAAGAAAAAGGTGTGCTATGTTAACAACCATTTCAAAGCAACCGCCAAGGTCAATCACAGTTCACCGAGAGCGCACAGTAGATGAACTCCTTAAGATTTACCAAGATGAGAACATTTTGACCTACCCACTGGTGGCAGAATTTGACAGTGAAAGTGGTGGTGGAGACGGCGTTTTGAGGGACATGTATTCTCTCTTCTGGGACACTTTCACTTCTCGTTTTTGTGAGGGGTCTTCACAGTTCAGTTTAAAGGTCCACCCATCACTAAAAGAGCTTGACTATACTGCAGTAGGTCGCATTATCACCCATCAATTTATATTAACTGGAACATTTCCAGTTAATATATGTAAAATTCAAATGATTCATGTAATTTTTGGAAGTGAAACAGAGGTCGACGAGGACTGCCTTTTGAGCTCTGTTAAAGCTTTTCTCACAGAAAGAGAAGAAAATACTATTACACAGGCTCTGGAAAATCTATCTCCATTGCCTTATGATGGTTTGTTAGACATTTTATATGATCATGGCATTGCTGTTCTGCCAACTCCAGGGAGCATTAAAAACAGTTTAATTGATTTAGCTAAACATGAGTTCTTACAAAAGCCATACATGGCATTATTATACGTCCAGAAAGGAATGGGAGACTTCTGGTCTGGGGTTTCAAGGAATGAAATTGAGGTGCTGTATTCCCTGACAATTCCTTCAAGTAAGAACATAACCTCATTTTTAAACTTTTGGTGTGAAACTCCAGTGGAGCACAAAGTCAGTCGCTGGATGACACAACATCTAGAGATGCAAACAACCAAGAGTCTGTGTAAATTTTTGCGATTCTGTACAGGAGCAAGTACACTTGTGCCTGGCAAAACCATTACAGTAAGATTTGAGGCCATGTCAGAGGCATGCATGAGGCCAATCAGTAAGACATGCTTCAGATTACTCTATTTACCATCCAATGTACACAGTTTTGCACAACTGGTGTCAATTTTTGAGAAATGTTTACAGGACGGAAACTTATGGGATTTACAGGACTAAACCAGAAAATGTCAAGGTTAGAACTCAAGGTTACAACTGTCATATTTCATACACTGTTGCTGAAAGGAGATGAACACTGTTTACTATTATCTGGTTTCACAAGCTGTACATTAGCAATCCAGGGGGCTGCAGTTTACATGAAGGCAAGCTGTCCTTGGTAGTTGCAGTTCAAAGTTTGATTCCAAAACATTATTAGAATACAATTGGTTGACCAAACTATGACTGCAATTTCATTTAACCTGTGACAGAAATAAAAACAAATATAACTACTTTGTAGCCAATTAACATAAAAAACGGGTTTAGAGAATGGGTTTAGAGTGTACCACTGACTTACCATATTTTTTTTCACAGGTTAAATAAAACCAGTCTGACTAGTTACATTTACATTATTTTGAGTTATATTTTGTTCCAGTTCAATGACATTTTTCATTTTGATTGAGAGAATGATTATATTTTAGTGATTCTATATTTTACAAGCAAATTAATGTTTAATAGTTTGAAAGAAAAATCACATTTAAAAATATGTTATTAAATTAATACAAATAGAGTTATATATTGTTCCAGTTCAATGACATTTTTATTTTGATTAAGACAATGATTATATTTTTAATCATTGATTCAAGTTCAAGTTCAAGATCACGTTAAAAATATATATAATAATACATGTACGAATAGAGTGAAGTCAATAAACCTGTGAAAAACAAATTGAATGTTAGCCTGGGACCTTTGTTAACATTAATTCTAATGAGGATCAATTCTTTATATAAATTGAATACTAATAGCCATGAAATATATAACAGCTGTGAGATCAACAACACAGTTCCAAGCTGAAAGTAGAAAGCTATCAATTATTTCACACTAGTGTTGAGGGATGCTATGCGAGTTCCAGTATCCGTAATGAAAAGAAACTCAGAAGAAGAAGCTCATTGTTGTAGTTGTATCTCAAGGTGAAGGGTTCCTCTTCAGAAAATAACACTTCAGCTTTTCCCCCCTCCTCAAATTCCTTCTGCTCAATTTTGAATTGATTTTCAGGTTTTTGTGATTTTGAAGAAAGCCACTTCGATGCAGTCCTCAATGTTAGGGCCAATCACGAGTGATAATTTTGAGATGGCATTACCGGAAAATAATGCCGTCTCTCTGTAGATCAAAGTGATAGGAGAATCGCGATACTAGTTTGTAATAGTAAAATATACACAAAAGGAAACAATAAATATCTGTGTCTATTCTGGTAACTATTTCATGGGTTTACTTACTTCACTCTATGCTAGATCAGTTCTTGAATAAAGATAAATTTATATTTACTATTTGTATTCACATAGTTGTTGACTAATAGTAAATTTCAAATAATTCAACTAAAAAATGCGCTTGCGGGATTCGAATTAGTTGACCTCGTTGCGTGACAGCTTCTTATGCAAATTAGTTTCGACAAAAGTAGAAAATACACTTGAAAATCGAATATTTCACTGAAGCATTATATCACAAATTTAATAGCTTTTAATCTCTTTCTACTTGTGTCTTTCTCTGCTATTCAAGGTAAACGTGACGATTTACATACTATTATTAATTGTGTGGAAATCCACAACGCCGGGATGAACTAATTTTCAGAGCAAAAATCCGAAAGTATATTTTGTGTGATGCAATAAATATTAAGTCAAATAAATATTTTATTGTTTCAAACAATTAAGAGCGAAGCTCTCTAATTTTCGACTCCAAGATGCAGGATGAAAAAATTTAAAATTTTATTAATCATATTCGGATATAGGTCTAGGGCAACTATTACCAGAAATAATATTTTGACTTTCAATTTCTAATTTTTTTCCTGTGAACCAGGGCAATTTCAAATTTGAGCGTTATCAGAGCACTTTCAGCCAGCATGTTTCAGAAACGTCCTAAAAATCAAAAACTTAACGCACGAAAATACCAAAATCCAGTTTGAATAACTAGATAATAAAGATCATTTTACAGATGTTTTAATTACGAGCAATTTTTTGACCATCGAATACATAGACAACTTTGAAGGATTATATTGCCACTTGGTACATGGCTTTTATTGATAATATCATATCCCAGCATTTTTGGTCTTCTGAGATGGATTTTTTATCGGTTCAATTTGACATCTTTGAACTCAACCATCAAAACAACCGTTGAAACACGCACTTTACAGATGAATCTCCCAAAATACTTCCTTCGATAAGATGAGTAAATCATAGCGATCTTTCTCTGAGCGTAATTAAGGTAATTTAAAGCAATTTTCTCTCCAATCAGCCATTTATAGCAAGGAATAGGTAAGGTAACTCAACGGACACTCTTGCAAAGTAACGCAAGCGTGACATTTTCAACCCAAATCACGTGGCCAGTTTCAGTCGTATCTGTGGTAACGGTACGCCCATCTGTCACGCTTGCGTTACTTTGCAAGAGTGTTTGTTGAGTTACCTTACCTATTCCTTGCTATAAATGGCTGATTGGAGAGAAAATTGCTTTAAAATTACCTTAATTACGCTCAGAGAAAGATCGCTATGATTTACTCATCTTATCGAAGGAAGTATTTTGGGAGATTCATCTGAAAAGTGCGTGTTTCGATGGCTGTTTTGATCGTTGAGTTCAAAGATGTCAAATTAAACCGATAAAATCCATCTCAGACGACCAAAAATGCTGGAAAATTGAAGAAATATTAAGTAAGTATGTACAGTTATCTTCATTATTGTCTACTTTGCTTTATAATCTTTGAAATATTTTATTATGTAACCGGGAAGTGATTGCTCCGTGACCGAAAGGTATGAAACTTGCGTGATTTTTTACATTCAGCGGCACTAAGTTCTCGAGCTCTCAAGGGTTGGAATTTGAATTGCCCCAAAATTTTATTGGATATTCCTAAGGAGTAGAAGTCCTTTTATTGTTGGGATATGATATTATCAATAAAAGCCATGTACCAAGTGGTGATATACTCCTTCAAATTTGTCTATGTATTTGATGGTCAAAAATTGCTTGTAATTAAAACATCTGTAAAATACTAAATAATGGTCCGAATTCAACGGTTAGCATTTGAAAATGATCTTTATTATCTAGTTATTCAAACTGGATTTTGGTATTTTTGTGCGTTAAGTTTTCGATTTTTAGGACGTTTCTGAAACATGCTGGCTGAAAGTGCTCTGATAACGCTCAAATTTGAAATTGCCCTGGTTCACAGGAAAAAAATCAGAAATTGAAAGTCAAAATATTATTTCTGGTAATAGTTGCCCTAGACCTGTATCCGAATATGATTAGTGAAATTTTGAATTTTTTCATCCTGCATCTCGGAGTCGAAAATTAGAGAGCTTCGCTCTTAAGTGTCATTGACTCTAAATATCAAATATACGGCGGCCATTCCAAAAATTAGATTTTCTTGAAACTCTGCATACAGTTTCCCTATACCTACCTATGAAGGAACATCCATATGATTAGGTGTGGAAGCCTTTGGATTCCATGGCAATGCACATGCCTTATTTTGGGCCAGTTTTGATCAAAAACACTTCCAAATTTCCAACTTTTTAATATCTCACTGTAACTAGGTTACCTAATGCCTGAAAATAATGTTAATATCCTAGAACAGATCAATCTTTTGCTATTCGTTTGGTTGCCTTTGTGTCTCAATTGTTGCCTTGGCAACCGAATACAGGTATTTTAAACATTACATGGTTTTCGAGTTTTGAAAATTGCTGAATTTTGACCAACTTTAGGGATCCATAACTCTGGTGGTAACGCTGAAATCGTAAAGCAACTGCCATCATGTGAACACTTTATCTTAGCCTTTGCCAGGAATAGGACTTATGCACTAACTCGGTCACGTGATCATTTCCACCATGTTGGATGGCAAGCGTGACGGAATTTGCATACAAAACATCTGTCAACATGGTGACCGGTCCTGAACAAAAAAGGTTAGTAACGCACGATTACACTCAGCTTGCTTCTTTTACGAAAAGCAAATGACAAAGATGATTCCTGTCTTGGATTCTGGCTTTGAAAGTGTATTTTTTAAGGAAAAGATTATTTTTGAGGACAAAACTTCGAGGCCACACGACTCGCACGATCGTGACAAGACGGTACCAAGGGTCAAGGTTAACTTTGTTTACAAATGGTTTTCTTTGATTTTATGAAACCAGCTTCTAGCCATGGCCTCGCTGATACTTTATAAAGCATTTAGCAGCTATAAATGTCAGTGTCCTTTCGAAATACTGCCATCAGGAGGGGATAAAGTACATTTTCGTGCGAAGTAAAATTTTACTTGCGATCGTGAGCTGTTTACGTTCAAGAGTTCAAAGGGGTTTTCCCAGATAAATATGGCTTTCCGGTCTTCAAAAACATCCCAAAACTTCTCCAATTTAATTGTTATCATTGTCTAATTGCCTTTTATATAGCACCAGCAAATACTGTTGTTCTGTACCTACTTGTAAAAACGACTGTAGGCATGAAAATGGCCACGGTTTGTCCTTCATCGTTTCCCTACAGACACCAAACAACGAGCTTTGTGGATTGTGAAAATTCGTAGAGATGTAGGACAAGATTTTCAGGTAAAAATCTCGGAATAACTCTTTGTGATCATTAATTTATGTATTGTGGAACTAAAATAATTGTTTGGTTAGATAACTTCAAATACAAGGGTTTGTTCTGCCCACTTCGATGAAGACGATTTTCTACCACCTGATAACAGTGGAAGAAAAAGGTTGAAATACAGTGTTGTGCCCTCAAAATTTACGTGGTCGAAAAATAAAGAGAAGAGGAGAGAATTGATTAGAGTTCCTCTTGGTATATGCGAGCAAAAGTGGTAAGAAAAAGTACAGCTATGAATTTATAAATGCTTTTATTTATTTTTTTGCTCTGAATGCAAAAATCACATTGCCTTTTCATGCACTAGCTGACATCTTGAACATTCAATTAAATATTTTGCAGTGATTCTGCTGCTGCTGCTGAAATTGAAAACAATGGTCAAAATATCAATCCTTCACTAGTACAAGAGCTGTTAAAGGAAGAACTTACAAGATTAAAGAGTGAAATTGAAGATCTTAAAGCCCAGCTTCTCACACTTAAGGTGTATAAGTTTGGTGTGGAAAGATTCATGTCTGACAATGAATCAATTAAATTTTACACTGGTTTTCCTACATATGCACATTTTATAACATTTTATGAATTTGTAAGGCCAAGTGCTGAGACACTTACATATTGTTATGCAAGTAATATATCATATAATCGTCCTGGTAGTAAGAAAATGGTTCTCATTGATGAGTTTTTTTATGTTCTTAGTAAGAATCAAATTAGGTCTACTTCAGCAAGACCTGGCTCATAGGTTTAACATTAATCAATCATCTGTAAGTAGAAAAATCATTTCCTGGGCTAATTACCTGTATTTTTTCTTGGGGACACAGCCCATCTGGCCCTCTAAAGCATCTGTTCAGAAATACATGCCTGATGATTTTAAAGTTTTGTATCCAAAGACACATGTTATAATAGACTGTACTGAAGTCAAAGTACAAGTACCATCATCATTGAAGTTACAATCCCAGATGTATAGTAGCTATAAAAGCTGTACAATGCTTAAAGGTTTAGTTGGAATCACACCACATGGTGCAATTTGCTTTGTGTCATCCCTATATACTGGTAGTATATCAGATAGAGAAATCATCAAGTGTTGTGGCATTTTAGAACTATTAGAACCTAACACCAGTGTTATGGCAGATAAGGTCTTCAATATTGAGGATATACTACAAGAGAGAAATGTCCATCTTAACCTTCCCCCTTTCTTATCATCAAGTGCTCAATTTTCTAAAGACCAAGTGCAAGAAACTAAAAATATAGCAAAACTTAGAATTCATGTAGAAAGAGCAATCCGTAGGATTAAAGAATTTCATATTTTTAGCTCAGCAATTCCTCTGGCTCTTTTAGGGACTGTCAACCAAATATGGACAGTTGCAGCATTGCTCACTAATTTTCAAGGGCCACTTGTGTAGATCTGATTGTATAAAAAGTAAAATTTATTGCAGACAATATAATATATAATTATTAATATAATAATATTATTATTATTATTTTTAGATCAATTGATATACAGTGTATATATTAAAACATTAAAAATTATTTTGGCATTCTGTTTCTGAAATATTTACAATAATTTCATTTATGCATTAATTACATTTTTGGGATATTGTATAGTCCTAGAAAATATTCCCTATCATGGAGAGAATTGGAAATTCTTGAGAGATCACTGGAAACTGCAAACAAGTGAATTAATTAAGTGCTCTTAGGGGCATGAATCTTTTACAAATTTCCTCCTCCAATTTGGGGCAAGGGTAATTAATACCAGTGAGAGCCAGCTGGCACTGCACTTGATAAAAATAATTATGTCTTGGATCTAAAATAAACTCATTTGTGTTGGCATTTTGTTTCAAGTAATCCACATCTTTGAGGCTCTGCACTCCTTGCTTACAAACAACCTTGATTTCTAACAGACCATATGGAGACATGTTGTGATTTTCAGCTTCTTGCATGTCAAACACTCTCCTGTCTGGGGTACAGCCTAACCAAGGGCATTTAGGGTTGATGACAAGACCACTTGGATATACATTGACCATGTTGTTTTTGGCTTTTGATGCATACACAAATGCTGCAGTTGGTTCCATTTCTATGCCCCGCTTCATATCTGCAGATTTGTATGGCCTTGATGGATTTAGTTGCTTAAAAAGGGTATCAAAGTTTGCTTTCCTCTTTACCACAGATCCAAATTTGCTAGCTGTAATCCGTTTACTACGTAAAGAATGCCATAATGTACTTTGACCTTGGCTTTCACTGTGACAAGTTGCCCGACGGCAATTCTTTTCAGTAAGGAAAGTGTTACATTGGTTGTTGGTGGTAATTCTGCTTTTGAAAATGTAATATCAGTACATTCTTCAACAGTGGTGTCATCACTGACCACAAGATCTTCATTGTTGAATTTGGTTTGAAAACGAATTTTTTTTAGCTTGATGGGTGTGCTTGTAGCTGAATGATCAATAAAGGATTTTTTTAGTTGGAGAAAAGCAGACGGTGCGAACATTCTTGGATTCCATTTGTAATTGACATTCAAAATATCTGTTGTTAATTAGAGGTGTAACATTGTGAACGTATCCAAAGGCAACATCTTCACATAATTTCTGCATTTGGCTACCACTTGAGTGTGAATCATCTTTGGATAGTGATTCAATTTGTGACCGCATAGGTTTTACTGACTTTGGCTGTGAAAAAAATAATTAGGTAAATGTTGAATAAAAAAGATAAGATGGTAGATAAATGATTTAGTGGTTATGTACCTCTTTTTCTAATTCCTTCACTTGGTCATAAATGGAGTTTGCATCATGTTTGTCTTGTGAATCTATTTGTGATGTCTCAGATAACCATGGCTGAGGAGGAAAAAAAATCAAGTGTTAAATGGGAAACATCAGATGTAAAATGAATGAGGAAGCAGATATGTACCTCTTTTTCTAATTCCTTCATTTGTTCAACAATGGATTTTGCATCATCTTTGTCTTGAGAAGCCATTTGTTTTGGAAAGTAATTAGGAAAGAGCAGATGGAAAATGAATAAAATATAAAGATATGTACCTGAGAATCAAGAGATGGTGGTGATGTGTTATAAAATTTAATGTTGAAAATATCTAAGTATGGTTCATTACATGTCTAGATGGTAAGATTGTTTTACTTGAAGTTAACAGAAAATATGGTCAAAGAAGATTTCAATATTCTGGTGTAGCAGACTTGAATAGCATTTCTGGATGTATTAGAGGTTGTCCACAATGCAAAATTCAGGCAGTATTTCTGGTCTTGCATCTCATTATATTAGATATACTGAATAAATGAAGTATTGGCATAAGTATGTAGTACAATGTTTCTGCAATCGAGTGTATTTTCAATACAAAGTAATAATTTATTAGCTACAGATGGGTTAATATCATATTTAACTTTGCAGTTGCTTATCTACTTTTTAGTGTAAATGCGATAGTTTATTGTCATCACTGAATGAACTGTATCTTGTATTCATTTCATTTTCTACAAACAAAGAATGTTATATTATTTGCTCAAAATATAGGTGACAATTTTAACTGCCAAAACAATTTATCAATATGCAAATGCATTTATGATCTGTGAAATATGTTTCTAGGATATGTAGCTTGATTTGCTCTTGAGAAAGGTTGGTGTATATGTGATCAATACAAGTCTTATTATCAGTAGTGTAGCATGATACCAGTCTGTAATTATTATCTTTAATAAACAAATTATAAACAGTAATTGTTGAGTTTCATTACACCAGTTAATGTGAAGTCACCAATAAATATTACATATTCAGATAACAATAACTGTATTTCATTTCTTAAAGTTGTGCATAATTGAGTAATTAGTACTTTAGGAGATCTATAAACTGCAATGATTGTTACTTGAGGAAGAATAATAAATCTTGTAATTGTTATTTCAATATTATTGCTGTTGTGGATTTGTGGATAACCTGGAAAGTAATCATTTGACTATAAATTGCAGTACCATCATAAGGTCTTGTATTTGCAGTTGCCCTGTTGCCATTTCTGAATAAATTGTAGCCATGAATTGTATACATTGAGTTGCTGTCGATATTAGTGAATCTTGTTTCAAAGAAAACATTTTATGTCAGTACTGGAATAGTTCACATCTTGTCGAACATCGTCTATATGCTTATGCAAAGATCTAGCATTCAGTGCACACAATTTAAAACAACTGGATCTGCATTGTAAAAAAGAGATATGGATAGTTTAAGTTGACCTTCACTTCTTAGTCTCTTCATTTCTTTCTGTACATCAGAACTAGCAAAACAGCAATTTTATCTTCACAAAAGTCAGTAATGTGTAAACCCTCTATAGTTGTTACTCTACTAAGGCCTGCATAATGTATATGAGATATTGCTCTTCTAGTTTCAAAGTTAACTACAATTCTATTCTCCAGTATCACCTTGTGATCTGTGGATAGTTTTGGCAGCAGCTGGTCTCAGTGGAAATTGTTTTCTTACCACTTGTACAGTTCTACAGCAAACTGTGTAGTAACAGGTTTAATAGGTGTCCATGTAGGTTCAATACCTTGCACATAGAACTGTCTATTATCATGTCTGTTTTTTTTTTCACCAACATCAGGGTGGTCAAATTGGACCCATATTACACCAGTTGGCCTGTCTGTCTGATTGTCCTTGTATGAGTTTAACATCTACTATTACCAGCACCATTTTGTCCATACATCATCTGTTCTAGTATTCAGGGAGATCTCAGTTCTCTTCTCCTGCTGCTAGCTTCAGTAACAGAATGCAGCTGTTTAGTTTTTCCTAGGATCACTGGGTATTGTTTCAGTATTCTATTACCTCAGTTCCTGTGATTCCTGCACCAATGACACTGTCATGTGCTTTAATAGAGTATTAGTACCAGATAGAGCATTGTGTGCTTTGCTGTTGAAGTCATTTACTTTGGCATTCTGAATAAACAAGTGTGGTACATCTTTAGGATAGTTAAAACTATTATAATTTATAAGCCTTTCTTTAAATTTCATAATGTCATCTTTAGTGTGGTTACCCTCTCTTAATCTGTTCAACATCTGAGCAAATTGTTTACTTTCTCTCTGTCTCATTATTTCATGTAATTCGAACATTCTAAAAAGTTCTTGCCATATATTAGGTGCAAGAATACCATATTCACTATTGTCTATATCTTTAAATATATAGTTATCCATTACGGGTTGCAACTGAAATAAGTCTCCAATAGCAACAATACTAACTCCACCAAAGGGTAGTGAACTGCCTTTGATATCCTTCAATCTATTGTTTATTTGTACATTGAACATAGTGTTGCCTACCATACTTATCTCATCTATGAATATCAGTTTAACTCCACCAAGGCTGACAATCTTAATGTGTTAAGTCTACTTGAATCAAGATTTTTATCGTTTATTAATGACTGACAGGTGTTATTGCTAATGCACTGTGAATAGTGTTACCTTTAATGTTAATGCTGCTTTGCCAGTAGTGCTAGCATTAAACTTTTGTTTCAGCAAATTTACACCAGCTCTGTGTTATAATACTTCAATGCTGCCTGTACAAAGCTTTTGTAACTAGTGATTTACCAACACCAGCTCCTCCACTAAGGAAGCAAAAGAATGGGTTTTCAGAAGTTTTTAATAAATGTAGAACATGATAGAAAAACTCCTTTTGTTCTTTATTTAACATTTGTACCATATGTCTGTATTGATCATTTTGTAATTCATTCAAAACTAGACGCATAACTGCGTGAACTTGGGCTTCTATGCTGGGAATTGGTGGTATATGACTTTCATTGTAAACTAGCAAAGAATAAACATACTTTGACCTATTTGTGGATTTTAAAATACAACTGATACAATAAGATTCAAACCTCATTAAAAACCCTGTACATTCATTATTTAGAATAGCATCTTCAAGAATTGATATGCTTAAGGAATCTAGTGACAATACATCAGATTTCTCAGTTAATACTAGTAAACGTACTTCAGTTTTACAAACATCAATTGTTTTTGGCAAGCTATTTAAAAACTTCTCTTCTAAAGATAGATCACACAGCCATTTACCATAGCTTACAATCCTTGATAAGGTATTGGAATTCCAATAGCTAGATGATTTTACTTTAGAGTAGCAGAGTGAGTAGATAGCTACAGCACAACTTAGAGTAAATGCTCCAGTTTCATTATTATCATAATTTTGAGGATGAATGCTATTTTGAACTGCATTAATCTTCACTCCCTTCACCTCAAATAAATCATTGTTATGTATACTCTGGAAATAATGAACTAAACCATTTATTGACAATAGGTCAAGCAGTACACATGTTCCTTGAGGATGGCTTCTACCGTATAAATCCCTTGCATGAGAATCAAATATTTTGAAACCTGCAGTACCATTACAATATATGGCAACAGCTGTGCACCCAACTGTTAACACAAAATTGGTGAAATTTTCAGACAGAAGTGACTCAAAGGCTCTTTGTAAAGAAGTGCAGTATTGATATCCTTCTATTGCAGTTTCTTGATGTATAGTACCGGTGTAGCTTTCACTGTAGTGCAGTTGATAGTTAGCATCAAACATATTTAGCATTGTTGGTAACTCTGTGAGCATTAGAGTGCATTTCATATGTCTGTGAAATAAGATCAAAGTTATTTGTGCTTATTTAGTTGCTATTTAGTCACTAGCATTGAACCAGAACTTTCTTATAATAGCAATACACTGGAGGCATCAAATACACAAGAAAATTGAGACAAATGACTTTGCATAATAGCTTTTAATTACTTTATTACTTCAAATGAACCTTCATTGTTTCTTTCGTTGAAACAGACTTTCTACACATCCAGTGTATTGCTATTATAAGAAAGTTCTGGTTCAATGGCAGCAACTAAATAACAACTGAATAGCAACTAAATAGGCACAAATAACTTGATCTTATTTCACAGACATATGAAATGCACTCTAAGTAGGACTGTCTAGCTAGTTGAGACAAACCTGAATACAACTGATTTCCTATGCTCATTATTGATACAAGGTCATTGGCAGAAGTGATTCCTTGTTTGTTTTTGTAAATCAAAGAGCACAAACTCATTGCCACACATTGTTGTCCTGAATTTTGTCCAAATTACCAACTCATTACCTTGGCTATATGGTGCTGCTATTGTTTTGCTAGAGTCAATGTATATTGGAGCAGGACCAGGGTTTCTATGTCTGTACTCAGTTTAAGTTCACAATAAGTTGATATATGAGTCTCGTTCTTATAAAGAGACATCACTCTATTACAAGAAAACAATGACAAATATTGACTAGCTGTTCTTTTTGACTTTATTATACGATGACTAAATCTCTCAGTACATTTAAGTATAAACTTTTCTTTATTTTCTTGTTTTCTATCTTTCACGTAACAATACAATTTAGATGACTTGGGTGTAGTTAGACGAATTCGTTCGTATACAAGCTTTCTAACCTTTCTGCTCTTGTTCTTGAGACGTTCCATAGTTCGTATAGGTACTCTACTTGGTTCACGATTACGTCTAGATACTCGACGATGCTTGTGGATAGGTTTTAAGTTCATAGATAGTTCAGTAGATTCAGATAGCTCATTTGATATAGCATGGTTCTCGATAGAAGGTTCACTCATAAATGTTCGCTCGTAAACTCCGCGGTCTCTCATAAGGTTCGACCCGTTTCGAAAACGCTCGACATCTTTTAGTGTGGGTCTACCGCGAACGGTGTGTGCTTTTCTATGTAGTTTGAGCGTACTAGAAATCATATTTACCCGCGCCATCTTGGAAGCCGCCATGATTGTCATGATGACCATGTGCTTTTAGGTATATACTTCATGCCGTATTGCACTTCGTATTGCACTTCTCAAGTGAAACCTGGGTGAAAGCGACTATATAGGACATGAAGTATATAGCTCTCGACGCATGCGCGTTTGTATCTGTACGCATGCGCTTTAGTTGCCAGACTGCGTTTTGCGTCGGAACGAGGAAAATAACAAGAAAAATAATAATAATAATAATAATAACGAAGCCCAATTTATAACTCTGGCATTCCTACGGAAGCCCGAGTAATTAATGGTTCAGTGTTTAGATCAACTGATGGTATTCCTAAATCATCTGATAGATTATAGCTTTCATTAAAGTCAGGATGCAAGTCCTCATTACCTTCTGCCTGATCTTGTTGTTCAACACTTTCGGTACATGGTGCTATAGAGTCATATCTGTCTTCTAATCTAGTCATTTCTTGTTGTATTTCATTAAAATCCTCATTACATACAGCATACTGTTCCATTTGTTCACTGATTGCATTAGATTGAAATCTATAGCGTTCTTCATAAGAAGAAAAAATACCAATCAAGTCAGTTTCTTCATTTCGCCATGGAGTAAATAGCATTATGAGCTCACGATAGTGTTTTTCTGAGTCAACTTGTTTACTAAACCACACACGTCTTATTATTCTAGCTTTAGTTCTCTATTTGGTTTTGCTGTGAGTGTTTTCACTATTAAGTTCCTCATTGCTATCATCATTATGGTCATCATCAAGAAATTTCTCCAATGGGAGACCATCAGCATCCAATTCATTTGACTGCTTTACATATGGTTTTCCACTACAGTCATACCATGCAGCCCAGTCTGCAAGAGTCAGATGCTCAAGCTTTGCTGGCCGTTTTGAATATCTTTTTAATAATCCACTAGAGTAAATATCTTCACTCTCATCATCCATGCCATTTATATCATCTATAGGCTTCAAAAGTTCAACTCTTTCTTCAGGAGGTGAAGTGTTTATGAATATTACCTGTCTAGATGCTTTCCTCATTGGAAGCTGTAAAACAATATAAACAGCTTCCTGTGCACTTATTTCAACATTATTGAGAAACTTATTGCCAATGTCTCTGACCTGCTGCTTAATACTGGAATTTCCCCTTCTTGCTTCAGTACAGGCTTCTCGTAACAATTCACTCATACCTTTCTGAGCCTTTGATATATAATTAACAATGTACACAGCACATGCATACACATCCAGTACAAATTGTATATCCATATTGGCTCTCCATGCACTAAGACAAGCAGGGTTGTAATTGTTAACCCTTAGCTCATTTGGATTTCTCTTTAAGAACACAGTTGCACTACAGAGTGATGAGCATATAGCTAGGATATAGTTTTCTTCTGTGACATTGAGATTACATAATAACTCATCAAAGGTAATATCTTCACCCTCTTTCATTTCATCTAGATGCTTTTTGATGGATTTCCATGTTTCTTTGTGCATTTTAATCTCACTTTGAGGCATGTCACTGTCCAATGGACAAAGTATCTTTGTTTCCCTCATGGGAGGCTGAGGATAATTAAATCTACATTCACTGTTTGTGTTCTTACGACAAGTATGGGAATGGCGGTGTATTTGTCGATTTACTAGATTTTCTAGTTATACATCTTCTTTTGGCTTTTGACAACTGATTATCTTGTCAATATAAGATGTGACTTCACCATCACTGTGAATTTTAAATTCTGGTGCACCTTCCACCCAAATCAACATGTGAATATGGGGAGATCCCCTTTGTTGGTATTCAACTCTATAAAACCAGTCAGAAATTTTACCTAATGGTTCAGCTGGACTTAACAGGAAGTTGTTCAAAAACTGATTAACTTGATAATCAAAGTGTCTAGCACATGTCACAGGGTCACTTTGGATTAACCTACACTTTTCTTCCCAGTTAAGATTTCTAATTCTTCCTCAGTATACTGTTTGTGATCAACAAGTTGACCAAGTATTCTTAATAAATGTTTCCATTGTGTTTCTGCTGATGAGAAACTGCAAAACAAGGTGGCCGGTCCTAGCTGTCGTATCATTGCAAAGAGATCTTTCTTAGCTTTCTCAAAATATGGAGGTGATCCCCTCAATGCTCTCAAGAATTTAAATCCTTCATCATGGCGGATCAAGTTCTCTAATGCTCCTTGTTGTTTTAAATGTCCTGCATTTAATGATGTGTTATTTCCTTTACATTTTCTAAGTGCAATTTGTGATTTACTCAAAAGAACCTTCATTTGCAACTTCTTTGTCTTATAGAATATATTTTCTATAGACATGGCAGCCCTTCTATCTGACCGTCTTAATTCCGTTTTTATAAGTAATACCATGACCCTAAGGGATATTAGTGATTAAATGTCCCCGAAGCCGAGGGAGGTTTAGTGGTACGGCCTCGGGATTTTACTAAACCTCCCGAGGCTGAGGGGACATTTAATCACTAATATCCCGAAGAAGTCATGGTATTACTTTGTAATACCATGATCACCGAGGAAATAAATGAAAATATACTTCGCTGTTTGTTCATCCAAAACTTGAACATATTATACAATTCTTTTGCGTAACCCTGTTCTCTGGGGACTTTCGAAAATAGATTTCTTTGTTATATACTTACAATAAACAAGTATTTATAGGTTGTTAATCAATTCGAAAGCTAAATGCTTTCTTTGTGTCGTTATGCTCATGCGCAAAATAGAATGCATAGATCCCACACGCGTAAGAGTGTGCAGTGGTAAGAGGTATCGGTGCGTTAGAAAGTTATAGAGTTTCGGGACAGCGTGCAAAGTTGTCCCGATCGTCCCGATGATTGCGTTAAATGAGGGACAACCACTCATGAATAACATGAGGGACGATTAGTTCTAATCGTCCCTCATTAATTATGGATGAGGGACGATTAGTTCTAATCATCCCTCATGCATAATTAATGAGGGAATATTAGAACTAATTTTCCCTCTTTCTATTCATGAGGGAGGGATGTTAGCGATTAAACGTCCCTCCAAAAACAATGGATCCCGAGGTGATCATGGTATTATACAAATATCACTATAGTTGACGCTAATTACGAAATCAGATTTAAGCGTGCACTAGGCATGATGTATGTCCCTAGGGGCTTTAGTTTGGTTAACATGGTGATCTCGATTAGCGAGTGACTCTGGCATTCGGTTTGGACAAGAATGGGCCCAGCAACGTTACATTGGTAGCAGAGCGAGGTTGGTTCCTGGTTTTATGGTCTACTATACAAGTAAATAACTGGTTTTGTGTATAAAAGACGCTATGGAAACAAGGTCCAAAACGAAGCGCAAAGACGAAGCAGGGGAAATGGAGTTCAGCGATCCAGGACCATCTGGCGAAGAGGATTATTATAACGATGAGATGTTTGAGGAACGGGTGACCAGTACTCTGGGAAAGATAAAAAGTTACATCGCCAAAGCCGAGGAAGCGAGATTAGATTTTCAACGCCAGGTAAGCGATTTGTTGGAAATTATTGAAAGTCAGAAAATGCAAATCAGTAGAATAATGCTGGCTAATGATGAAAAGCTACGCGATTTGGAGTCACGCCTCTTCAGGCTTGAAAACAAAGGACTAGATTACGAGAACAGTGAAACTCAAACAATGCTACTATCTTATATTGACAATAAGCTAAAAGAAGTCAAAGATGCAATTGCACGTGTGGAACGTCTAGAGGAGAAATTGAATGAAAAGTTTTCAGAAGTTAAAAATAAACCCGAAATTGGAGAAGAAAAATCTGTGTGTCTTCCCTCTCACGATATCACTAGTAAAGACAGTAAAGGAAGTTCTCGAAAATCATCGAAACCCATACAATCACCACCTACGTATGACGGAAGCACACCCTGGGAAGCGTACAAAGCACAGTTTGAAATAGTGTCACAAATTAATGGATGGACGGACGAAGAGAAAGCATCATTCTTAGCGACAAGTATAAAAGGAAACGCTACTTTTATATTGAGTAACCTTTCTTATGAAAACCGAAGTGATTTCAACATCCTCGAAAAAGCGCTTTCAAACCGATTTGGTGCTACGCATCAATCAGAACTCGAACTCGCGAGAGCAAAATTTAAAACTCGCGTAAAACGACAAGAAGAATCTCTACCTGAACTTGCTGCAGATTTAGAAAGACTGGTCAAGTTAGCATACCCGAGAGCTGAAGCGGAGTTGCAGGATACACTAGCCAAGGATCAATTTATTGATGGTCTCCCAGATGAAGAAAGCAGATTGCGCGTAAGACAAGGAAGACCCACAAGTATTCAAGGTGCACTTGAAATCGCTTTGGAATTGGAGTCGTATCATTTGGCAGACCGTTGGGGACATTTACATTCACGAAGCCCTCTACACGCCCGACAAGTTAACTTACAAGAACAACCAATTAAAGTGATTCAAAAGCCGTCAGAGAATGTTGAATCTGAAATTTCAAAGCTTGGTTCTTTAATTGGTCAAGTGCTGGAAGAAGTGAAGCAAAGAGGACAAATAAGAAGGCCTGATCGTCAGAAAATAGTAAGTTGTTATAATTGTCATGAAATTGGACATTACCAGTCGGCATGCCCTTTATTAAGTGCGTCACTACGACAACAGCGTTATAATGTAAGGGAACGTGGGGATGACTATACTGGGTACCCCTCACAACGACAACAAAGCGCCACAGGGTTCCCAACGCATAGTTACAGTTCAACAGGGACTCCACAGCAACGACAAGGTACCACAGGGTTCCCACCTCAGAGTTACAGTTCAACAGGGACTCCACAACAACGACAACAAGACACCACAGGGTTCCCACTTCAGAGTTACAGTTCAACAGGGACTCCACAGCAACGACACAAGACACCACAGGGTTCCCACCTCAGAGTTACAGTTCAACAGGAAATCCACAACAGCGACAACAAAGTACAGGGACACTGCCACAGGGAAACTACCAGAGGTCGAGCTCACGCGGATGAGGTCGACTGTCTTAGAAAATACAGGAGCCCCAGAAATTATTAGCAATGGAAGTGATAGAGGACTTGTGGTTCCTGGATTCATTGGAGACATCCACTGTAATTTTCTAATTGATTCTGGCGCAGATATTTGCTTGTTGAATCCAGAGACACTCGAACGTATTTCAAAAGAAATTTCTGTAGAACAAGTCTCATTGAATGCAAGAATTAGAGTTCTAGCTGGCAAAAGTGTTGAAGTCAAGTGTAAGTGTACTCTTCTTGTACGAATTGGAGAGACTGAGACAAATCAAGAATTTTGGATTGTTCCAATGTCTGCACAGTGCTTGTTAGGAGGAGATTTTCTTCAAAGACATGGCTGCGTTATTGATTACCATCAAATGATTTTCAAAGTTAATAATTCAGAAGTTCAACTTCAACATGTTGGTGCTGATTCACCTCAAGTACTTCGTGTGATTCTAGATGAACCTGTCAAAATCAAGCCCTACTTGGAAGTAGTAGTAAGAGGAAGAGTCATTGGACAAGACAAACAGAAAGGATGGCGAACGACAGGACCAGCGCATGGGTTTTGTGAAAGTGAGAATGGTGGAATAATTGTTGGCAGAACGTTAGTGAATTTAGATGATAACCATGTACCGGTAAGAATTATTAATCTATCTCCAGGTAGAAAGAAACTACGTAAGAAGACTGAAATTGCTGTTTGTGAACCTTGCGTTAGTGTGACAACGCATCACCTTGACTGCCAGACTACAGAAGAAAATGAAAGAGACGGTGATCAGTTACCTGAAAGACTTTCACACCTGTACAAAGAAAGTGAGACAAACTTAAATGAAAACCAACAAGAAGTTTGTAAACAATTATTGCTAGACAATCAAGATCTATTTTCTAAGGGAAGCACTGACCTTGGATGCACCAATTTGGTCAGGCATACAATAGACGTTGGAGATTCATTACCTGTTAAACAACATCCTCGCCGCCTACCACTTTCAAGAGTAGCTGAAGCAGATCAAGCTGTAAAAGAAATGTTAGACCAATGACGTAATTGAACCATCTACAAGTCCATGGTGCTCACCAATTGTACTGGTTCGCAAGAAGGATGGATCCACAAGATTTTGTGTAGACTACAGAAAATTAAATTCACTCACACGAAAGGATGCGTATCCTCTTCCACGACTGGATGCAACGTTGGATTATCTTTTTGGTTCCAACTGGTTTTCTACCTTAGATTTAAAGAGTGGATACTGGCAGGTGCAGTTAGATGATCAAGTGAAGGAAAAGACCGCCTTTTCTACTGGCAAAGGATTGTGGCAGTTTAAAGTCATGCCATTTGGCCTCTGTAATGCTCCGGTCACATTTCAAAGATTAATGGAAGCTGTCCTGGCGCAATTACCATTGGAAACATCACTAGTCTACATTGATGACATCATCGTGCATGCTACATATTTTGATACACACGTCCTTAACTTGAAGCAGGTTTTCCAAAAGCTAAGAACAGCAAATCTAAAGTTGAATCCAAAGAAATGTGTACTCTTCGCCACAGAGGTTAGTTTTCTTGGACACATCGTCGGAAAGAATGGAATATCTCCAGATGCAGATAAGATTAAAGCCATACAGTCTTGGCCTGTTCCAGCAAGTGTTAAAGAAGTAAGATGTTTTCTTGGCCTATGTTCATATTATAGACGTTTTGTACTGAATTTTGCTGAAGTTGCGAAGCCTCTACACAAGTTGACAGAGAAAGGAACTGCATTTGAATGGACTGGAGAATGTCAAGCTGCATTCTCTGAACTTAAAGTGGCTCTACAAAGTACTCCAATTTTGGTGTATCCTGACCCTGAAAAGCCATACATCTTGGATACAGATGCAAGTAAAGTCGGATTGGGAGCTGTTCTTTCTCAAACTGATGAAAATGGTATCGAACATGCTGGGTGCGTTCTTTTGGAACGGATTAAGATTTTCATTTTGGATTCATCGGATTTCTCAGTGCCAAAAAAACATATAATCTGGACTTGGATCTGTTGCCACAGAAACTACTGCTGTAATTAATATTCGTAACAAATATGGCGTCCAAAGAAATGTTTGCGACACTTGTGTTACTCTTTGATGACCTTTTAGATGTAGATTCGTCCATAATTTTAGACAGTGAGGATGACCAAGCGATCTTGTTGTTACTCATGTACCACTCTAGTCATTTACGTCAAGTAAGAGTGAGAATTTCAAACTATTTTGAGGAAGTAATACCGCACTACAGTCTGTCTGACTTTAGAAGCCATTTCCGGATGAGCAGAGAGCGTGTTTCGTTCCTGGAAAATATACTTGGAGGATGTCAAGAGATACCACAAGACCACACAAGGGGAGGTAGACCTCCAGTGGACTTAAGAAAGCAGATTCTAATCTCTCTTTGGATACTTGGTAATCCAGAATGTTTGCGTTCCGTAGCCGATCGTTTTGATATCACAAAATCTTGCGCCTTCAAAGTTTATCGCCGTTTTTGTAAAGCCATCGTTTTTAATCTAGTTGGGGACTTTATCAAGTTCCCGCAAGGACGGGAAGTAGCCAACACTATTGAAAGATTTGAAAATAAAAGAGGATTTCCAGGTGTTATTGGAGTCATCGATGGATGTCATATTCCTATCAAATCTCCACACAAAGACCCTGAACAATATATAAACAGAAAGAAATTTCATTCAGTTCAACTACAGGTAGTATGTGACATGGACATGAAATTTACTGACGTCTTCTGTGGCTACCCTGGATCTGTTCACGATGCAAGGGTATTTAGAAACTCCCCTATATTTGTTGATGCAGAGCAAAACAGAGATCAGCTTTTTCCTGGAAACTCTCATTTAATTGCTGATGCAGGCTACCCTCTAAAACCTTGGATCTTGACACCCTTTAGAAATAATGGGCACCTGACCAGACGACAGCTGAGATATAATTTTGCACTTAGCTCAACAAGAACTGTTGTGGAAAGATCACTAGCTCTACTCAAGGGACGATTCAGGAAGCTAAAGACTTCAATGGATGTAAGCATTGTAAAGGACATCCCATTAATTGTTGTTGCTTCATGTGTACTGCACAACATATGCCTCATGACAGATGATGATGTCAATGATTTCCTTGATGATGGTGACAATAACGATGATGATGGTGATGATGATGGTGATGATGATGATGATCACTTTTTCTTCCCTCATGATGCTGAAGGAGATGAAAAGAGAAATGAAATAATGATGTCCTTAACATGAAGATACACAAAGAAAACATTAGAATTAAGATTATTTCTGTTGTAATTTACTGTCTTTGCTCCAACACTAATGTTTAATATTCAAACAGTGTCAACTGACAACAACCAATGGTGCATATCATTACTTAAGTAATTTTCTGTCATCTGTGAAAGAATAGTTTGCATATTAGCAAAACAGTAGATTCTGAACCCATTGTTTTCTTTTGTTATATATTGACTGATACTATCTAGTCATTTTTCTTTCACAGACAACAGAAAATCACTCTAATATAAACTTACTGGACTTTTAATGTATATATACTTTATTGAAGTTCTATGGCTGTGAACATTTAAACATGTGTTACAGATATTCAAATGTTTACAGCCATAGAACTTCAATAAAGTTAGCAAATATAACTCAACATACTGTATAGAATTGGTAAAGATACATATATCACTTATTCATTCAACATACTGTCATTTTTTACTGTGTCATGCAACTCAACATACTGTTATTTTTTACTGTGTCATGCAACTTATTTCTTATCTACTGATTTCTCAAACACAGACAAAAATCTTTCCATGAAGGCCATTTTTTGACTATGCATGGCTTCTAGTTTTTCCATTTTCTTCTTTTCATTTTCTTCCCTGGATTCTGTGAATTGTTTAAATAAGTTGACTAGTTCTCCACTTTCCTTTGCACCTGATTTTTTAGCCCTTTTAGCAGGTTTCTTTTTCTCAGCCTCATCAGCATCAGATGGTGTTGATTCACAGTCATCATTGTCATTATCATCATCACAGTTCTTTTGCTTTGGTTTTACATAGCCTTTTCGATTGCTACAAAAAACCTCTGGGGATATTGATGCTTTTCTTTGGAATAAACTATCTAACTCATCATAAAAAGGGCATGTTTTAGGATCATTTCCAGATCTATTGTTGTGGTCAACTGTATTCACATACACACGCTTTAGATTCTTCATTTTTGTCTCACATTCATTATCATTAAAATCATACCCGAGGTTGTTCATTTCTTCAGCTATTTGATCCCACACATTCTTCTTTTTTTTCTTTGGGTCTAGGAATCCAGCCATGTTTTCCCTATAGACATCTAAAAAGGCCAACACTTCACTTTTAGTCCAGGTTCTCCTTGTAGCCGAACTTGAAGAGTCATCACTGTTCAGGCTTGAGGTTGAAGGGGTGCTTGGAGGGAACACCAGTGAAGAACTAGTGTTGTTTATTACTGAGGTTGAAGGGGTGCTGGGAGGGAAAACCAGTGAAGAACTAGTGTTGTTTCTTACTGAGGTTGAAGGGGTGCTGGGAGGGAAAACCAGTGAAGAACTAGTGTTGTTTCTTACTGAGGTTGAAGGGGTGCTGGGAGGGAAAACCAGCGAAGAACTGTTGTATCTTGAAGGTGTGCTTGCAGAAAAAAACAGTGAAGAACTATTGTAGCTTGAAGGTGAAGGTGTGCTTGCAGGAAACACCAGTGATGAATTGTTGTCAAGGTTTGAGGGTGTTTGCTCAGCATATCTGAACTGCGAGTACATGTTTTCATTGGGCCACATTGTATCTAATCCAAGAAAAAGTCGTGTCTGTAAAGAACAAGGCTCCAAATAAGACTTGCTATAACTATTTCATGGGTTTATTTTTGCAAATCACACGTTCGACAAGACATCCCAATAAGTCCAAAATACACGCTTCAAAATCAAGAGCTATCACTCATAAATCAACCTGCTTAAGGTATTAGAAATTCTCGTAAAATTCAAACGTTTAATGATTCTTTATAAGCAATAGAATACATTTGTTCTGTTTTTATAAATTTTTGATCTTTGTTTCCCCCAGAAAACTTAAACTAAACTTCGTTTCTAAGGATGTTATTCCATTGAAATATGATCCATTTTTCGTGTTTATGACGCTTTCGGCATTTTATGAGCATGCGCGCAAAGTTGATAATAGACAAGCCACGCGCGATGTAATATCATCCCCTTTTGAAGAATCTACGATGGAGGCTGTAAGAGAGAACGCGATGCTCTGCTTTGAAGCAGAATTTACAAAGAAAGGGTGAGTTTTCGTCTTGTATTTTCAATGCCTTGCATACTTTAGGGGATTGTATATCTTCAGGATGAATATGTTATTTCTAAATCGCCCTTCTTTATTCTACCAAAGTTACCCTGGAATCCCTCGTGGCCTTCGAGCACTACTTACAAATTTCAAGATAAAAGAAAGGGAATCGATTGATGAAGAGAGGCGCCATCTATACAGACGTATATTTGGTCTAATGTGGGTAAGTTTGATCTTCAAATGCTGGTACAGATAGACCTTTTATCAACAAAATCAAGTCAAATGACCTCCACGACCTTCCTGGCCAAAATCTTACAAACACAGCCTCTGTTCTCCAGACCTTTGTTTATGTAAAGCATGCATGTAAAACAACTTCGCATCTTATCAAAATTGGTTTTCTCTCAATATTAGCGTTCCTCGCAATTATAATTGCCCATTGTTCATTTGTTTTGTCGAGTGCCCAAGGTAATATTATTATTGATTGGGTTTCATACACAAGTTAGGAAGCACTAAATATGGAGTGGGTATGTTTGGAGAACATGAGAGAAGCGTAGGAAACTATGAAACAGCAGAAAGCATGAGGAATAAGGCAATGGAAAGGTTAGGGCAGACACAAAAAGGAGAGGGCGGAGATGAAGGTTCCAAAAAAAAGAAAAGATCAAATGGTAATGATACCTTACTATTTTTGAGAGAGAAGAATGAAATGATGGAGGGACTGAAGAGAGAAGAAATGGATCTTAAAAAGAAGGAGATGGAGCTTGAAGAAAAAAAGCATAGTGATTTTATGAAACTTATGCTAGCTCAGCAGCAGCAACAAGCTCAACAGATGCAGGATTTCCAAGCCATGATGGTTGGAATAATGTCTAAGTTTGGATCAAAATGAATACTTACTTATACCAAAGTTCTTAAAAGGACTCTCTTTAAAGTACTGTACATGTGGGTTTTTAATTCACTTGTTAAACAATTGATAGAGTGCTGACACAAAGCATGCAAAATAGATACTAAATCTTGCTATTTTATTCTAATTTTTCTATCAATAATTAGCACTATTTATTACTAAATAGTGTAAAGTTTTGCAGTTTGTGTTTGTACTCTATCATACATAACTGTAACCTACAATCTATTGCACAGATAAAGAAAAAGTTTCGATCTTAATGTTAAAATTAATATATTTATGGTTTGTGAGCACTATTGCTCCATTTTATTTGTTTGATTGTTCATGTTTTTTACATCTTGAATCTTTGTTATACCATGAATAGAGACACAGACAACAGAGTGACCCCACTTAAACCGTACAGCTGATGTACAAAGTCTAAATAGTACAAAATCCTTCATTTTATATTGTTTATCAGTGCTATTATGAACTGTTGTTTGTACATTTGCACTGATTAGGTGCAATCACTCTATTCTGTGTTGATGATTGTCAAACATCTATTTCAGAATGTAAGAATTTATACAAAGAAAATATTAATATTGTTGTAGTTTGATAAAGTTGTGCTTGTTTATTTTCACAGAAATTGTACATGTTCCCCATTCATTGACCTTAATGTAATGTTTAAAGTATGGAAGGGTGCATTATATTGATGTTTAAAGGTCCAAACCAAAGGGGAGGCCTGATATAATTCACCCTTGAGTTCTTTATATGAGTTTTCAAATGTCTAGCTATCAAATATATATTCAAGCAGGATTTTCAAAACTAGATTATTTTTGGCTTTAGTTAGAAAATCTAAGTTAAAGTTGATGCAAAATTAAAGAACTGTTTATCTAACTGATCTATTAGTGATTTCGGCTGTGTTTTCTAATAAATTATTAATGAGTTTGATAATTAATTTCACTGTAGATTATATTATTATGAAAAGTACTGTTGTAATGTTGGAGGATCCATGTTAAAAAATTTAGATGTTTGGTTGTGGTATAAACAGGTCATTGCATTTCTTAGAATAGCACATACAATGTAATACTTCCCAACTGAACTTAATTCAATTTTCAAGTTTTTCTTGTAGTCCATAAATTTAAAATACTCCACAATATCCCTAAAAAGCCATTCAACTGACTCGCGCACAGCACTCATGGATGCATTGAAGGCCTGTTGCTGTGGAGTGAGTACTCCATTTCTGTAAGGTGCTTGTAGATGTATACGAAGGGGGTAGGCTGGGTCTCCATACAAACATAGTGGTTGGGCAGCTGGTGAAAAGGCATGCTGCTGCAACTGACCAAGTAGATTTGAATCAGCTAGCATCCCTGCATCATATTTTTTCCCTTCTGAAAATCAAAATAAGTTACTTATGACTAATTGTAAATTTGAAATGGTATATTGCTCTCAAATCCAGGGTGAGTACTAGTATTTGAGAATTACACTCCTTAATACTAGTAGCAATATGCTAGCTTTAAGTGCTGACTGCATTTATTTCTAGTGGTTTCTTGGTTGTCCTGGGGCATGGTGGCTTAAATCTAGGGTTTTCTTTTTAAAGAATGAGTAATATATTTTTCCAACTTACCAACAGGGCCATACAATTGAGCTATCATTCCTGAGGGTAGTGTAACTGACTGAAATTTTAACGCGTGCACTCTCTTGTGCCCGTTGTAAACGATTCTCTGGTTTTCACCAGGACGACAAATAGGTCTAACTGTCCCGTCTATGAATCCAAAACAATTGTTCAGCGCCGCTCCTTTGTCTGCAACTGCAGCAGCATATTGCTCAAGACTGTGTGGATCGAGGAGCGTGTTGTTCCATTGAGTGATCCTGTGACCATGTGTATCATACAAATAGTCGATTACTGTGTTAGTGATCATGGAGAGGACAGGTACTGGCTTGGCAAACCTCGGTATCATATCACTGTATCGGCACGGATATGATAGTCGCTTTAACACCACACATAAACCTTCCAAACCGTCACAAACACTACGCTGTTGGCACTGGAAACTGTCAGGAATTTGAAGTGCTTCAGCAAGAGAAGAAAGGTCATTCTTTTCAAACCGAAACTCAGCTTTGCACTCTTCGGGATCCATGACGTCCAAATCAAACTTTTCGTATTCTTCGTAAGGAAAGCACGGGTTCTTTGAAACGTGTTGCTCGTATAACAACAAGAATTCTTCGTCATCGATAATTTCATCGTCATAAGCTAGCAGTAATACCTCTCTGGTTCTTTTGAAAGTTGCCGCCATTTTTGTTTACATCTGAGTCCGTCGTGTCGCCGTCGTGTGTTGCTTAAGTGCTTCACGAAGTGAAACACTACGACGTTCTCGCTCCAGTCCTCTCTCGGTCATACCACCCCGTCGTCCTGTCTCCCGTCTTGGTGCTTAAGGTCTCTAATATCCAACTCATCACTTGCATTTCCTTGAAAATACAATTGACCTGGAATAACCCACACTCAAAAATCATTGTGAAACTACTATACACTAACCGATGTGAGCAAACTCATGGTCTATTTTAGACTTTTCCTCCAATAAATTTTGTTTTGTACAAAAATATCACAAATACATTTGCGTGCTTGTATTTCACTATGAAACGATGTCTCAAAATATAGGGGTGGCCAAATGCAATGAAACAAAGCCATTGAAAACACTAAAAGTTTCACGATTTTTCATGAAAAGCTAGATCTTTGAAACATGTTTCATCATGTTTGATCTATGTTGCATTCACATTTTACACCATTAGTATTTTGCAAAGATTACACTAGCAACTATTATTGTGAAAAATTGTTGTTGTACCATTCAAAATATGACAATAATTTCAGAGATCATTCGTGTAAAGGGTCTACACAGCCGGTGTAAACAATTGGAAAAGTGATAATGTTGGACAACAAGAATGAAATATGACAATAATTTCAGAGATCATTCGTGTAAAGGGTCTACACAGCCGGTGTAAACAATTGGAAAAGTGATAATGTTGGACAACAAGAATGAAAAATGAGCAACAGTAAATGCTTTTGATAAATTACCTTGACATCCTTTTATAGCTGAACAAGTTCTGCTTTGGTTGATTTGGTCAACAAATGTCTGGAGCTGTGAAGCCATGGCGATATAGTAGCGTTCTGGAAGCTCAATTGGAGTCTCTTCAACAAGTTTGATTCTACCAAGGACAAGGAATGAAGTCAACAAACATTTTGTAGTCTGATTTTATAATATTCTCAAAAGCAAACCTTTTTGGCGGAACTGCAAATTCTGTTGGCTCTTTCATAGGTGAACTAAAACAGCTGCCTGGGTTAAAATCGCTGTCACTTGTTGTATCGCCCGCGATCGTTTCATCCAGGAAATTTTGGACAGCTATGGATGAATAGAACTTCTTTCCATCTGGTTTTGTCCATCTAAAACCTTTCCCATGCGGTTCAATTGTCCATCCGAGATTTTCAAGTTCTTCATTTGCTAGTACAAGCCTTGAACCAAATCCAGTTCCACGAGTTTGATGGCCTTTGTAGCAATTTCCTTGGCTAGACATTTTCCAAATGCCTTCCAAAAACTGTTATATATAAATCTTAAAACTATAATATATTGAATCTACTAATAAATACTCTAAAACTATATAAAAATCTCTCAAAATATGTGTTGTTGAAGTTGTTGTGAACTCGTTGTGAACAATAGCTGGATTTGAGTGGCTTCGTGTTTCAAAGCATCACGGCGCATGCTTAGTCCACGTTGCTATGGATTACGTCATTGTTTTGACTCCAAAACAAAGGCTGCACGTGGACGATAGCTTCCCGGGAGATTCCGAGGAAAGCAAGAGGTTAAATCGATAACAAATCGTATGGTATGACGTATTACAAATGAAGAAACAAGATGGCGGCGATTTATTCAATTCAAATGAAAACAGAGCGAGTTAATGGCTTTTTTCATCCTAAAAATAGCACTTCTCATAACACGAAGTCTGCTAAACCCATAATAAAAGCTTATTTTTGCATCAAATTTGGTCTAAAGCTAATATTACTCATGAAATTAAAAAAATAGCCAGCCCAAAGCTGAACACTGGGTCAATAAAGTTTCGTAAGCGAATTTGTAAAAATATTTATTTCTTTCGAAAAATCAAATATCTAGCTTTGGGCTGGGTAATTCCTTTTTCATATCAGAAGGAGGTTTTAAATAATAAATTCCATCACAATTCTTTAAATAATTAAGGACATATTCAAGAAAAACTCAGAAATGTCCTTGGGCTTCCTGATATATTTTCACACTTAAGGTGTGAAAATTTACACTTGTTTTCGATGGGAAATGAAAATGCACCTTTTACATATGTAAGTTCTGAAAAAATAATTGCTATCATGGAATATCAAGAGTGGTATATTTTTTCAAATGAGACACATTTTTTCCAGTTCTAATACCTTAAGTTTCAGATATTCCTTTAGTGATACCATAAACTGGCACAAAAAGAAGCACTCTGAAGCATGAAATCCACTTTGACTTACCTGTAAAAAGAACTACTTTCTTTGACCTTTGACCACGTTTGCTGTGTGTTTTACCGCTGACCAAAAGTACACTTTACTGATAGCAGCCGCTGACCACTGATTGAAAAAAACTGTAATCCGTTTAATCCGTGAAATCTGGATTACAATTTATTTACATAATCCTGCTCTGGGTTAGATTTTCAGGATCCTTAATCCATTTTGGGATTGACCCAAAAAAACACAAAATCCAATTTTGGATTTGAAATCTAGATTAAGATTTTTCCAAAAGAACGCACCCGTTATCGCCTATTATAGCAGAAGTCTTACTAAACAAGAATCAAACAAACTACTGTGCGACAAGAAGAGAACTATTGGCAATTGTGAACGCCAGTGAACACTTTAACCCATACTTGTATGGAAGGGAATTTCTGCTTAGAACCGATCACTCCGCCTTACAATGGCTGCTGCAATTCAAGAACCCTAAAGATCAAATCGCCAGGTGGTTAGAGAAAATCCAAGCATATAATTTTACAGTTATACATCGTCCAGGACGAAAGCATGGCAATGCAGACTCTTTATCAAGACGACCATGTGCTAGTGGAATTTGCAAGTATTGCGAAAAGAGAGAAATCGAAGAAAGTCTGGCTAGCGAAAAATTTGAAGAATCTACAGGAAGAACGAATCCCTACTATCCTAAAGTCTCGTTGCTACAGATAACCACAGATGACATTGAATTAGAGCCTGACAAAACTCACCAAGGAATGTCTTGGCAGCAAAGTGAAATCAAACAAGCACAACTGGATGATCCAACATTGCGTAACATCATATTTTGGCTAGAAGAAGGAAAGAGGCCTGATTGGAACCAAGTGGCACCTTACAGCCCTGAAGTTAAAGCTTATTGGGCGCAATGGGATTCCTTGATACTGTGCAACGGTATATTGCATATTGCATATATTGCATATTGCAAGGTAATGGTAATGCTCCACCTCAAACACAATTGATTGTGCCAACAACTCTGCGTGCAGATGTCTTACATGAACTTCATAATGCACCAACAGCTGGACATCTTGGTATCACTAAGACACTTTCAAAAGTAAAGCAAAGATTTTATTGGATCAATTGTCGAAAGGATGTAGAAAACTGGTGTCGACAGTGTGAAGAGTGTGGCAAGAGAAAAGGCCCACAACGCAAGAGTAAAGCACCCCTAAAGCAGTACATATCTGGCGCACCGATGGAACGACTTGCAATAGATGTATTAGGACCACTTCCAGTGAGTGACTCTGGGAACAAGTATTTGCTGATCATTGCAGATTATTTTACAAAATGGACCGAGGCTTTTCCAATCCCTAATCAAGAGAGTGAAACAATTGCCAATGTTTTGGTATGTGAAGTTGTTTCAAGATTTGGAGTGCCTGGAGAGTTACACTCAGATCAAGGAAGAAATTTTGAGTCAAAGTTATTTGCAGACATGTGTCGATTACTTGGTATCAAGAAAACTCGTACAACGCCCTACAGACCTCAATCTGATGGTATGGTGGAACGGTTTAACAGGACCTTAGAGGACCAATTGGCCAAGTACGTACAAGATCATCAACATGATTGGGACCGCCATGTGCCTTACGTGATGATGGCTTACCGTTCCTCTACACATGAGGCGACTGGTTACAGCCCCTCAAAACTAATGTTCGGTAGAGAACTACGCTTACCTATTGACATTATGTTTGGAAGTTCAGTAGATCGTATCGAGGATGTATTCACGTATCCTGATTATCTTTCCAAGCTCAAAAATCACCTAGTCTGTGCTCATGATTTTGCAAGATCAAACCTAAAGATATCCAGCGACAAGATGAAACAGAGGTATGACGTTGGATCAACTCGTGACCATTATCGAAAAGGAGACGCGGTACGTTATTACGTGCCCAAGAAAAAGAAGGGCTTATCACCAAAGTTACAGAGTAATTGGGAAGGACCATATCTTGTACAAAGGAAAATTAATGACCTCATCTACGAAATTCTTCTCTCTCCGAGAAGCAAGCCGCGAATAGTCCATAGAGACCGTCTTTGTAAGTATCATGGACTTTTGCCCTCCTGGTTTCAAACGATAACAGAAGAGCAAGACACAGCCAAAGACGATACAGTTGCAAAACAAGTGCCTGAGGAAGGAAACAGAGCAACAAGCAACAGAACAAGAAAGCAGTCAAGAGAGACGACCGACAAGCTGAAGAACAACGTTACTATTAAAGGAAGACCTAAAAGAGCTGTCAGACTTCCTAATAGACTCCAAGACTTCGAATTGTATAGATAGAGAAATTAATTCGAATTGTATAAATGAGGCATCAAAGAAACAAACAGAGACAAAATGAAAAAAAAAAAAAGAAAAAAAGAAAAAAGAAAGACACACAAGAAAAAAACAAACAAAAGAAAAGAAACAGATGAAGAAACAGAAAAGAGACAGATGAAGAAACAGAAAAGAACAAAGAAAAGAAACAGAAAAGAGACAGATGAAGAAACAGAAAAGAACAAAGAAAAGAAACAGAAAAGAGACAGATGAAGAAACAGAATTAAAGAACACAGAAAAGAGACAGAAAAGAGACAGATGAAGAAACAGAAAAGAGACAGAAAAGAGACAGAAAAGAGACAGATGAAGAAACAGAAAAGAGACAGAAAAGAAACAGAAAAGAGACAGATGAAGAAACAGAAAAGAGACAGAAAAGAAACAGAAAAGAGACAGCAAAGGGATGAAAGAAGAAACAGAGAACAATGATAACAACAACAAAACTGAAAAAACTCCTAGATAACATTGAACGATGAACATTATTTAAAACTTTATTTATTTATCTATTTATATTTAATTTAGAGCTGTCAGACGTACAAAAAGGCTGACAAAAAACAAGTGATTACTTTGAATAAAGACGCAAAGAACATTGCTGAAAAACTTAACCTAGATGACCGCATCGAAACAATTGCTCAAAAAGAATGCTTTATTACCCTTAAAGATCATAAACCAAACTTCAGAAACAATCCACTCTGCCGGCTAATTAATCCTTCTAAATCTGAAATAGGAAGAATAAGTAAATCTATCCTCGATAATATCAACAAAGAAATTATCAAAGTAACCAAGATTAACCAATGGAAAAATACATCTTCTGTCATCGAATGGTTCAAAAACATCAAAGACAAGAAAAATTCCTTTTTCATATGCTTTGATGTAGTTGAATTCTACCCTTCTATCACCGAAAAACTTCTCCTTGATGCCTTGACCTTTGCTCAAAACTATGTTAACATATCTGATGACGACAGAAACATTATCATTAATGCTAAAAGATCTCTACTTTTTAACAATAACGAGCCCTGGTGTAAAACGAAGCAGACTACGCTATTCGATGTCACTATGGGTAGTTATGATGGTGCGGAGACCTGTGAACTAGTTGGTTGTTTTCTTCTCTCAAAACTAGCAGAGAAGTACGGCAACCAAATTGGTTTGTACAGAGATGACGGTCTTGCTGTATTCAATGAAACACCTAAGCAAATTGAAGATATCAAGAAAAACATATGTGAAACCTTCGATGAATATGGCCTTAATATTACCATAGATGCAAATAAGAAAGTGGTTGACTTTCTCGATGTCACATTTGACCTAAGAAGCAATTCCTACAAACCATACTCGAAACCAGACACCACACCACAGTACGTTCATAATCGCTCTAATCACCCTTCATCGATAATTAAAAACATCCCAGAAGCCATCAACAAACGACTATCAGAAATCTCATCACGCGAAGCTATATTTAACGAGTCTTCACCAGTTTACCAAGAGGCCTTAAATAGAAGTGGATATAATTACCAGCTTAATTACAAACCTAACACTGATAAGACAAGAAAACGTAACCGGCAACGGAACATCATCTGGTACAACCCCCCATTCAGTAGAAATGTAAAAACTAACATTGGAAAACAGTTCTTGACCCTTATAGATAAACATTTCCCTGCTAACAACCCACTCCATAAGATATTTAATAGAAACACAGTAAAACTAAGCTACTCCTGCATGCCTAACGTTAAAAGCATTATTGACAGTCACAACAAAAACATTCTAAACCAGCAAAGACAAGAAAACGAGACAGACCCTCCTTGCAACTGCAGGAAAAAGGACGAATGCCCTCTACAAGGAGACTGCAGAGCATCTAACATTGTATATCAAGCTACAGTTACGACTAACAACAGCACTGAAACATATGTCGGACTATGTGAAACTGAGTTCAAGACAAGATACAATAATCATACTTCATCTTTTAGAAACAAAAAAGTCAAAATTCAACGGAACTTTCAAAACATATATGGAAATTAAAAGAAAAAAAGACCAAGTACAGTCTAAAATGGTCTATTCTTGCAAGAGCCAAATCATACTCGAACACTAGTAAACGTTGCAATCTTTGCATAAATGAAAAATACATAATAATTTGCCAACCTAAAAAAGCCTCCCTCAATAAACGCAACGAACTTGTGTCAACTTGCCGACACAAACGTAAATATCTACTTAATAGATTCCACGATGGTATCGCGTGATAATGTAACGTACTATCGTACCTAAAATTAGACTTAATTATTTACCTTATCGTTCTATCTTTGTAAACTAACTATATCATATTATTGTAGACCTTTTGAAATGTAACGGTTATTTGGTGTAAATCACCTGATGAGTGTGGTTCTCTGAGCCATACGAAACAATATTGTAGTGAAATACACCATGAATATTGAATAGTTTGTCCTCCTTTCTTCAATTTATATTTAATTTAGATATTAATGTCCGGGACGGACACAAAGTTTCTGGGAAGGGAGGTAGTGTTACGAAATCAGATTTAAGCATGCACTAGGCACGATGTATGTCCCTAGGGGCTTTAGTTTGGTTAACATGGTGATCTCGATTAGCGAGTGACTCTGGCATTCGGTTTGGACAAGAATGGGCCCAGCAACGTTACAATACGATCTTTATATTCTGGTCGTGCTTGACCAAGGAATATTCCAGGATATGCCAATTCTTCGGAATACTTATCTCTGAATAGACTTAATGGTCTATTGATTTCAGCTGGGGCAACATTCAGAATATGCTGTCGTTCATTATCCTCTACAAAATCAGTTGGTGTTAACATGGTGTCAGTAACACCTGCAGGTATCTCTGCTTCATTTTCATTCCACTCATCAACATTTGTTAATTCTTGAGAATCAATATCATGAGAGTTTTTTTCAGTAACCATGTTTGCCTGTGAACTTATAACATTATCCTCAATTTCATTTTGGGCATTTTCTAAGTTGTACTTATTGATCCAGTCAGTATTAAGCACTATACCTTCATTTCTATACAAACTGCTATTGTTAATAAGCCAGTTTGCTGCTTCAATAACCTTGCTTGTTCTTACATTTAATGACAAAGCTGAACTCTTATATTGTAACTTCCTTTTTAAGTTTATTTTGACTGTGCCAGTCTGACTATGTAACCGTGGTAACATACTGACAGTATTTGCTACATCAGCTGGTACATTAACAATATTTCCATGTATTTTAAGTTGTTTTCCCCTAGGAGCCTGCATTCTATCCTGTCATCAGTCATACGTCACTACGGAGTAACATGAGAAGCATGCGCGCTTGCTTATCTAGCCATTGTACGTTCACTTTCATAGCCGACACAACGAAAAAATCCTGGTCAACCTCGTCAACTAAATTAACGACTTTAAACAAACTTACTCCGTTCGTGAGTATACTGAAATTGACATTCTAATTATCATTTGATATATTCTTGTTTTTCCTGACTTTTTTTTATGTAGTATTTAGGAGAGTTCAAGCGTAAACATGAACGATGGTCCGATAGAAACAACTGTAATCGCCATTGATGGTGATTCACATCAACCACCAATACGCCAACCTGGCTCCTCGGGCGGCCAACCTGACCAACTTGCCGAAACTCTAGGCCAACCTGGCTCAGCTCTGAGTGACACACTCACAGAAATGAATAGCTCAATGAGCGATAAGGCTGCCCTTCTAAGACAGCTAGTAGAGGCGGGCCGCTTTACGCGGGAAAGAGCTCCACGAAGGCCAGGGCCTGACCTCTCTGGATCTGAGGACGAGCTGCATGATGACCGACCTCCTAAACGAAGCAGGAGAGCCGATGACGAGCTCAGCGTGATTGCCTCAGACGAAGATATAAGAGATTTTCTTGAAGGCCCGCCCGAATCAACCTCAAATGCAGATTCAACCCCTATGGTCGCGGACCAACAAGAGGACGAGTACCTTAAAAGCCTCGAGGCTGAGCTGGATGAAGCCGACCCCATTGGACCTAAAATCAACCAAAGTCTGGCTAACATAGCCAAGAAACGTTGGGGAATTAGTCTTCCAGCAGAAAAGCTTAAGCCTTTTCTCACCAAACACGACCAGCCCGAAAACTGCACTGATCTCAGTGTTCCCAAGGTCAACCCTGAAATATGGGGGCAGTTAAACAATTCAAAGCACAAAGCTGACCTTCGCCTCAGGAATTTACAGCAAGCCTTACAGAAGGCGACATTTGCTCTGCTGAAGTCGTCAGAGCATTTGGTGGGAGATAAAAATGACTCAAGCAAAACCATGCTTGGTCAAAACATTGATACCATTGCCATTCTCGGTCACGCGGCAGATGACATCTCGACGCTACGCTGCAAAGGAATCAAACCAGTCCTTAAACCAGAGTACGCTACGCTCTGCAATCAGGACTCGGACACCCCCAAGTCTAAGCTCCTGTTTGGGGACGATTTAGCGAAACAAGTCCGGGACGCCAAAGAAACTAACACCATTAGCAAGAAGATTGGCGCCAACTTCGCTAAACATGGCTCATCTTTTGATACCGGAGCTGGAATGTCAAGAGATTTTTATCGTCGCGACAAAGGCAGGCGAGACAAATATAAGGGCCACAACTATCATAGCTTTAACAAAGAGCGTTTTTTAGGCAAAGGCCAGAAAAAAAACTTTTCCCAACAAAAAACAGGGAAGAAATGATTCAAACTCTCCAGGCCATTAAAAAATCGGTAAGTGATTTTCCACCCATTGTGAATAATATCATGACCTATCTTGCTGACAGATGCGCTCAGTTTAGGGCGGGTTGCATTCAACATGCCATCTCTGAATGGCGCAACATCACATCTGATACAGAGATTCTAATTACTGTTAGTGGGGCCTCTATTGAGTTTGACTCCCCACCACATGTTGATTTTACAACACACTTCATTCTCTCCTACTGAAACTGATATTATTAATGGGGAAATATCTAAGCTGCTGGGGAAAGGGATAATTGAAAAAACTACATCTTGTAAGGATGGAATATTGTCCAATATATTTACACGGCCAAAGAAAGATGGCACTCACCGACTGATTCTAAACCTCCGGGATGTCAACAATTTGGTTACATACCGACATTTTAAGATGGATACTTTACATACTATCCTGAAACTTGTCGAGAGAAACTGCTACATGGCTTCCCTCGACCTGAAAGACGCATACTATTCAGTCGCTGCCAACCCTTGTTATCGCAAATATCTCTCTTTCCGGTGGCAAGGCCACATTTATCGGTTTACATGTTTGCCTAATGGCCTATCTTCATGTCCTAGAGTTTTTACGAAACTTTTGAAACCTCCTCTTGCCACGTTACACAAAGCAGGCCATATAGTAGCTAGCTACATAGATGACCTATTTATTCAGGGACAGACTTACGAGCGATGTATTCACAATGTCATTCACACGTTCACATTATTTGACAGACTAGGTTTCATTGCACATCCCACAAAATAAGTTTTCATTCCTTCGCAGCAGTTAGTTCTGCTGGGGTTTGTTATCAACTCAGCCGATATGACTATCCGAATTACAAGTGAAAAAGTGATCGCGCTCAAGGTGGAATGCGAAGCTTTATTACAGTCGGTAAACCCTACAATCAGGGAACTCGCACGTGTCATAGGGAAGATTATATCGTCCCTCCCTGGAGTGATGTATGGACCCCTTTACTTCCGGTCCCTGGAACACGATAAAACTGTTGCCCTTAAAAAGAACTACGGGAACTTTGATAAACATTTGTTGTTGTCCACAAATGCTAGAAGTGAACTATCATGGTGGGTAAATAACGTTCCCAATTCATTTAACGTTATCTCCCACGGCTTACCATCCTCAACACTTACAACTGATGCCTCATGCACAGGTTGGGGGGCTGTTTATGGTAGGTACAGTACGGGTGGTTTTTGGTCCGCTGAGGAACAAACCTATCATATCAATTATCTCGAGCTTTTCGCAGTATTCCTAGGCTTAAAATGCTACTGCAATTACTTACGAAACACACCCATGTCAGAGTACGCATCGATAACACCACAGCAATAGCAGTCATTAACCACATGGGGACTAGCCACTCCCAGCAATGTGACACATTGGTGAAAACTATTTGGGAATGGTGCATAACGCGTAAAATTTGGCTCAGTGCAGTGCATATCCCGGGTGTGGATAATACCATCGCAAATGCGGAATCTAGGAGTACGAATATCCATATGGAATGGATGCTTGACAGGGACACTCTGTTAGCGGCCCTAAGGAAAATTGATTTTTGCCCAGACATAGACCTATTTGCATCCCGAGTAAATGCGCAATTTTCAAGATACGTATCTTACCGACCAGACCCTGGGCCCATAGCTATTGATGCCTTATCAATGAATATAGCTCAACTCAAATTTTATGCTTTTTCCTCCGTTTAGTGTGATAGGCATGCTCTTACAACAAATCCAAGAGCAAAAAGCTACGGGGATTGTTGTACTTCCCAATTGGCCGACCCAAGCATGGTACCCCAAAGCCATGCAGATGTGCTTGAGTCCGCCAATCCGCCTAGCACCGAGCAAACAGCTATTGACCCTTCCTGGACGACCACAAGAAATCCACCCTCTACAGAAATCATTAACACTTCTTGTTTGCCACTTGTCAAGCAACAACTGACCTTTACTGGCTTATCTGATGACACTATTGACATTATCGTGGCATCTTGGCGGAAAACCATGTCCAAACAATACAATACTTACTTAACACGATGGCAGACTTATTGCCAAGAGAAAGAGATACAAATGGAGAGTGCCACAATACAAGACAGGCTAGGGTTTCTAACGTCACTCTACAAACAGGGTTTAGGTTTCAGCCCAATAAACACTTCCCGTTCTGCTCTGTAATCGGTGATGACCCTAGGAGTTAAAACAACATTCGGGGAACACCCCTTAGTTGTACGTTTCTTAAAGGGAATATTTGAGCTCAAACCTTCAATGCCACGTTACACAGTTGTGTGGGACGTTGGCACAGTTTTAGATTATTTTCTCTCTATGCCAACCTTGACGGACTTGACATTAAAACAACTTACTCATAAGTTAGCAATGCTGCTAGCACTCATAACGGCACAACGATGCCAAACCCTTGCCAGTTTGGATATCGAATTTATGCAAGTCATGCCTGATAGATTCACCCTTCAAGAAAAACTAAAGACGACACGACCCGGTAGTCACCTAACGCCCATCGAAATCGCTGCATATCCACGAGAACCACGTCTATGCCCAGTACTGCTCATTAACCATTATATTACAAGAACACAGTCCTTACGTCAGAGCTCCAAACTTTTCGTTAGCTACATCAAGCCTTACAAGCAAGTTACCGCTTCAACAATTGGTAGATGGATTAAATCACGGAGGCCGGCATCGACGTTCAACGGTAATCAGCTCATAGCAGTAGAACTGCCTCGTCGTCCTACGGAATTTCGTCTGGCCTCACAGTACAGGATATCCTAAAGGCTGGAGGCTGGTCTCAAGCCGAAACTTTTGCTAGACACTATAATAAGCCTATTAGTCCAAATTTTGGAAATCACATATTGAACCACTTTACCATGGTTACTTATAAAAATTAGGAGAAGAATGTAGAGATCAATTGTAATTAACACCGTTATCAATCACACGATTATGTTAATCATATCTTAACTGTATACCGACTAGTACATGTAATAAACCATGATACCGATACACCGTTTTTTCCATTCTTCAACAGCACTGACACAGACTATATCAGTCATCGTCAGGCTTTGGACCAGGAGTTTTGCCAGGCAAGCTCACACCCGCATTGCTGTAAAATTTCATGTTACTCCGTAGTGACGTATGACTGATGACAGGATAGAATTGTAAAATTAAACAAGACTTACCTGTAAGTTGTAGTTTGATTTGGATTCTATCTTGTCATCAGTCAGGAACGAAGGAGTAACATGAGAAGCACGCGCGCTTGCTTATCTAGCCATATTTTAACGAACTAGCCAGCTCGCACTCGCATTAGGAACGAAGGAGTAGAGAGGGTAGCCCTAGCAATAACGGGAGGGCATGTTACTCCTTCGTTAGAATCCAAATCAAACTACAACTTACAGGTAAGTCTTGTTTAATTTTAGAATTAACTTCTGAAATGCAATTCTTGGTGCTAATAATCTACATTCCAATTCATTGAGATCAAAAAAATCTGGTCTTTCTGGAAATACCATACCATTAGCTACAGCATAAGGTGGAACTCTGTTTTTAATTAAATGTTTATGACATGTTTACATACCCACTCTTGGTTGTCAACACTTTTTATATTGCAAAAATATTTGCGAATGTCAGCACTTAACTGTCCAAGTTTATCAGCATGAAGAACACTGTGCTTATACCACAGTTGGTCACAACAAGTACAGATATACATTGGACCTTGACTCACAGTGTTATGAAATTTGGAAATCAAGACTTCAACACTATCAATTTTTTTGTTATTTTTGAAATCCGCACTATTCTTTGCCTTCTCATCTGCAGATTCCTTAGATGCCCTGTAACTTCTTTTGTATTCAGTATGTTTTGCCTTTTCTTCTAAAGATATCTTTGTTGCTCTACATTTTCTGACATATTCAGTTTGTTTTGCTTTTTTCAGGAGATTGTTTAGTTGCTCTATATTGTCTCATATAGGCAGCTCTTTTTTTCTTTTTAATAAATTGTCATTTGAAGAATTACTGTTGCAAGATTTATGACCATTTTCATCATTAACAGGAAGTTCTGTCATTATGACATCTGGATACTCTGGCATAATAGCACTCTGATTTGTTTTAATAGAATTTTCTGAAAAAGATTGATTTTTTGTTCTTTCAGTATCAATGTTGTTTGAATTTCCACTGTCTAAAGCTGAGCATGTTGAGATATAGTGCATCTCACCTATGTGTCCTATGACTTGTCGCAGCGAGGTGGGGTACAAAAGCGTCACAACCACCGATTTTAATAAACTTTGTTATTTCATAAAATCTGCTATATATTCGAAGTATATAGGCTAAGAATGATTATAATTTTTGTTTAAAGTCATGTTGACCCCCCTTATTGCGCTTAGAGAGAACATTTCAGTTTTGGCCGCGAGTAGCCTGGGACTAGTTCAAGCAGGTTCAAGAAGATTCAACCCCAAAAACAATAGCAATTTGTTTTACTTCGACACTTTTTCTCATAAAATCCTACAACTAAGTTTTCTGCTATTCAATTTGAACAAGGCGCACAAAATATCTGGTATTCATAAACTGGTATTCCCGACGCTTACGATCCCTTTCTTCTCTTTCTTTTAATGCTTTCCTTTTCTCTGCTATCCAGTTCTCTGCTGCTGTTTTCTTCTCTCAGACTTCTCAGACTTCTCTACATTAGCGCTTCTTTCCACTCGAGGCCGACTTGAACTTCGCTTTCTTTTAGCCATTTTTCTCTCATTTGTGTCCACGTTTATGCAAATTTTATCTCATGTCGACAACAAGATCACTACCATTCCAACGGCCTTATCAAGAACTCAAAAGGATTGATTACAATATCCACTGCAAAAAGTGATAATTAAAGGGATGCAGTATCATTGTTTATAGTACGTGTTTAATTCCATAACGCTGAAATTGTGTTTTCTATGTAAAACGTAAATGAAAGAGGCACCAAAATAATCAAAAGGCATGTGTCGACATTTCTAACTCGTTATATTAGATCTCATATAGTAGAAATACTATTTGCCCGATTATTGAATTATATTTGTAATATAATGTGTAATACTTATTTTATTGCAGCCGCCATATTGAAATCCAGATATGTTCTTTATTTGAGCATACTTTTAAAAACTTTGTCCTGTTTGTTTTGATAATTACTTAAAATTATAAGGTGTTAACAAAGTCACCACTTAAATGTAATACCGTAATTATTGAGCTTTGGTTTGCCCGTAAGAAATAATTCTGCATCAGATAGATGCAAAACATATAAAACTTTTACAATATGTATTTATTTTGAAGATCAACTGTAAGGTAAGGCTGCATTAGGAACGAATTGTTTGTAAATAGCAAATTAATTATGAATTTTAGACGTGTTTACACTAGACCTCGAGATTTTTTAATCTCATCAAACTTGGTACAAAAAACGCGCGATTGACTCCATTTAACATTAATTACGAAGGGCTGGGTATGCAATTTCATTTCTGTATGAACTTTACACCATTGTTCTTGTTCAAACAAAAATAATTGTAAGAAATAGTAGAAGAGCAAATAATTATTAACAAGACGGGACAAGTCAGCGGGTTCACGCAAAATCAGATTAAATCGCACCAGCGTTATTAGATTGGCAACATTAACTAATTTTCGAGTTACTGTATGTCTAAGGCATATTCCCACCAGAAAAAGTTTTTTAGTTGTGACGTTTTTAATAGCGAATGGGATCAAAAATGAAGTTATGTATTAAAGTGTGACGCGGGACACGCAATTTATGTATGTTTTTGTGAACAACATCCAAACGCATAAGCTCTCAATCAAATAAATAGACAATTGAAACTTTTTACATCGAAATTTGTTTATCATTTAGCACTATTGTGGTTATTATACAGTAATTCTCTGCGCGACAACGCTATAAAACCAAAAATTATAACAGAGTACCCTTTTGTACCCCACCTCGCTGCGACAAGTCTATATATATTGATTTAGCACTATGCACTGCATTTTTTGCTTTAACCAAGGTCATTTCAGAATAGTTTTCATTTGATTCGATTATATGAATCTTTAAATTTATTGCGTCAGCTACAGCTTGTATTATAACATGATCAGCCCATGTTCCTTGCATAGACATGTTGTTTAAATAATGTAACCAAGATGTTTCTAAATTGAACTCAATAAATCTTTCAGGATTTTCTCTCAAATACCGAATTCCAGCAGCTCTGATATTCAGATGAAGACTAGGATCACCATACAATTGATGTGAAACTGATCTAAAAAAACAATCACCTCCACCACCAACATCTAGAGGTTTTAGTCTGTACCTAAGTAGTCTGTACCTGATCACAAAATTTGGATCGTTAAAGGGTATTATTTCATCTCCAGATGATGTATTGATAATTCTTGGACCTGGGTTTAATTCAACATCCCCAGACAGTAAAATATTTTGTTTTGAGACATCGTGTATTTTAGTTGATAACTTTGTTTTGTTAAAATATTTTCTTCTCTTATTGGTTACTGAGCGTGAATTTAAGTGAATATCACTACAATTCCAATTCTTTGTACGCTTATATGTTGTACAATGATTAATATTGGTGCAACGGTCACTGCATGTACAAAAATTGTCGAATTTTGGTTTTAAAAGGTAATTGCTGAAGAAGCAGTCTTTTCTACGTATATAGTTGACATAGTATAGCTTGTATTTATTCACTAAAACATATAACCTAGACGATACAGGAGTTGATTTGTATAAATTTTTGTATAATTTTTCCTAAACAAATTCTAGACGGTTCCCCGTCTCTACGACGTACACAAACATGTCGGCCTATTTTAGGTCTATTAACACTTCTAACAGTAGATCTATAAATGTCATTGAATAGTGCATCTTTGTATGAAGAGTCATTATTAAGATATAGTTCGCTACTACTATAAGTAGTTTTGTCGAGGTTTTCAATGTTTACCACAGCTTTCATGGTTTCTTGGTCAATGAAAGGCTCACGTGCAGCCTTTAATGTAATTCCCCGAGGGGCTTTCATAATCCCATACAAAACGGGCTCAATTATCCTCCGAAGAGGCTCAGTAATCCTCCGAAGAGGCTCAATAATCCTCCGAAGAGGCTCAGTTATCCTCAAAAGAGGCTTATGTTTTCCCATTTCGGGATTTTGTTTCAGCAAAGCTGGTTCACTGCTTACTGGCGAGTGCTGTTTTGGATGTGGCGTCGTCAGTTCAGCTTGGACTCGCTTACAATTTCGTCGAACACATCGGCCTAAAACTCGAACAACACTGAAAAAAACTTTCATTTGACCATTTAGATGTAGTAAATGAAAGCTGTGATAAATAATAATAGTAAAAGTGGTAGACTATCTTCACTTACCTCAACTTGAAAGCCAAAGTAAACACGATTCCACACACAACTGAGCCATGAGGTAGCGATCGGGTGTCATTCGTGAGAAGTACGGAAGCTGATGAGCTGAATCGTTTTCTGAATTTGTTCCGAAATAATGTTGTCGGTTGTAATTCGTTTGTCAATCGGCTTTATGGTGATTGGTCCATTTTGCGTTGTTGGACTTCCTGTGGTGTTACTTACGGACATGAACTCAATGACATAGTGGCTTAGCCTCGAAACGAGGCTATAGCCACAAAAAAATTATATATCATATATATACTAAAATAGAAAGTTGAAGTCCTCATCAGCTATGAAAGTGCTCAATAGATTAAAGCCGTACATATTAAATAGATTTTTGGAGTTGGGATACTTATAATTAGGTACTATTAGTTACCACAGGCGGCAATGCAATGATTTTCGTTGCATTACAAACAATATTTACCCCCAACTTGTTCAACACAGTCAACAAAGTAGTGTGCTACTACTGCTGGATCATTGTTGGTAGAGGCAACTTCAAGCCACATGATTCGCCTAGAATACCTGCAAAATTCAATGCAAAATCTTTAAACCATTTTGAAATTTATAAACACAAAATTACATACATTATAAGGTCAATCAACACCAAATCAATGTCTTCCTTGACAATCCAAAAATCAATGTTCCTTGCCAATCCAAGCCATAATTGCATTTCAACAAACAAAGTACTAACAGTCATAACAGCAGTCTATTATTGCGGGCTATTAATATTATATTACCACACCACAATCAGTGGCGTACAACGTACATGTTCCCAATAAGACTAATCAGTGTTTATCTATAATTAAGCTGCAAGACATTCATACCCATCAATTGCCCCATGAATACAAAAACCAAAAGGTTTAAGCTTGTCATATCCATCTATATGCCATCTATAATTTGGTCCCTGAAAAATGAGGAAATAAATGAAATTTGATTAGACTAAAAATTTATGGCATAAGGGAAAGCTAGGGATGGAGACCATTTTATTTGTAATTATGCTTTGTAATTGTGATTGCCATTGAGCTGCCTATATAGCTATTTCAATTAACGTTGTCGCTGAAAAAAGCCTAAAGGCTAAAGCCTTTCAACTATTTTTTGTTTACTAACAAACTCCGCTGTAGGCTATCTAAAAATAAGGAAATATGTCCAAGTTCAGTAGAATTTGCAAAGCATACAGTAAGTCTTCTATTGTAATAGTCACGGTAGAAAATGCTATGATTCAGCTCCTCAGCTTTTACAGGCTTTAGGCTTTTTTACAGCGACAACGTTACATTAGTAATTATGCTAGCTATATACCATAAGTTCAAAGATGAGATGGAATATACAGATCTAGTATGCTCATCTGTATACTGCATAGTTGTGTGCTTTTTCACAAATATTTTGTTTATTGGTTATCAAATATACATTCTGTTACAGCAACCTTAATTTTAGCATGCAGGTTCTACTCATTGATTATAGTATTTCAATTTCATTTCATTGATAATTGTCCTGCCAGCTGTATATTTGATAACCAATGAATAAAATATCTGTGAAAAAGCACACAACTATGCAGTACACATGAGCATACTAGATCTGTGTATTCCATCTCATCTTTGATCTCCTTTAAAAAAAGAGGGAGCATGACATGCAATAGAATTAGTTGTTCTTAACTGAATACTGACCTTGCTGAAGTAAGTTCGCCTGCTGAGTCTTCCTTTCTTTCTTCTTGAAACGCCATCTGGGTCAAGGTGGGCCAAAAGTTTTCTAACTGAATGTCTTCAAGTTTGAAAGCAAACCAATAATTTATAAACGATAATAATTAATTATATTAAATAATATGATAATAATTTTACATATTTTGCAAAATACAAATTCCATACCTATCTATAACAAGTTTGTACTCATCTCTGAGAATTTGGTGCATTTGCCTGTACCCAACAGAACTTCAACTTCCTTTGAGTTCATACTGAAGATATAATTGTGAATGATTAGTTGCATGGGTGCTGTATTGCTTGACCTTGGATAATAAAACATATATATCCCCAGAAAATAGAAAAATGTGATGATAAATAATAATGAACTAAACTCAATGATGGAAGCAGTGAATAGCTTGAATTTAGATCATGAGTACCAAGTGATAATCAGTGATACATCAGTTATACTGACAGTAATAGCAAGTGATCATACAGTGAGACCTCCATTAAATAGCTACCTAGCTATTAATAAGCAGCCACCCTCTATTCAGCGGTAACTCGAAGATTTACTATCTCGAAGATTTTTAACTCGAAGATTTATTATCTCGAAGATTTTGTAACTCGAAGATTTTGTAACTCGAAGATTTATATTATTACTATCTCGAAGATTTTGTAACTCGAAGATTTATTTAATATCTCGAAGATTTATTTTGAAGATTTTGTAAAAAACTCGAAGATTTCTATAATTTCGTACATTTTTGTGTCGTATCTCGGATGTCCCTTTGGAGCCACCATAAAAACAGGTGAAGAGTACAGCAAATCAACGTTGTTAGGTTTCAGACATGGAGTTCAACATTATCTGAACCAACCGCCATTGAACACAGCCCTAAAAATTTCTCAAGATCCACGATTTCAAAAATCAAACCAAATGCTTGATGCACAGATTACCAATCTCAAAAATAAAGGCAAACAAAACTCTACCCATAAGCCGCCTATTGAAGAGGAAGATTTGGTGAAATTGAGGGACAGTTTAGTGTTCAGTTTAACTACTCCTCTATCTCTACTGTGGAATGTACGGTTTCACATAGTCCTTTACTTTCGCAGAAGAGGCCGTGAAGGGCAGAGAGAACTGTCCGTCACAAGTTTTAAGTCTGACAAAGATCCAAGTGGACGCCGGTTTTTCACAATGACTCATGACGAAGTCTCTAAGAATCATCCTGGAGGTGTCAAAGATATTGCCAGCTTTGAAAAAGAAGCAAGAATGTATGAAACAGACCATCCACATGACGGATTTAAAGCTCTGAAGTTCTTCTACTTGTCCAAAGTTAACCCCAAATGCACCTCGTTCTTTCAATATCCTCGACGAAATTGGTCTGCAAACAACGGCGATGTTTGGTTTGAAGCTCAACCCATCGGCGAAAACAAACTTGGAAATATGATGAAAGAAATAAGCAAAGCAGCAGGACTCTCAAAGTTGTATACAAACCACTCAGTAAGGGCTACGGCAATAACAGTGTGGTCTAACGAAGGAGTGCCAAATCGCCACATTATGGCTATATCCGGCCATCGTAGCAAACAGAGTTTGCTCCATTACAACTCACGTCCTTCTATGTCTCAGCTTCTCAACTGCAGTGCTGTCCTTTCAAAAGCCATGGAAAAACCAAAAGAAGAAGCAGTACAAATCACACAAACATCAAGCCCATCAGTGATGAATCCAAAGTTTGTTCAGTCGTCTCATGGTCAGCATGGTTTGTTTAGCTCTTGCACCATTCAAAACTTGCAAATTTTCTTTGGTGAAGCTAACAACAGCCCATTGTAAACGCATGTTTTTCGCTCATATTCTTATATTCTCGGATTTAAACATTTACTTGATATGCTGTACATCTAGACGCAATAGAAATCCTCTTTACTAGATGTATTACAATGGGTTGTATTTTTCCATTTGATTTCCATTTCCAATAAAACACCTTTTAACATGGAAAACTGTGTCGCTTCCTGTCTCGCTCTGTCTCGCTGAGATTTCTTCAATTTTATAACAGGCGCTCTGATTGGCTGAGATGCTTATGAACTATTTGCCCATGGGTCTCATAATAGATTTCTGGTCATGTTATAAATCAATTAGTCAACACAAAACCATGCGTCCAACGCCTCGTGCCACTCTTTCGCTTGTTAAGAGTTTTTTTCATATTTTCTCTCGTGCGTATATAACGCGATGGGCACATGGTTTTGTGTTGACTAATTGATAAATAGTAAACACTGATATTTTATGCACATGCTATTTTAATTAGTACTAGTCCTGCTTATAGTGATAAGTTTTACATGCTTTAGGGTTTGTACTCTACTGGTCAATAGTGTTTCAATAGTGTTTTCACCGTTGTCTTTTATTTCCATTGCAACATCTTAGTATCTATGGCAGGTGCTTTTTCACTTTGCACCCTTTTGAATGGTTTCAGTTCAACTATTGTTCATTGTTTTCTTTGGAGTATTCAGAAGCACCTTTACTTAAGGTATCAGGGTACCCCAAACTTTCTCAAAAGGGTCGATTTTTACTTTTTTACATTTTCTGATAGAATACACAATAAGCTATGATTTAGTGAAAAAATTATTTCACTAACGAACTTTTTTCCGGCTTAATCCCTGTCAACTATCTGTTGACATCACTTGTCAATTGACCTGTCATCAAGAGGGGTTGTCGGTGAAGAATATATTTGTCCAACTATCGAAACCTTTGTAAAAAGATTATTCAACAAGAGCCAAAGTTCAATGGGATCAAATTGCCTTGACTTCCCGCCATTTGTGTGGGAAACGTATCAAGATTTTGGTTGCCCTTTACTTCAGCTGTCATTGGGCAAGATTATGAGGTGTTATAATCCCCTTGTATCAACAAATCCGCTTCTTTGCTCCAAAACACATTTTTGCGTTTTTCTCTGAAGTGAATTTAGGTTCAATCAGCCGTGTATTTTGAGTTCCCGGTCAAAGAGATTTTAATGGATTCATCTGAAATTTAGTATAGGTCGTCTTCGATAGTTGTTCTTTAAAAGCGTGTCTCCGATTTTTGATTTTTTGCTCCATTCCAAAGTAACCGTCTCTTTTGTATCGGATACAGCTATTTTGGCAGTGTTATAACTTTAGGAATGTATAACAGAACAATGGGGCAACTAATCAAAAATCTGAGACACGCTTTTGACAAGTGATATCTCATGATCTCAGAAAGATAGTAAACATTGTTTTCGGATCAATATTGATTGACCGGGAACTCCGCGAAGACACCTCGGTGAAAATTTGAATAATCCGCTCTAACCTAAAAGGAAAAAAATATTTTACGATAAAAATAATAGAAATAGTTTCTACATTTATTCAGCTTTCTAAAAATGTATAATTTAATGGGGTTTAGACTAAAAGTTTTGGCGCAATATAGAGTTGAAAGCACACCGGTCGCTAGGGGTACCCTGATACCTTAAGAAATGGTTAAAATAAAATACCTCCAGCTTGCACCTGGTAGTGCTCCAAAATTGATCATCAAACTTTATTCTTTCGATGCTCATCCCTACAGAAGTATAGACAACAAAGTCACACCAGTCAGCCTTGTTGACCCCAATTTGGCCTTGAAACTGACAGTAGTAGCGATTATTTTTCACTCGGAACTTTGTTTCTGGGCACTTTATTTCAACCAGACCAAAGGGTTTCTCACACCCTTTATCTATCACCTTTCCATCTGGCGAGGCTCCTATAAAGGGTGAATTCATACAAACAACAAAACCAGACTTCATTAGCTTTATGGGTCTCCTCGTTGAAAACATATATTTCTCATACTGTCTTAAGGCTATTGGTTCATATGTCTGCCCATATCGTGTGTATTTTGAATTAAATACTGTTGGATGCAGCAAATTAAACTGAAATTTGATGCAGTCAGCCTGAACCTGCGTTCATTTTTCCATGCTTCAGATGCTGCCAGGGCTTGTGTTTTCTCTTCAATACTACTTAGTTTTTGTGAAAATCAACATTCGAGTACTCCAGTGGAGTCTTTGCTTTGGAATCTAATTGTTCTGGTACTTTATATTTATCTGTAGAATGTAAGGGAAATTTTGGATACTGCAAATCACTTCTGATCAAATCACAAGAAATACTTGGCACTGAATCAATATCACAATAAACAGTGAAGTTAGATTCTGTAAAGGAGAGTTGGTACCTTGCAAAAGAACCTCTGGGCTTTTTCCAAATTTGGTATCTACAAATTGTGTTTGTTCTGTAGGATTAATGTTTATCAGATCTTCCTTTACCTTAAAGGCCAAGTGCCATAAAACAGATCCCCATAAATGTCACTATTAAAATTTGCCTTACCTCATAAATAATCGATTTTGATAAAAAAAGCGAAAAAATGAAACGTTATTTGCGAAAAAACGGATATCGAAAACTGGCACTTCTGATCTTTGCGCGACCAATCCGCCATAACGGAAGTGACGTCACGGGTGGAACTGTCGCTTTTTACAAAATGGCGGACAACTCTTCTTCTTTGTCGTCATCGAGCGATTCGAGCGATTCTGGGTCTGAAATGATTCTAGAATGTGAAACTGATGAAGAAATAGATGTCATAGAAGGAGTTCAACCCTATTTGTTTGAGCCTGAGTCAGTTTCTTTGCCAGCTTCTGAGAATAACGAGAGCAGCGATGAAGAATTGCACAACGAACCGTAAACAACAACTGGTGTCAATGTGGCGAGCATTGTCAGCGACAGGATACCGAAAGGGAGTGTGTCTGTTGTCAGGAGATCGAGAAAGTCACCAATCGAAATATCATATCTGCTGATAAACGCCATATTCCCACTCCACAATGCATAACACAAAATCCAGGTTTTCTTGTTACTTGCACAGATGTGGACGTCCTTGAAACTGCTTGGTATTCGTACCGCTAACAATTTGGTGGTTTTGACGGTCCAGAACACAAACGTTTACGGCATATTGCATACAGGCAGTTTGTTAGATGGTGCTGGGGCTGGCTTGGTCGGCATATTTGCGTTGTCTTACCAGCTTGTGTTGTGTCGTGTATTCGTGCTCATTTCCCTCCACCTGGTTTGGAAGAAAATTTTCTCTTTGAAGGATTTCATTTTCCTGACAACTAAATGCTGGGATTTTTTTCTATCTTTAATACAGTCCAAACTGGATTCTGGAATACTGATTACGTAGAAGGAAGAGATGATTAGCATAAAACTAGTGTGAGCTGCGCCGGTTTTCCAAATATCTGATGTGATGGTCTGATGTGACTGGTGAATACTGCCACCACAGCAATAAATTTATTTGATGCCATGCATTTTTTCACAAACACTATACCAAAAGCCTTTGACATCAGAACATATTCAAGGGATTCACAAGGAAGTATGGGAAGAATGTAATGTAGCAATTGTTAAAAATCTTTCTTCAAACCACACTACAATTACAATTACAATTACAATTTATTTTATTTAAACACGTATCGTCCAGGAGCTAGAAACTCGTTCAAAATACGAACGTGTGTGAACAACATAAATTAATTATAACTTGGAAACATAGTATAGAAAAAAAATGGTATGAAATTATCAATAGTTATAGAAAATAAATTGAACTGAAGAATCTAAAGAATGGCTTTCTTAAGGTTGCTTTTGAATTCAGTTAGACTCGCTGCATTATGAACTTTGTTGGGAAGACTATTCCAAACGTTAGCAGCCATATAGCTAAATGATTTTTTCTTCCATAATAAGTTAAACCTAGGTATAGCTAGCTTATATCCATCTCCCCTGAGATTATAATGTGTTTTTCTAAAGCTAAAAAGATTCTTTATATACTGAGTAATCTTTTTAGCTTTAGAAAAACACATTATAATCTCAGGGGAGATGGATATAAGCTAGCTATACCTAGGTTTAATACTAGTGTATTAATTTCATAGACAGTATACAAATATGGCCCAAAGTCAATGATTCTATGATACCTAAACAAAAGCACCGAAAATCAAAATAAAGCCTGGATGTGAGGCAGGACAATTAACTAGTATCGTGACGTATGGGCTTTTATGGCTTCCTCCTTTACCGGCTTGTTGTTTTTACTGCACATTGGCTCTGGTGGTATAGTTTTTAGTTGCTGTTCATCACTATCTCTTCCAAGCAAGGAAAACAGCTCTTCAAATGACTCTTCAACATAACCTATAAAGAGAAAAATGATATATTTATTAGGTAAGTGAAGTAAGTATACGTAAGAAATGTGAATTTATTGTACATGTAAGTTAGAGAAATTTCTCTATGATAAGCACCATGAGAAGTCATTTAATTGCTTTGAAGTTCAGCAAAAGTGATTAATATGCAAATTATCATTTAATTTTCCAAGAAAGATACTACTAACCATAAGTACAGCTTGTTGGTATGGCAACAACAGTATGGCCACCCTTTTTTGCTTTTGGAAACTTTATAGCATATTCTTCACTCCCTGCTTTATTTTTTTGGTTGGGCGGCCAGCATTTTCATTGAAATGAAGAGCAGCTAACCTTATCCTACATTGATATTGTCCAAAGAGAAAAAAAACATGTTTTTATTGTTGAACAGTCAGATTCACGTGAATCATAATATAAATATAAATCCAAGTTTTTGTACCTTGCATACATAACATTGTATGAAAAATGAATCATTTTTGGGCAAAATTGATTGACAACACTGTGAAATCCCTCAAGTGAGGATGTTTGCCCTAGAGGAGACAATTTGGCCACCCTTTTTCTCATTCTGGTGTTCTCAATTATTTCAGAGAGTTTAACTGTGTCTTCTGCACCTGAAAATCAAGAAATGGGTGTATAATAGGTAAGTACTATTTTTGAATGTTAGTTCCCATTCCTACTTGCATGCAGAAATGAACTATTAAATTTATTTATTAGAATACCTGGTTTAAACCATTGCCTGTTAACCTTCTTGTGGGTACATTTGCGGAACTTTTTGTTGGGATGTTTGTGGATGTTTTGCATGTGACTCATTAACGAATCCCATTTAGCTGTTGCCAACTCCCCATCTCCATTGCTGCAATAAAATGACAATTTCATTGGATTTGTACATAGTCATTTAAAAACATTGACAAAAATTTATATGTTCTGTTATGAAAAATTGCCCTTAATACTATTGTTTATTATAGTTTCTTCCACTAACCTTGATTTTGCAACCCAGTACAAATGGTTTGTTATGCTTTTGATCCACTTGGCAACTAATTCAAAGCCCTTCTTGTTAGACAGTGCAACAAGTTTTTTCTTTAAACCTGGGCAACAGAGAACTGTTTGAAACTGACTTCTTGACTAGCATTGCTTATATTAAAGAAATCAATCTTACCTTTGGCCACATGCCACACATCATAGTAGTGGATTACTTTACTATATGCTTCCCGGATATACTTCTGAATCATTGTATGCATTTCGGTAACAATGATCTATGAGAAAAAAATACATAGTTTTTCACATTGACTTGTATTTTTTTGTTAAAATACTTGGTACAATATTCTATATTTCAAATTTCTGAAAAATTATTATTATAATTATGTTAATACCAGTACATCATATTGCTTTTTTTGTTTAATTAGCAGTGTTAATAGCTAAAAAGTGCTAAACCTTTAGTATTAATACTCTACTTGTAAAAAGTAAATTAGAGTGGTCTTCGCTACACTGTCAAATGGTTACTAAACTAAACTAAGACTATTGTTAACCCTGACTATTTTGTAATATTTTTGTTTTACAGTTTGATGAATACCACTCTAATATTCCACTATTGTTATTATAATTATTAGAGAAATCACATCACACCTTACTGTTAAGAGCAGTTGCTGTCATTCTAGTAGTTCTTATTTAGTGGCTATTTTAGACAGGTATAATCATAATGAGGTATTGTGTCTTTTGTACTTTCCTTTTCTTAGTCAACTAAATTCTGTTTGCAAGGCACTAAGTATAAACTACATGTTAGAGAAAACTTTGTTTTTATTTGACAGATTTTAAAATTGTCAGCACTCTAATTAAAATTACTGTATCTGCAAAATGAACATTATTTTTAGATTTTCATTTTCATTTCATTGAACATCTATATATAACTGAAAACCTTTATTTTCATTTTCATCCTTGTAAGGCTGGCCATGCATCTTTTAAATCCCTCAAGTTCCATGTGGTTTGATCCATTGACTTCATTGCACTAGGTAGAATATTTGCAAACATAACTCAGTGATATATAATTATAGTGATTATTAGAATAAATAGGATTAATAGTAGAAGTACCTGAACAAGTTGAATGTTTATTATCTTATTCTCTTCTAGTTCCATGATGGTGTAGCTCCCGTACTTGGCAGAGTGCCCCATACTGTTGCTTCTCCCATCGCCTCCCAACACCAGCTTTTTGTTCTTTAAACTCTCAAAAAGGGCTGTCTCTTTTCTAAACCACACATTGGACACAGTTTTGAGTAGGAATTTCTTTTGATGTCTGAAGAATGTTGTCAAGGATATTGTTTGGACACCACATGATGTGAGGACTCGTATGACTTTACTCGGAAGGGCACCAGCAAACAGGATTGAGGCTGATAGTAAGATATTCCCAGCAGGAATATTTCCCATCATTGGCTGGGATCTCCACTGAAACCTTTTGCCACATGTCTGGCATATTTGTAGTACAGAAATAAAAGAACCCACAACTTTTATCACTGGTGGTTTCATATTATATGATAGACATGTAAAACACACAGTAAACAGCTGTATCAATGCTGACTCAAACACAATGAACTTTCTCTCTTTATGAGGGGGCTCATAAGTCAGGTCCCTAAAAAAATGCAAAACAACACCATTAAAATAATTAAAATGAAATGCTGTTATTTTTTAAAACAATAAATTTCCAAATGTACCATTCATCATCAGAAGTGCTGTCTTGGGTTTGATACATATCTGCCTCTGAGGGTTCTGAGGGAGTATATGATACATCAGATGTATCGCTGTACTCATCAGAACTGTCACTGAGCTGAACATTTGGTAATTCATCAGCATTCTGAGGTGTTGATTTGGTTGCTAAGTTACATTGTGTTGTTTTATTTACAAAGACCTTTGCATTGGTTTGGCAACCTGTTTTATTAAAATGTAAGTGATGAGAATTTCATAAATCATACTTAGGTATATACTGATATTAAAACTCAACTATCCATACAATCACCTTTGCTATGACCTAAAATCCTCGCCTGCAGTTTTACACTTCTCTTCTTTTGGACTAATGGCTGATCATCTTTCAGTTCCTTTTTCATTAAACATATGAACTAGTTAAATTTATATCTAAGACCTGGAGGAGAGGTATATAAATGGCCACTTACTATGCAATGATTGTCTATGTTTTCACTTAGAGGTGATGCAAGGCATTGAATAGGACTTTCAGCTTGTTCTGTTTGAATTGGAATGTTTTCATTTTGGGCATATGGCTCCTTAGTAATATCTTCTAATATCTATTATAACATAAAATATTTCAGGAATCAATAAAACTGAATCAAGAGGCCTGGCATACTGGTCAGTATTACTGTAATTCATTAGTCTACAATTTTACCCTCTGTCTTTCTCTCTTTTCAAAAGCAGTTCGAGTTTGAGATGGTGTTTTGACTGTTTGAGGGACTGCAATAGTATGTACAGTTGGGACTGCATCGGGTTTCAGTCAGTTTCTAAAATAAACGAGAAGCACGTCCGCTTTGTAAAAATAACATAGCTATAATAACTGTAAGTACTCCAAGAAAAATAGTTTTTGCTGAGAACGGCTTATATACTTACTGTCCTTGAAATCCAAATGACTTTCTGATGCCACTGTCAATGTAGTTGGACTGAAGAAAATGCAAACTGCAGAGGTAGCTGTGATTTGTACTTTGCCAGTTTTGTCTCCGACTTTTTACAAACGTTTCCCACTGCTTTTTTTATTTTTGGATCGTTTGGGAATTTATGGAGACTTATATTTCCTTTTGGCTGCGAGTTGCAGCCTTGGGCTACACAACGCTTCGTCATTACTAACTTTCTTGTGGATTAGCGTTGTGTTTTCTTTCTAATTTCCCGCCATTTGAGAAAGGCCGTCGTCTCACGTCGTTCCACCCGTGACGTCACATCCGGTATGGCGGATTTACAATGCGAAGACTGTAAGGGCCAGTTTTCCAAGTCAAATTTTCGCAATTTAAGAGATTTTTATTTTATTTTTTTGAACTGCAGCGATTGCTTACAAGGTAAGGGGCACGTAAATACCGTTTTTTACAGACATGATTTATGGAGTCGGTTTTATGGCACTTGGTCTTTAAGTTCATCATCCCTTTGAGTGAGAGTCTTAATATTATTCCTGGCTTCATAAATTTAGCATTTAAACCCATCAGTATTTTTAGAAGTACATGTAGTAGAGTCATTTACCTTGGTCTTTTTAATTACCAAGTCCATAACTGGTTTTGGTTTTTATTATGTTATCTCCTGTCCCAATTTTGTGCCAGAACTGAAGTGAGAAAGTACAGGCAAGTTTTGGGTTCATATCCTCCTCTTTATCCAGATCTCTAGTATCTTTGCACTTTTGTATCGCTTAAAACTAGACTTTCAAGTCATTACAAAAGCCTTATGCCATCAATGTACCACCTTAAACTTGCTTACTGACACTAAATTGATTTTTATATAGCCATATATATGCATATTATTATCAAAGCATGCGTGATATCTAAATTTATAATTTTATTATATATATTTTATAATGATTGTATTGTGTATTTTATAGTCTTTGGGGCAGTTGTCAATTGGGACTTTGTCTTGTTACTGCCTCCTGTCACACCCTTCTTTTTATTATTATTATTAACCCTTTTTTGTATATGTATTTGTCTTTTTCTTTGTGACGAATTAATAAACAAACATAAACATACAAGGTGAACTTGCATAGCTGCATCGTTTAGAAATGATTTTGCCTTTCATAAAGCAGTGGGAACTGATTGTTGGTGCTTTTGAGGATCTACTTTCTTACCAGTTTTAGAAATATGAATATTAATCTCGGCTTTAGAAAACATAGGCATTCGCTCTAGGCTGGTAGACCATCCATCATCTGGGAACTTTAACAGTCTGTTGTCTTGTCACTTTGTAGTTGTTTTTGCCTTTGCCTTTGCCTTTTTACCTTTAATTGTCCCATTGATCATTCAACGCAGCTCCAGTTATATCTTCCTTAGAAAGATCCATGTTTGGGCATTATTTTTCAAGCGGAACAGTATAAACATAGCGGAAAAACTTCACTTCGATGGCTGACCAGCCTCGTTTCAAAGTGACTCGTTACCAGGTCCCTACTCAAACATTGTGCATAGCATAACACCACAGTCAAACCCATGCATGAACCCTGAAAACAAAATGGCTTTTGAAGAAGAACATGTGTTATTGTAATTGTTCAATTTTAAGACTTTTACAAGGAAAGATTGTGGAACCAATCATTCATATGTCAAGATAGAAGATCAAGGATATATTTGGTAAGTTAAACAGGCAATCAATAATGAGAACAAACAATTGTTTTGTAAAACTTCCCAGTATATTTTTAACAAACTTTTCAAAACTACTCATTACTTGCATTATCTCATTAGTTTTTTTTTTGGTTTGGATTTTGAAGGTCACTTCCTCCTATTTACTAAGGCTAAAAATCTGCATATTGTACATCCTTCTGCTTCTCCTGCATGAGTAAATGAAAAATATAATCACCAATTGTCAAGAGGAAAAACATGAGTTGAAAAGTGTTTTGGACATACAGTTAATGCTGTCTGTAATCTTGTTGCCAGAACTTCTGGGTGTTTTCACAGCACAAAAATATAGATTTACGCTACTGTTTTGATGACGTAAACCATGCATAATTAACAACTTTATAGTGCTTTCCGTCAATTTTCTGTAATCGAAATCTCAGGTTTAGGTAGGACTTCAGCTGTTGTGTAAAGCTGGCATAATGAAACAATTTCTACAGCTTTACGCTCACTTAAATTTTTTTAAAGGACTAGTTTACTATTCTTTTACGTTAACGAAGACAGCGTATTTTTAACGTATAGGTCTAATTTTTGCCAAGAAAACAACAAGCTTAGCGTGGATATCCGACGTAAAGGACAAATTTTCGCCAGAAATATGCCGGGTAGCTAAGCGTGAATTTCCAACGTAAAGGGCTACTTTTCGCCAAGAAAACGACAAGTTTAGCGCAGATATTCAACACAGAGGACAAATTTTCGCCAGAAATATACCACGTGGCTAATCGTGTATTTCCAATGCAAAGGGCTAATTTTCGTCAAGATGACAGTCGGCTTAATTAGTGCGTATTGCGAACTTGAAATTCATTTACTTCAAGAAAACGCTGAAATTACGAGCGTTAACAATAAACGGTAAAAAAGACAAAATTTTAACATTCTTTATATTTTATTGAGCTTTTGTAAACAGCCCTTAACCTAAGCTATACAGTAAAATTTTGTGTACATACATTATAGATTATATCATCAAACTTGATTTTTTAAAACCGTAACGATATAAATAGAAATCTTTTTCAATTAAGTATTTACAAATAAAATAAAAATCTCAGTCAATTTTAACAGTAACAATTATGTACACAATAATTTTTTTCCTATTATATTAAGAGGGGATTTTTTTCAAGTTCAAGAGTTGAAGAATAGCTGTTGTACAGAATTAAAATCATTTCTGTCAGAAAGTTGTTTGTAAGTAGTTTTGGCCGATGAAGGTTAAATCAAAGTGTTAATCCAAAACGAAAATTTGGATCGAAAATGAGGTTTAGCCCTTCATTTGCTCATTTTGCTGTATGTTTTCTTTATATTCAGCTTGAAAAAGCTTAATCCCAACACAACGTTAAGAAAAAGTCTTGTACAGTTCAAAAATCTGTTTTAAACAGATATTTTATCTTGGTACATCAGTTTTTAACCGGTAGAAAAAGGATTTGAGTGTTAATCCAGAACGAAAATCTGGAAGGTCTAGTTTTTGGCGCTTTTTGCCATTATTGCTCGTCATTGAAAAAAATATCTTCTTAAATATATTACCAAAAGGTCTGAGTAGCACAGACAATAAATAAATATATTATATAGAAAAGCAACATGAACAGGAATTGAGGTACATGTTGATATAAAATTTGAATTGCAATTGAAATTAATTGAATTACAAAATATCTAAGAACTATATTCTAAATGTAATAATATAACCTAAGAAATTTTGTGCTATTTGATTGGCTGAGAGCACTGGTATTTCAGCTTAATTTTGTAATTTCACATGTGAAAATTACAGTTTCCATGGCAACTGCTTTCTTTCTTTGCCAAAAAGGCCGCTAAGAGAAAATGGCGGCCAGATGGGGAAGCTTTCTCCCGCTAAAAGGTGATTTAATCATGGAAACAAGTCAAAAAGCTATAAAATGAAAGGGGAGCGGGTTTTTGATGGTTATGAAGAGTTCGTTTTTCCTTTTTTCTGCTGAAAAGATGATAAATGATCAGGCAAAGCGACACGTGAAGTGAAAGTTTGTCAAAATAGCTTCACGCAAACTGAAGGATTGACATGGCTGAAAAGTTCATGAAAGGTGATAAAAAAGTTTTTTTTCTTATGCATGTATTTTCTATCTTATCTAGAAAGTTTTTTTGTCATCTTTTTTTCAAACTATGCCGTTTTTAGTCACAAATGACAATTTGTTTGCGAGTCTGTTTTTCACTGATTGATTTCAATCAGTGAAGTTATTCAGACCAAATTAAAATCGAAAACAAAATTACTGGTTTTACCTTCTCAATGTAGTTTTGACTTTGAATGACTACTTGTCTTGAATATATTGTTAGCTGCACAGGCTTGAAAGCTGTGTTTTCTAGCTAGCACTTTTCGAAGTAGTTGAGTGTATAGCGATTCAACCACAGCATGAAATGCTGTATTTACACTTCTTTACGTAAGTCCTAAAGGTGCGTAAAGATTGATGGATATTTACCGTTATATTTACGGAGGAGCGTAAAGGTGCGAAAAGATCGTAAAGAAACGTAAAGATACAGTAAAGGAACGTAAAAATATTGTTGTTATAAAGTTGCCTTAAACAGGTCATAAAGATCCGTAAATATTCCGTCGTAAAGCTCACCGTAAAGGTGCGAAAAGACCATAAAAACACGTAAAGAAACGTAAAGGCACGTAAAAATATAGGTATTGTAAAGTTGCCTTAAACAAGTCATAAAGATCCGTAAATACTCCGTCGTAAAGTTTGCCGTAAAGGTTCGAGAAGACCGTAAAGACATGTAAAGAAAAGCAAAACTATGTAAAAATCTTGGTATGTACACTGCAAAAATTGTATTTTTAGAATGGGTTAGTTTAATTCTTTCTTTGAGTAAAAGTCGGCTATCACCCAATACTGATTGAGTAAAAACTTACTATCTACCCAATTTTTTTCTTTGAGTAAAATAAGTCAGCTTTTACTCAATATATTGAGTACAGTCTACTCAAAAACTGGTCAGGAATACGTTATCTTCGACTATGATTGTTACAGTAGTCAGGAAATCGTCACGATGAACACGTATTTTTAACAGATACGTTTATTCTGGGCTTTATGCTTTTGCTAAAGGATTGTTAATATTGTTTACGGTTCTACTTGTTAGGATCCACTCTATTAGCTTTGTTAGGATCGACTGTTATAGTGTTCTGTGGTTGAAAAAGCATTACATTAGATTTTAAATATCAAAGCTGCCTTTAGGTCACTTTAGGGCCGCTAAATTTTACAGATGTATACTTCAAGAACTCAATAACAAATCTGGAACGAATCAATTTTAATTAATTATAACACGATCACCGGAAGTATTTACCAAAGCTGACCAATCATGACGCGCCATTTGATATTTGAACTCTTGCCGCTCAATTACAAATTCGTTGATGTTCGTTATGGTTGTTGAACACGCGTGAATTCTATGAAGTTTGTCTCGATAAATATGCCCTCTATTGCCTCAAAGATCTTCAGCTTGTTGCTCGATTCAGTGAAAGATACAAAGAAAAACTTTTACTTAAAAATATTGGCCGAGAAGAAACTGATAGAACAGCTTAAAAGCTAACATTGTGACTGGGATTTAAGCTTATGTTCTGATGCTTGGCGCCATACATTTAACCGATCTCCAATCGATTCTAAAGCTAAAATAACTTTTTGGTAAGTAGCATTTGTTGAAATTTATATTTTAAAAGTAAGCTATAGTGTTATGACGCGTTGTCAGTCCGTTTCTATGGAAGATTTGACTCGCGCGAGATCGAAATGAGCGAAATGAGCAGTTGATTCATATGAGTCGAGAGCGCGTTTATCTTCGTGGTGAATTAGCATCAAAAGAAGTGGATATAATTAAAAGTTTCTTATGTGATTGTTTCTAGGATGCTAAAGACCATTCGAAGGTCTTTGACCGTCTGCGAAGCTTACTGTTTCCGTCTCCAGTAAGTAAATGACCTAATGTCGCGCTACGATACCTTAATTCTAGTATAATGGACTGATAAGACTAGATCATGCTGTATTGGATACGTTGAAACACAGTATTTTATGTATATTTTGATATTCAAATATTTTAAATATATTTAGAGATTTTGAAATGTAATTTCACTAAGAAGGTTACTGTTTTTTGAATAAAATATATTTACTCTTTAAATCGTTTTATATCTATGATATGAACAAGCTTCTCAAAATGTAGGATTTGGAGGTCATTACATTTGCTTTAGAGCGCTAACACTAAAACCATGAAACAACCTAGCAAATAGTAGCAAAGTTCTTTGTTCTCCATAGTTTAATTAGAAGTGCGCGTAAATGTAGCTTTGGGGATTTTTACGATTAAAAATGTACGCGTGAAAGTCGGTTTTCGTATCTTTACGATGACTACTGTACGCATAAATAGTGATTTTGCGCATCTTTTCCATCACGAATATACCCGTAAATACTGGTTTTTCGCATCTTTTCCATCACGAATATACCCGTAAAGATTGCTTTTGCGCATCTTTTCCATCACGAATATACCCGTAAAGATTGCTTTTGCGCATCTTTACGATGGCGATTGTACGCGTAAATACTGGTTTTGCGCATCTTTTCTATCACGAATATACCCGTAAAGATTGCTTTTGCGCATCTTTACGATGACGATTATATGCGTTAAGGTGAGATTTACGGATCTTTTGAGCTCCGTAAATATACCGGTAAATTATGTCTGTACCGGCACCTTTACAATCACCGTGATAGTACCGTAAATACAGTCTTTACGCACTTGTAAATAATGCCGTAAAGAGGCGTAAACTATTTCTTTACGGAACCTTTGTGGATTCTTTACGGACACGTAAATACAGCTTTTCATGCTGTGAACCTCGCGGTTGTTTTTCATCAAATTTTCAGAAATTTCTTAGGATATATTATTAACAAATAATAGCATGTCTTGTACGTGATATTTGGCATAAATACCACGAGTGATATTTCAAAATTGTCCCAAATTTCACTAAGGGTTGCTTAGTCACTGTCCTCCCTTCGAGGTGTTGAGCTTGTGTGCGAGCTTGCTTGAGGCACTCTAACTGCCCAAGATTTTGGGTCTACTGGAAGGGGCCTCTCTGAAGACTGAGAATGTGGGGTTCTAGTCATGACTATGCTTCTGGCCCTTGTTGGCAGCCTCACCAAATATTGTTATTATAATTAATATTGTATTATCTAGAATTATTTTGAGATTGGTCAACCTAGTTCTCTCCCAGGGGAGTTTTTTAACTAGATAGACCCTGAGGATTGGCCCTGTTTCTCCATCGCTTAGGTCACTCTCCTATGAGCTCATGTACTCAGGGGTCAGTACTTCTTTGACGATCCTTTTCTTTTCTTCTGACCATTTCATCTGACCTACAGCTTGAAGCCTCTTATCAGTTTTCTGAAATCCAAAGAAAATAGACAAATCACTATCAAGTACTCCTTAGAACTGCTATTGAATACAGTGCAAAGCTAAAAAATGTGACCACTCTAAATGTATTTGATTTTTTTTATCTTAATTGCCTTCCGCAATTAATGCTTGGATAAGACAATGATAAATAAGAGAACCCTGTGATGCTGACAGGGTGATTGCTCAGTCGAAAGAATGCTAATTACATTATTGGAGTTTGTCATACTTTTATGTAAGTAAACTGAAAGTGTGGTTGAGATAATACAGATTGCATAATACAACATGGCACACTTACATCTGATTCTTCCCTGTTGTCTGCATCTTAATGCATGATCTTTGTCTTTACCATTGCGCTTTCGTACCAATGCATCATGCAATGACTTAAAATAAGTCCTTGCAGCCCCTAAAATAAGAGGATATATAGTATAATAGCTTGAAAATATTGGGACTACTTCCTAAAAAGAATACAAGGTATTACAAAATGTAAATTTCTTTGGAGCACCCAGTGTTCTATGGCCCGTAATAATAATTTTGGAAATATAGGTAAAAAGGTCTACTACAGCGTATTAAGCATATCACATAACCAAGAGGTGATTTCACAACACGAGTAATAATGTTGAGATTTTTTTTTCCAATTTTATGAATAACAGCCAAATATAGGCAATATATAATCTAACAATAAAGTGTAAAAATTACACAGTAAAGCAAAATGGTGATATGCTAGAAGCAACCCTTGCAGAATCAAACACTATTTTTTTCCTATGTAAAAACTATGTCCATAGACTATTTAAATGCTATGTGCGGTATATTTTATAACTGTTGGCTACACTATGTAAAATTATGTTATTCCTATTAGTTGCCTATGTAACTGCATAAGAAATCCTATTTTTTCACTATGTTTTTGGAATGTTCTGGAAGCAAAATAAATAGTCTTAGCATAGTTTTAAAATAGATCTTTAATAGTTATAATTTGCCCTTATCCATGGCTTTATAGACTTAAAAATATGAATTACATAGCTAAAAAATAGATATAACATAGGAAAAAAGTATATTCTAAATACATTCAAAATATGGATTTCACAGCTTTTGAATAGTCATAACATAGCATGATAGTTATAGGAATCAAAATGGGTATACTCAAAAATAGCAATTACATAGCTACAAAATATATATAACATAGAAAAAAAGGATATTCTAAATATATTCAAAATATGAATTTCACAGCTTTTGAATAGTCATAACATAGCATCATAGTTATAGGAATCAAAATGAGTTCCTAAAAAATAGCAATTACATAGCTTCAAAATAGATATAACATAGATAAAAAGGATATTTTACATATATCTAAAATATCAATTACACAGCTATTAAAAAGATATGCAATTCATATTTTATATCTATGTAAAATTATATTTCTACTGTATGTTATGTCCATTTCAAAACTATGTATCACATAATATATATATATATGTATAATGTCTTCAAAACCGTATAAATAATAGAAATGTGCAAATATTATTTCTAAATCAGATTAAAAAACATGAACACTAGCTTCTAAAACATTAATTTTTGGATCCCTGTCCACGACATGATTGACCGTGACGTAAGAATAATTAGTTTTTTGTAATACGAGCGTGGTTTGAGTTGGATAGTTTAACTTATGAGGTACAGATCTTTGAATCAAAATGTAACTGAAGTCTGAGCAACCGAAGGGACACAAATTCGGTAGGTTACTTGTAAGGATTTTGTAAATGTGGTAGAGTGATATTTAAGCTGTAATTAGTTTGTATTGTAGTGAACCGCTCGCACTCTTACTCATTCTCACACATGACGCTGATGTTATGCAACAATGAAATACCTCAAATCACATGGAAATATTTGAGTATGAAGAATAAATGATGTTGAGTTATTCAAGATCCGTATGTGTGTGTTCACGACGTGTTCTAATTGGTTGGAATTAAAAGAAGTGGAATGAACTAAACGATTCAAAGGAATGTATTCTTAACAATCCCTATTTTGGATCAGTATATAATTATCTAATATTGTACATTAAATAGATTTGATAATTTTATTCATATAATATAAATACATGTATAACAGACTGTATGATTAGCAACGCTTCTCCTTTTCTTCCTATGAAGAATTAAGAGAATATATGTTAATTAACTTTGAAAATATGAAAAACAACAAGAGAGTACACATATGTTCACTCACTAAAATCTTGGTGCACTACCCATAGAGTAAAATTAATGGAGAACACCAATCCCCCTTTCAGTGCATATTTATTATCTCTCTTGCAATCATATGTCAAGTGCCCACCTGCTCTCATATCTAGAGTTAACAGGGACTAACATTAATTATAAACACTTACTTTTACTTTGCTGTAATGAATAAGAGTGTTACATTTGACTCTCATAGATTGTTTTATTGAACTTTTTGTGGCTGGCGAAGGAGTCCTGGCCGGTTCATCAGTGTTTGTTTTTCTCAGCTTTGGTTCCTTTGTCTGAAATAATAACAAAATGTGCATTTCAAACAACTTTTAATAGTCTAAAGTCCAAAACCTACTGTTTGGAACATTGGGAACTGACTGAAAATGGACCTGGGCTATGGAAGCAGTTTTATGGACCTTTTCTAAAAATACATTCTCTTTACCTTTATGGATTCAATTTATTTGTTCATATACTGCAATATACATACCAGTTATTGCCTCAATAATGTCTTGGTCCAGCTCATGTAACCGCTTTCCTTCCATCTTCTGTTTGGGGTAAAAAATTGACAGGAGCTGACAAGCCAGCCCTGTCCTGGTGCTGCAATCTCCGATGGCCGCCTTAATCTTAAATGGACAGCACCACACTCCATGTCCAATTTCCTCCCACTAAAATAGAAGAGGACAAAAAATGAAATAGAATATATCAATTACACAACACTGACAATTAAATAATACGTTCACATTTTTCTGATTTGATTATCAAACATGGAACAAGTAATATAATACTTGGGTTTCAACTTGACTCCAAGTACATACCCTGCTTGACAGAATTTTCCAAATTTCCCCCCTCTAATATAAGAAGGAGGAAAGGAAGACTAGCAAGGATCTGCTTGATATTCTGTTACTGTGGTTTTCGATATTCTGCAAACTCTGGTCTTCAAACAGTCCATTGGAATTTGGTTATTCGCTTCCACCCACCTCAACAAAACATCGAAAAATCAATACTACATGTAAAAGTTCCTACCAAATGACCAAATTTGATCTTTAGAGAGTATATATTAGCTATATTATCATTTATTAGTGATATTTACTTTTGATTGACAGAAGCAAAAATGCAAATTAGCGGTTGGCATTTGAAAGTCAGAGTTCGCACAATACAAAAACCGCAGTAAGTATGCACAGAAATGAAACGTCATTTAAATGTCACTTCCACTTCCAATGGGCTACTGTTTATTATGACGAGTTGAAATCAAAACAGTAACAATAATTTGATCCAAGCTTTTGGATGGTCTCAAGGGGATCCTTACAAAAGTTCTCTTTAAAGGGGGAAAAATTAGGAAATTTCTGCCAAGCAGGGTACAAAGTACACTACTTATGGAGGTGCAAGGGGTAAGCATGTAAATCAAGTCTGAGTGTGATGCCTGGGTCTGCAGTCCCTAATTGTCTCCTCCCTAACTTGTTAGCACTACTGCTTATCCACATGTATTCTAAAGAATCATCTTTACTGAATACAACGGGGAAAAATGGGACTGCTGACAGTTCATTTATGGCAGTATGAGAAAAGTCAATTGTCGTAATAATTTACTGCAATGGACACTTTGAAAAACTTACATTTTTAGCCATTGCAATTGTTCTTGGCACTTTACCAAACTCAACATTGTCTGAACTTCCTTCAGCTATTCCCTGCAATGATTGTTGTGTCTCTGCAAGTCAAAGAATGCAGGCTAGTATGAAATATCTATTAACATTGGAGTTTTAGTATTACAGGGGAATCAATTGCCATGTTGTCATCATTTGTGGAATTATATAGCAAAAACAAGCTTTAATGATGACGATGATAATAATAACTGAATTGAAGTGTCCATGTCTTCTAGCTTCCTCACAATGATTGTGAAACATTGTACCCTCCTCATACATACCACCTCTACATTGAATATTTTACAAACATCCCTCCACATATAAGTCCATTTTTGCTGTGTGAGATAAACTAGAGTACCCTACTCTAGGGGCAAAGAGGAGAAAACAATACATCAAACAAACTCAACACACATACATGTTACAATATTTATGATGAAGTGGCTGAGCCAGTGCCTAAACCTGCAAGACCACAGCAGTAGGAGGCCAGTGACTGAACTACTATGCTACTCTTGCCAGCCATTTTATAAATGATTGAACTTGAAGTTATGAAATACTAAAAATATAATACAATAAATTAATGTATTCTTACTGATTTCAACAAGTGTTTTTGCAAGGTCCTCTTTTGTTCTTTCCAATTCCTTTTGTAAGTCTTGCTTTTCCTCTATGCAAACTATACTAATGCATTTTGGGTGTGTGTTGTTTTGGCTGCTTACCCCCAAAGTGCGGATGGCTGACCTTTTTTTGTTGAACATGTTGTTCTGGAGAGGATTCTTCCTCGTCTTCTGACTCAATACTTGGAAGAGGTGGAGATGAGCTATCATTGTTACTTGTTGAAAGGATCTTTGTGATCAACAGATCATCATGCTTTGTCATTATTAGTAGGTTCTGTTTCCTTGTTTTTTTTTGTTTTTTTTTTTGTTTGGCCTTTGAGAAAATAAAGAGCTGTTGGCAAAGAGCTGGAGGGAATAATGTTGTAGAATTGAGGTGCTAACCCTGAACATTTTTACCTAAATCCGTTGACACAGAAGTCTTTGGTGTCTTTGAACTCTTTGTCTTCGGTGTCTTTGAACTCTTTGTCTTCGGTGTCTTTGAACTCTTTGGCGTCTCTACAAATTATTGGTTAGAGAAACACTGAATATACCTATCATGCATGTTTACATGCAATCTCAAGTGGTTAATCTAGAGGAGATGGATTACGTTTATCTATTTAAGAAATAATAAACAATCTATACCATGTTCTTCATTATCATCTTGAACAACATCTCCATCTTCATCATTTTCACTTTCAACAGAATCAAAGTCTTTTCCATAGGTTTTTCTCTTTCTTGTCTTTTTCATTGATAAGGGGGATGGTCGTTCATTCTGGCTCTCCACTGGTGCCTGTCTTTTGAACTCTTCATCTGCATCTTGTTTTGACCCTACACAAAAATAGATATCATTATATAATAATAAAAATGCAAATTCAGGTCTCTTCAAAGTGCTAGCAAAGGCTTCAGGGGTAAATAATTACCATAATAGTAATAAAACATAGCCATTTAAAATAGGAACATGAAAACTTTTAAGTGCATGCACATTTTTTCTCCGGGTTCTCCATTTTTCCTCCTTCAGCAAAAAATCAACATGTGAGTTGAGCATTGTATGAAAAATATTCAAGTGTAGAGGTAGTGAGTGTGAGATGAAAGACGGCCCAATGGAAGATTAGCAAAAGCTAAATTGGCTTCCGTTTATAAATAAAGACTTTTTTTTAAATTAATAAATTGCACAGTATTAAGGGAAAATTCAAAGCTTGTCAGCCAATCAGAAACAAGTACTTTTTGCAGGGGTGTTATTTATTTTATTTAATGGTAAATTTGTTAAGCCTGAATTACTATGTCCTGAGGAACATCTCGTTCATCAAACTTGTTACACCTTAAAACAGTCTACAGAAATCATCAATGGTATAATCTACAAACCAAAAACCATAATACTTCATTGTGGTACTAATGACCTTGAGAAAGCTAGCACCAATCATATTATCAAAGAATCAACAACCCTCCTACAAACAACAATATGAAAATTCAGCAAATCTAAGATTATCTACTCAAACTTACTACCACGTCAAGACCACCTAAACCAAAAAGTATCTGCAGTAAATGACATGAATAAAGTTTGCCAACAAAACAACATTCTATATCTCAATAACAATCATATCTCAAAGCAATATCAATTCTATGATCTCAAGCATCTCAATCAGCGAGGATTGAAATTTTTCGCCAAAAACTTAAAGAGCGCGATATATGGCACTGCAACAAAACAATCAAAAATGAACCAGTTACAAAACATCTCAAACACATCTTTGTCACGACCTGAAATGCCAACCCATCTCACATCAAGTGCAAGACCAAACACTCATCAAGCCACTCAAGTACCTGATTATCCTACGTACGCTTCTGTTTCTTCCTCTTTTAGAAATTATCTTCCGCAACCCCGTTTACGAAGATCTTTCTCTCGAGGTCAAACACAGCCTGGCATGAACTCTGGTATAAAGAACTTTGACACTGCAGGTTTGCCAATACCGCTAAAAACACTCATCCAACAACTACAACAGTTTATATTTGATTTATTGTCTTTGTCTTTTATTATTATTGCTTATCATTCTTTTTTTATTGATTATTACATTGTTTCATTCTCAATTATTGCAAATTTTAATTAATTAATGATGATGATGATTATTTTTATTTATTTTTTATTCGTTATTTTATTATCGAGTGTTCTTTTGCACAGCTTGCATTTTAGATCATATTCATTTCACAAAGTTTCAATTAATACAGCAATTGCATATACCCAGATTCGTAAGAATTATATATTCTAGGCACAGCTGTTTGTTTTTCTTCATTATTAGACATGTAGACGCATATATATTCTTCAATTTGTCTTAGTATATCAGTTATGTTTAAATTTCCAACAAAATTATCTTTCTGCACCTGGAATATTAACGGTGTACATAGTAAAGTTTTTGGTGATAAAACTAAATATTCTGATTTTTTAGATGTGATTACAAAACACGATTTAATTTTATTAACAGAAACTTGGACAAAAACAATTCCAGATATTTCCAATTACAGATGTTTTTCAACATGCTTACAGAAAAAACAAATTTCTACCAAAAATAAGACTTACGGCCGTAATTCTGGAGGCCTAGCTCTTTTATATAAAGAGTGATACAAAAATAAAATCGAACTAGTAAAATCTGTGAACAAATCAATTTGGTGTAAAATATCTAAAACACTCTTAAGAAATCAACATGATTTATACGTTTGCGGAATTTATATTCCTCCAAAAAATTCAAAGTATTTTAACGATAACATCTTTGAACAATTCCAATCAAATATAGACCTTTTCTTGAATAAGGGACACATTTTGCTATTGGGTGACTTCAATGCAAAGACAGGGAACGACAACGGTCTTATTAGCAAAGGCGGAAACAATTTCATCGTAAATGACTGCAGTAAACTATATTTTCATCCTCCCCCACGGAATACTTTCGATAATCAAATCAACTCCCATGGAAGAAAATTGCTAGATATTTGTAAGATGTTTGATCTAAAGATCTTAAATGGGAGATCTACTGGTGACTCTTTTGGTCAATTTACATATAGTAAAAAGGGTGACAGTACAATTGACTATATTATTGTAGATCAAAGTCTACTTAGTGATATAAAATACTTCACTGTCGACAAGCAAATAATATTATCAGACCATAGCCCAATTAGCACGTGGATTAATTCTATGTCTACTAACGACATCTCAAGTGAAAATACATCACTCCTGAGACTCGAAGAGCTACCCCCTCAATACATTTGGCAAGAAGATTCGCATGATAACTTCAAACAAGCGATGTCTTCGATCAAAATAAAAAACAAAATAACAGATTTTCTTTCTTTAGACTTTACGAACTTACCAAATAATGAAGCTGTGAACAAAGCCATAAGTTTAGTCGAATCAATTTTTATCACCGCTGCAAACATGTCCTTGAAACTCAAACAAACAAAGCGAAAAAGAAAACAAAAAAATTGTCACAAGAAATGGTTCGATCTCGAATGTAGAAAAGCTAGAAAAGAGCTAAGACAGCTATCTAATCATAAGCATGCCAATCCATATAACTTGATAAGTTATATAAAGAAAAGATTTCATGAAAAATTAAAAAGTTTTAAAAGTTTACTTAAGTTAAAGAAACATAATTTTCATGCTACAAAATTAAAAGAACTAGAGAACAATTCTAAAACAACTGATTTTTGGAAAACCTTAAATTCGTGCAGTGATGAAATTACTGAGAATACCATTCCTCCAATAACCGAGCAACAATGGATCGATTTTACTGCTTTACATTCAAAGAAACAACCAACTGAAGAACAACGGTCGCTTGAACATAAACTTCAACAAATAGAGTCTAGCTATACTCAATTAACTCAATTACTGCGTTTCCGTACGCGTGCTCTGCGTATAGAATATTTCTTCAAAAATCACAATTTCTAGTCTTCGATTCAATAATTTTAAAAGCAAAGCAGCATGACAACTCTAGTGAAGTAGCGCGTCACGCCATGGTGACCATTGCCTTGAATTAGCATACTGAAGCATGCCTGCATGCAGGAATGTGAGAATGAAAACAACAACTTGAACCTAGAATCTTGCTGCGCCAAGTTACACCGAATATACTCAACTTTGAAATTTTATTTCAGTACCTTAGAAAGCTTCAATTGAATCGGCGCTTGGACAGTTTATTGCAAATATATTAAAGTTCTACTCACCAAATGGAGTAAACAGTTGACCGAGAAATTTTTCTTTAGGGGCACTAAACGCTTTGTGTATAAATTTTGATAAAATTTCGCCCAATTTCATGTCTAAATGGACGTATGCTGACGGAGATCCAAAGCACTTTCTCACGTGCAACTTCGTAGAGAAGTAGTCTGATATTTGAACAACATTTGGACAGTCGAAGAGTTGTCATGCTGCTTTGCTTTTAAAATTATGGAATCGAAGACTAGAAAATGTGATTTTTGGGGTGAAAAAATTGCGCCTCGAATAATTCAAAATCTGTCTATACGAATTTCTCCAAAATTCGTATGCTGCTAGGCAAAGTCCTAAATATTAACGTCTTGTGTGTCATTTTAAAAGTTTAGGTCGAAAAACGCGTAAAATTGCTTGGAATCTAAAACAGTGACGTCATCGTTTCGTCGCTATGGTAACCCTGATGTAAACAAAACACACACCATTAAAAATTTCAGTCTTTATGTAGTAAGTGGACGAAAGGTCATAACTGTGGGTGCTTTAAGAACTACAGCCGTTTCAAGTTGACCGGTCGAGCACAAGAAAAATTGTAGGAAGCCTCCTTAAATACTTTTCTTAACGGTGAAATATCTAAAAAAGAAATCATAGCATGCTCAAAACTATTAAAGAACAGAAAAGCAGTATCATCTGATAGAATACGAAACGAAATGATAAAACATAGTATTGATGTAATGTGCCAGATCTATTCCAAACTTTTCAATCTTATACTAAAATCAGGAACTTTCCCAGACACCTGGTGTGAGAGCTCACTAACACCAATTTTTAAGAGTGGCAATCAGTCAGACGCAAGTAACTACAGAGGAATTTGAGTTTCAAGTTGTTTAGGAAAAGATTTTACTGTAATTTTAAATCAGAGGTTACTAAAATTCATTCAGAAAAACAGCTTATTACACAACTCTCAAATAGGTTTCCTACCAAACTATAGAACAACTGATCACATCTTCACCTTACGTTGTATCATTGATCGATATGTTACTAACATAAGTAGAGGAAAAGTTTATGCATGCTTTATTGACTTTAAGAAAGCCTTTGACTCCATTTGGCATGAAGGCTTATTATTAACGTTACTTCAAAACAATATAAGTGGTCAATACCATCTTATAAAAAACCTATACTCAAAATCAACATGTTTTGTTAAAATAGGTTCTCAACGTACAAAGAGTTTCCGATATATGCGCGGTGTCCGTCAAGGCTGTATTTTAAGTCCTCTCTTATTTAATTTATATTTAAATGAAATGTCCAAACTTTACAAACAGATCCAATTATCCTACCAAATGGAAAAAGACTCACGTCTCTTTCATATGCAGATGATCTTGTACTCTTGTCAAAATCAAAAAAAATTGTATTAACTCTGTGATAAACTTTTGTACAAAATGGCAAATGACTATAAATGAAAAGAAGTCAAAAGTGATGGTATTTAGTAAGAAAAAACTAAAAAAAGCACCACAATTGATGCTCGACAATAATGAACTTGAAATCGTACAAAGTTACACTTATCTAGGTGTAAAAATGAGTTCAACTGGAAATTTCTCCAATCACCTATCACAATCAAGAGAAAAGGCCTTGCACGCTTTTTACAAAGTAACTCGAACAATAGATTTTAGAAAGCTCAAACCAGAACAAGCTAATAAACTTTTTAACTTTTTAATATCCCCTATACTTACGTACGCTTCTGAGGTATGGGGAGTTTATCAAATGCGTAATTTTGAAAAATGGGATAAAACTCCCAACGAAAAAGTCCACCTTCGGTTTTGCAAGTATTTTTTGGGTGTCAACAACAAAGCATCCAATAAAGCTTGTAGAACAGAATTAAAATTATTCATCGAGAAATTGATATTGAAATATTATAATCATATTATCAGCTTGCCCGAACACTCAATAACTAAACAAGCCTTACTTATGTCCAAGTTTCTGTATGATAAGCAAAAACCTTGTTATATAACGAATCTACATACAATTTTAAATAACTATGGTCTGAACCATCAAATCTATTTACTAAGTCATTTGCCAAAAACAAGTATCGAAAAATATTACAGCACTATGAAAACTACATATACTCACTTATGGAAGAATGAGATAGACAAATCAAAGAAATTAGAATTTTATAAATCATTTGATAGCAAATATGAAGAACAAAAATATTTATAACTACTCTCGAATTTTGAGCATAGAAAGCATCTTACTAAACTTAGAATTAGTAATCACCAGTTAGCTATTGAAACAGGGCGTTATTCGAGACAAAAAATACAAGCTGATCAAAGATTTTGTATCTTTTGTCACAATAACGAAATTGAATCAGAAGAGCATTTTCTTTATAAATGTGCAATCTATAATGATTTACGTCATGATTTATTTCAAAATATAAATGTGAATATTCCAAATAGTAATAATGATATGAATAAATGTACAAAAAACTTATTCAACTCAGAAAATCAAAACGTATTATATCACCTATCAAAGTATATTTATCAATGTTTCCAGTTAAGGCAGAACAAAATATCTGTCACAAATGATTGTAAGCGTTAATTATCTTAAATTTTTATGATTGTAAACAAAAACTATTTTAGTTATAAGACGTTTGTATGTTATGTAATGTTATATTAATGTACACGTTTCGTTATATGCTTTAGCAATACCTGTAAAAAAAATAAAGCTTATTACTACTACTACTACTACTAGTATCAAAAGCAAACCGCCAGTTTACAACACGGCCACATGCAGAATGTGCCAAATACCACAAGCCACACAAATCTGAGGAAAAAGCTATAACCAAAGTAGACTCGGTTTGCTATAGCGTATACATAACTTGACAATAACTCAGTAGTTGCTTTTTTACAATTGATGGTGGTTGATTTTGAGATGTTTATATAAGACCTAATTAAGCTACTTGATCGAAATTGATGCGGAAAGATAAATGTCCACGTCCACAAGGTCATAGGGATTTCTCGATTACATGAATGATGCTTGTAATCAAACCTGGGGCGCTTGCTTGCCAGGATTTTCATTGGATCTTGAAATTTAGCACCTTCCATAAAGAGACTTTGTAAAACCTTGCCGTTACAGTAATAAGAAGCTGATGCATTCACTGGTTGTCAATACACAACTAATATTATGCATGTTCAAAACATCTTGAATCTGATTCAATGTCATGATCACGTGATAAGTAATCGAATATTCACTGATGGGTTTCCTGTAGCTGTGTAACAGTGCTCAAGGTCGAATTTGAGCGGGAAATCTCATGGTTACCTAAAGTATTGGTTTAATCAAGCAATATCATGAAAAAAAATTCAAATTCAACATGGAGGAAATGGTGGATGTATAGTTCTGGAGTTGCAGTTCCAAAAACATCAAAATGGCGACGAAAAAATGCAGATATCCTCGAAGGCTGCGATGATGTTCACAAAGAGATGTCAATTCATTTGATTTACATGATGACCATGAAGCATTGATAGATCCTGCTTTGTGGTACAATATGAATTGTGATAGTGATGGGTTGCAATTGATGAATCAGATGTCAATAAGCCTAATCCTAGTTCTGGAAGCTTTTCCACCTCTGAATGTCCAACAATGGTCCTTTAATCGATAACCTGACTTTGAATGATGAAGTCCCTGATATGGATATCTTTAGAAAAAAGCCAGATTCAAACCATGACCAAGAGGAAACTCTTGGAGATAATCAGCCTCTTTATAAAGACTCATCAGTTAGTATTAGTGAGAGCTCGTTATTAATAATGGCATTTGCAGTGCGTCATAAACTTTCTGGAGTGGCTCTTGAAGACCTTTTGGGACTTATTGCCCTTTACTGTCCAAAGCCTAACCACTGTATCACTGAAATGAAGCGATTTAAACTATTCTTTCAAGCGCTGGAACATCCAATCTTAAAGCACTACTACTGCCCAAACACAGTTTGCAAAATCTACATTGGAGCCAGAGCCAGATGATGGAACTAAATGTCCAGTGTGTGAAACAGCTCTTTGCAATTCAGAGTACTTCATTGAAATTCCTGTTATGGACCAGCTCAAAACAATTTTTTCACGTATGTTTTAAGGAACCACAATTACGGTTTTATTGGGGTACAAGTGCTAAAAGTGTGCAATACTTTCCACTATTTAGCACTTCCTAGCAATAATTATTTACAAATATAGCACTATTTAGAACTGCTTATGTTATGCACACTTTTAGTGTTTGTATTCTAAATATTTATTTGATCTATAATTATTGTATAGTAGTAGCAGCCATGACAGGAGGCAGGAACAATAGAGTCTAGACTAATCCAGTTTACATGAGACAATTCATTTTCCCGATCTGGGAAAAGACTATTGTTCCTGCCCCCATGTCACACGATGGTGCAAAGCTGACTGTGCACAGGAAAAAATTGTCAATTCCCACTTGGGGTTTCCCTGGGGCCTAAACTGGGAATCTGTTCTATTTTACTTGGAAAATCTCATTCTCGTCCCCAGATCCCACTCATTCACCCCACTCGTAGGCTCTGGGAAACCCTACAAACTGGAAGCAAGAAAACTGCAGAGTAAGTCCTCACAGTGCATGCTTGAAAAAAGTCCCAAGGGAGCAAAATGTTGATTGTGATTGGTTGTTTGTTTAGCAGAAGGACTAGACTAGGTTTAAAAATAGAACGCCGTGGGAAGATTGCCGTTGCTTTTGAAATATCATACTACAGGCCGTAAAAATGAATCAAATTCGTTTCACCACATCACTTGACATCAGTCATATAATCTGGAGGAGTCCTTGGATGAAGTTTATTCTTTGCTTTACTAGATTTCAAGTCATTTTGGTGAGAATTTAGCATGTTGTTGTGATGTCAAATAAATATTATTTCAAACTGATTCAAACCGCCAAACTGTGATTTTTCAGTGTCACATGCTATAATATTCACATCAAACATTTCTTGATAATAACCTCGAACAATTATAAACGTCCATATAGATGAATTTTCCATTCTCGAAATCTTTTTAGTGGTTCTAGAGCCATTTCTGATGTTCTTATTGAAACTTCCGGTTTCTAGGTTTGTTTAGCCTAAGGACCAATGAAATTGCGAGAATTTGTAGGGTTGCCCAGAGCCTATGACAGGGAGGAACGACAACCGAGTAGGATCTGGGAACAAGAATGGGAAAATCTATAATACCTGAACTTGTAAAAATAGAACAGATTCCCAGGGATTCCTGGGTTAGACCCAGGGAAGCCCTATATTTGACCCAAGTTGGGAATTAACATTTTTTTCGTGTGTGTAGGTGATTACATATAATGTAGAAACCAATGGAATTTAAATTTTGATTGTCTATATTTCATTATCTTTCAATTTTTTACAGGTCCAGAAATGCTTGAGAAACTGCAATTCCGTTTTAGACAAGGTTGACAAGGATGAAATAAAGGATGTTTATGATGGGAAGTTATATAAGAAGTATTCCTCGCATGGAGGGTTCCTATCCAATCCCCACAATATCTCATTCTTGGGCAACACTGATGGAGTTGCTCTTATAAAGTCAACAAGTTGTGGAGTATGACCAGTGTACTTAGTTATTAATGAGCTCCCACCAAATGAAAGGTTTGTTTCAGCCTAGTGAATATGTTATACATGACACTGAAAAAGGATTCCCCTACACCTTGTGTTATGGTCCATAGTTAACATGAAAAAAAATGAATAAAATATGTGTACAATGCTTCTATAAATTGAGATATATATTATTTTGGGCTATAACTTTCTTTTTGTACATATGTAGGTTCCGCAGATGTGGTTTGGAAAAGGGAAGCCCCACTTTCCAACATTCCCGAGACCCTTTTCATTGGCCATGCGTGATCTTTACAATGAAGGTAATAAGACAGTATTACACTCAATTTCAAAATTATGCATCTAATTATTTAAAGCATTTTGGAAAGAATTAGTTCATAAGATACAGTATATGTGGCAACAACTGTGCACCATATAAGTCATGCATGACTCATGTAGTGAGCAGTTGGTGCCACACATATCTTATTAAACAATTCTATAATTAATGCTTTAGATGTAAACCTGGCATAATTTCTTCACTTTATTAAGGGAGAAAGAACCTGTGTTTGTTTTTTGGCGGGTTTTTGGTCTTTTTGCGCAAGGAAAATGATAAAAAAAAACAATTTATTCATCTTTATTCCATTTCCATCGATGAGGGAAGCGAGAATTGTTTTTAAAATCATATTTTTGTAGCAACCATATCCTAATATTCTGTACGAAGCTTTCGATCAATGTCCGAACTTTGACCGTTTGTTTACATTTTGATGACGTAAAATACCACGTGCACGTTAGAGGCCAATCGGTGAATTTGGGATATGACCTCACCTCACCTCACCTCACCTTTCCTCTCCTCACCTCTCCTCACCTCTCGACATGGCCGCCACCTGCTCTGCAGTGTGCCGATAATTTTCGAAAATGTGAGCGGTTAAGAGGCTTTTTTCCCAGTATTTTATACTTTCTTGATTAGTTTTATACAAGTCCTTATCACTGAGTTAAAATGGGCGATGAAAATGCTACAAATTCAAAGAAAAATAGTAATTCACAAACACCGCGAGTGATCGCTAGCAGTCCAGATCGAACCTTACAACGATATGTCATTGACGAGTTCCATCAGAAAGCCAATGGTTCAAAGGAGGTTCCTTTTGAAGAGATCAACATGTCCTTATATAAAGCAAAAGCAAAATTAGTGGGTTTCAGAACATCTGAACAACGTCTAAAGCATTGGATGGAAGTTAAAATATCAAGGTATGTTGATTCAGTCTCACAGCAGGATGGTTTAACTGTTTCTTGGGAAGAACTTGGATGCTACTGTGCCCCTGGAAAACCCGACAAAATAAAAGTGCAAGTCAATAAGAATGAAGATAAACTCTTTCTTATAACCATATTTGCCACAACTGGAAGAATTCAAGCTCAAGGAATGTATTACGAGCAATGGGCACAAGAGGAATTTCCATTATTACTGAGCATGATTGACAACCTAAACGGTGACCTTGATCTCCTGCAACTTTCTCAACAATCCTTGTTCGGGAATACATTAAACTGTGATGATGTTTTACTAAAAAGGTTTTGTGCGATGCATCGAAAGATATTTCTGACATGTCTGAAACTAGTAATGAGCAACACGAGTCTACACTCAAACCAAATCCTGATCAACAAGAATCCATAATCGACATCAAGTCTTTGGCAAACATTGAACGTGATTTTGTTAAATTTAAAGTTTTAATGGAAAATGAAATAATCAAGATACATAGCTCTTTTGAACAGTTTACATTTATGAGAGACAAACTTGTCTGTTTAGAAAACAACAGCAAAGCATTACAAACACATGTAGATGATAAATTGGTTCTTCAGAATAACGACCTAAAACAAACACAAACTGCAATCAATGGAATGTTAACGGAAATTAAAAAAATCAACAATCAAAATATGCAATCCAAGTACTCAGAATTGAAAAACATTATCAAAGATCTGAAAGATGAGAATGAAGATTTAAAGAAAGAAATTTTTATTCTTAAAGAAGTCGTCAAGAAACATGATAGTCTTTTGGAGTCCCCCAATGCTGGATCAACACCTCCAAAAATATCTGATTCGTCAAGAAATCCATCTTCCACTATTCCAAGTAATACTGATGCTATTGGTCCTTCAGTCATTTCAAGTAATACTTCTTCTGTAAATGCTCAGCCTAGTTTAACTCCTCATGATCATGACTCTGTGTTACTAATGTGTGATTCCAACGGGAAGTTCATAAAATCCGACCTTTTATGTCCTAATCTCCACGTGGATCATCGCACTATATATTTGATAGATCACGTCACCAAAGAATTAAACAAGCCAATTAATCATGATCCTCACATCGTGTTGCTCCATTGTGGAACAAATGATTTAGAAAAGATTTCAGCATCAGCTCTAATTGAACAAACAAAGAACATACTTCAAACAATTCAAACAAAGTTTCCCAAATCACGCATTATCTATTCATCCCTTCTTCCTCAACAAGATCTTTATCAAGCTGAAGTTAACGAAGTAAATAAAGCTATTGAAGAACACTGTAAATCATCCAAAGTCCATTTCCTGTACAACAATCATATTGATAAACATTTTCAGTTTTATGACCACAAACATTTGAATCATTGTGGATTCAAGTTTTTCGCCAAGAACCTAAAGAGTACGATTTATAATTCCACACCCAGAAAAAACAGGAAAACAGGAGAAAACTGTCTTCCCTTCAAGCCAGCTACTACTAATTTGCCTCGATATCATCGTGGTCCTAATCCTACTTATGCAGAAATTGTTTCATCTTCACCTCCGTCACAATACCGCAACAATCCTCTTAACTCTGGAAGACAACGTCCTTTGAATAACTTAGACTCTATGAACTATATTACAAAGAAACCTCTTATCAAGCCTTCAAGTATAAATCCTTTTGTTATGAACACTGCAAAGTCACCATTGCCTCTAAAGTCTCTAATTCAGAAACTTCAATTGTTTATCAAATGATAAGTATATTTTATTTTATTTTATTTATTTTTAACTGGGAAATTGCCTTCTTTTTCCACATTACAAGTTGACATCTTTGGAATAAGTGAGGTACCTATAATTATTATAGTTCATATCAATTTTTAATATCAGATATGAACGATTTTACCAGGAAAATTTCTTTCTGTACCTGGAATATTAACGGAATGTTCAGTAACCTTTTAGGTGATAAATCTAAGTGCATTGATTTTATTAATATTGTTTCGAAACATGATTTTGTTCTTTTGACCGAAACGTGGACGTCATCATGTCCCGACATAGATGGTTACTCTTATTTTGCTGTTTCTTCAAACAAGAAAGACCCCATTAAAATTAATAACGGAAGAACGTCAGGGGGATTAGCTTTTCTATTCAAAGATTGTTATAAAAATAATGTTAACTTAATCAAAACTTCTGAATATTTGATTTGGTGTAAGATCCCTAGTCATTCCCTTGGTAGCGAAAGGGATTTATTTATCTGTGGATTATATATTCCTCCGGGTAATTCAAAATATTTTCAAGATGATATTTTTGAACAACTGGAAGAAGATATTGTTACATTTTCAAAACTGGGTAATATCCTTCTTTTAGGAGATTTTAAGAGTGTGTCCAAGATAGGACCAGGCAGTGGGTGCTACATGGGGGTTCACCGATTTTGCCCCAACTTGGCACAGTTGTAGGACCTAATGAGTTATTTACTATCCTACAGTATTGATGAGATCTGCCTTTTGGGGGGAAAGTTAGGGTACCCCCCATATCAAAATGACCAATTTGACCCCAAAAATTGCTTCTGTAAACCCATATTTTATTGAAGCAGGAAAAACTAAATAATTATTGCAGAAGTGTCAAAACTTGTTTGCATAACAAACAAACATCTCAGTTACCATTACCTAGCTGGGTGATGCATTTAGCATTTAAACTGTTGTATACAAAAATTCACAACTTTGAATTTACTGCGATTTCTCGTAATTTAGAGGCCAATATCTCAAGACTGCACTTCGAAAATGACAAAAAAGACTGTTAACCTATTCAATCTATGTCTTAAGTTACTAAATCAAGAAAAATATTTGCGGGCACTGGTTAACCTTAAGATATATGACGGATTTGTCCGACCCTACTTCAGCAATTTCACAAAAGTCAACAATATTTATGCCAGCAGGAAAACTGCTTAACATCCTCCAAATGGCACTAAATTGGCTTCTAATAAACTAATAGAATCTATTTTGTGTTACAGTTTAAATTATTTCAAGTCACAATCGAAATAATATTTAATTTGAGAATTTAACAAAGACGTATGTGAGCATAATTCACGTCTAATTACCTGTCATCTAGACAATTGTAAATTGTGTTGTATAAAGGATTATTCACCGAGATAACTTTCACAACACCCGAATAAGATGATAAATCTGCTTGGATGAAGTAGGGAGCTTGTAGTTTTGGTTTTATAATGACTACTTTTAATAGCCAAAATGACCCTAATGCATGTCCATAATGATCGGCCAGACGTCCTGCTCTCAGTCTCTCTGTTTTTGAGCGGCAGACTCTGAGATACTGCATGCTGTATATAGCTTCTGTTCCTTTGCATTCCGAAAAATTGTAAATATTTCATAACTTTGTTATTAAAAACTACTGGCTTCTTGATGGATGTTGGAATAGGCTGCGTGGGCAGGCGTCCTAGTGGGTCGAGGAAGATTGGGTCAGGAGCTAGGCTGCGTGCAATCACTTTCACCAATTCAAAAATAAACTGCAATGTACCTATTTACAAAAAACATATATAGAACGATAATATCTCTTTTTATAAGTTTATAATATTATATAGTTTTATTATATTTCGATGCGTGTGCACTTATATACATTATACAGGTAACACAATGATCTTGGTTTATTTAGACTATTCTACTTCTAACATTTATCTAAAAATATATTCAGCTTTTTTAACACGCAATGCTGCAATCTCATTACGAATGATGCTGACAACCTACAATGGTTACGTAGAATGATGTACCAGGGGGAGGGGCGGATCCAGAAATTTGTCAGTATCCAAGGTGTGTCCCAAATGAAAAAAATGTATATACTCTATAATATATAATAAGGAGGTGAGCATAAAGAGTAAACGAGAAGTTGATGTGTCCAGTGCACCTATAGGGACATCCCCTGGATTCGCATCTCTAAGAAGTATATATATCTCAGTTTCAGAGCCTTGCTTTTTTGCCTTGTCAACCACAATGCATTGCGCACCGGGTACGCTAAAAATACACAGCCAGCGTTTTTTTGTTTTTGTTTTTTGTTTGTTTTTGTTTTTGTTTGTTTGTTTGTTTGTTTGTTTGTCTGTTTTTCTAACAAGCGAAAACTGGCGGATTTAATTCATCCCATCAGGGCTAGTAGAAGTAGTAGAACATTTCAACCAATTAAAATGTATTCATAAGTCGCCAATTCACGTCTAGCAGAGATATTTGGGTAAGTTATTTTGCGATGAAGTGATCAACTTCAACTGGGTTTAACCGCCATTGGTGAATTTTGGGTTCATCAAGTGGTCCTGGCCCAACAAGTCACAGGCACCCCAAGCTCTGTTTCAGAGAGGGCGTTTTACGCGCGGTGATCATTAGTTGTGTCGTTTGTCAATTTGTGTTTGTGTCGACTTGTCAATATAGTACTAGAGAGAACCAGTGTGAAAAGGAGAATCGCCAAAACACACAAAACGCGCACAAATCCAGAACATCTAATCTAAATAAGAAGAGACATTTCTACCAAACTTTCAGAATTTTATTGATTTTTAGCAAGATTTGATTTTCCTCCCAATGCTCTTAATAAAATTGACAAACGACACAGGTAGCCCAAACTAGTAATGATCACCGCGCGTAAAACGCCCTCTCTGAAACAGAGCTTGGGGTGCCTGTGAACAAGTGCAGCATGTTTGTGCGCCTCGTCAATGCGCCATTTCGATAATCCTGGAACCATAGTCATCAACTGATTCTTTGTATAGTCCTGTACAAACAGTGAGAGTATCTTTCTTTTAGTGGACCATGACGATGATTCTTCATGAAGCATGATTAACCTATTTACCAGTTGACTATCTTTTGTTGAGGGAATTGGCGACGCATCATCCTTATGAGGTCAAGAAGTGCACCTGATTGACCAACGCTTTTCTTTTGTAATAGTGAATAGTTGAACCATTCATCATGTAGTCTCAAATACTTGAAGACTTTGTTGAAAATATATATAAATTTAGCTATTCCGTCTCACTTAATAAGTCACTTCACACTTTCGTCCGCCATTTTGAATTGGGGCAAACACGCCAAAATCTACAAAATCACTTTCGCTTACCATAACTCGGCTTATTTTTATAGTATTCTTTAAAAAATGACTTTTTTGAAACGATATTGGATTTGTTATTTACGTCAGTTTACATGATAAGTTTTGGAAGACTACAAGATGAGAAAAAGAGGATTAATGTTTTCAAAATGAAACGTTCGGCATGTAAATATTAAGACCGTTCGCGTAAAAAAAGATTGTTTTCGAAAACATTGTTAAAATACTTGTATTGGTCTTATTTTCAATCCGACACATGACATGCATGTCTGCAATTTATTGAAGTTTATATTTTGAAAATCCGACAAAATTGAGGCGAGTTATGGCAAATCAAAGTGATCCAGATTTCTATAAATTTTGGAGCGTTAATTTGCCCCAATTCAAAATGGCAGACGAGTGACTTATTGCAAACACAACTTAACGTATCAAAGGCATACAAGTATACAAGTACTAAGTACTTTGTTAATTGAATAATTATTAAGGCATTTCCCCGAGACGCATGTCGCACATTGTACATTTCAGTCTAGTTACTGTGTTTTCGACATTTTCCCTTGCATGTTATTCAAATATACAATGTTTACTCTGGATTTTCAATCATTTCTAAGCACAGAAGTCAGTAATCATACCTAAACCAATTTGTACCAACACATCCCATTGCTCTTCTATTTCTTTAGCAGACGTCTTCCATGTCACTCATCTATCGCATTTCCCATGTTTACTTGACTTGTGTAAAGGATGTTGGCATCGATGAAGTGGTCGCCAGTAGATGCCTAAAATCTCTCTGTGTTTTGCACACACAGTCACAGTATTGGATGAATTATCAAACAGGCCAACTCTGGACAGTATAAGATCTTTTCCGAATTTTTTTCTCTAGAAATTTTAACATTTCACAAGTGTGTGTAAGTATCCCTTGTACATTCCGTTACAGGAATTATTTCCTTCTGACTTGGATACAATGATGAAAGGCTACATTTTGTCTTATGTCTTCGTCCTACGGAACATACTATCTGCTGTGGAGTTCGAGAAAAATACATATTTCTACAAGTGTGGAAGTGTATATCAGATGGGCGGGAAAAACACGAGACAGTTACAATTAGGCAGTCTGTATTGAAGTGTGTAGCCGCTGACTAGCAACAATTTGACAGATTCAAAAAGTACGAATTTCATGAATATGTCGACAAATTCTGTTGGCTTAATACTAGTCGTTTGAGCAACTTTATTCTAGATTAACTGCCAGTTGGGAATACTGAAGCTACACAATGCACAATGCACACCAAGTTATCAAAACAGGATCGAAAGCACAATTAGATTGTGATCTATTACTACCGAATTAGATCACTGATATCAGTAAAAGTATATGGCTGTCCACAAAATCCTAAATCCTTAATGAAAAATACAAGCTTTCTTCTTCATCCAAGCAGATTTATCATCTTATTCGGGTGTTGTGAAAGTTATATCGATGAATAATCCTTTATGCAACACAATTTACAATTGTCTAGATGACAGGTAATTAGACGTGAATTATGCTCACATACGTCTTTGTTAAATTCTCAAATTAAATATTATTTCGATTGTGACTTGAAATAATTTAAACTGTAACACAAAATAGATTCTATTAGTTTATTAGAAGCCAATTTAGTGCCATTTGGAGGATGTTAAGCAGTTTTCCTGCTGGCATAAATATTGTTGACTTTTGTGAAATTGCTGAAGTAGGGTCGGACAAATCCATCATATATCTTAAGGTTAACCAGTGCCCGCAAATATTTTTCTTGATTTAGTAACTTAAGACATAGATTGAATAGGTTAACAGTCTTTTTTGTCATTTTCGAAGTGCAGTCTTGAGATATTGGCCTCTAAATTACGAGAAATCGCAGTAAATTCAAAGTTGTGAATTTTTGTATACAAAGATAGCGTTGCCATGACATGCCATGACAACAGTTTAAATGCTAAATGCATCTCCCAGCTAGGTAATGGTAACTGAGATGTTTGTTTGTTATGCAAACAAGTTTGACACTTCTGCAATAATTATTTAGTTTTTCCTGCTTCAATAAAATATGGGTTTACAGAAGCAATTTTTGGGGTCAAATTGGTCATTTTGAGGGGGGGTACCCTAACTTTTCCCCCAAAAGGCAGATCTCATCAATACTGTAGGATAGTAAATAACTCATTAGGTCCTACAACTGTGCCAAGTTGGGGCAAAATCGGTGAACCCCCATGTAGCACCCACTGCCTGGTATTGCCTGGTTTTCTCGTGGAAACACTCTTAATGCTAGAGTTGGAACAGACAAAGATATCATTAATAAAGAAGATAAAGTTTTTATAGTTAATAACTGTAGTAATTTAAGTCTTGATGCGGCATCCAGGAAAAATTTTGATTTCACTACAAATACACACGGTAAAAGATTACTTGATATTTGTAAGATATTTGACTTACGGATTCTGAATGGCAGAACTTTAGGTGATTCTTTAGGAAAAATCACTTATCATGGTAAGACTGGTGTTAGTACAGTTGATTACATTATCACAGACCAGAATCTATTGCAAAGTGTAAAATATTTTATCGTTGATGCACCAAATTTTCTTTCTGATCATAGTCCAATTTATGCTTGGTTAAATTTTCAATCAGCTTACGAGAATTCATTACAAGATAACGGAATTCAAACAGATAAGCTTAAACAATTAGCACCTCAATACATATGGTCTTCTAAATCTATTGAACCTTTTATTGAACAAGCTATGTCTTCATGTTTAGTGAAATGTTTGATAAATGAGTTCTTGTCCAGGGATTTTTCTTCATATGGCGAAGAAAACATTAATAATGCTGTTCATTGTGTCCAAAATATTTTGACAAAGCTGGTAGTATGTCTTTAAAACTGAAAAAAAGTTAAACAGAAACGTAAGAAAAGAAATACTGTCTGCAGCAAAAAATGGTTTGATTATGATTGTAAAAAAGCTAGGAAAGAACTTCGAAAAATTTCAAATCAAAAACACTCTGATCCTTTAAATGTGACAATAAGAGAAGATAACGTGATTAACGTGATGCTACCGGTTTATTCAAAACTTTTTAATCTAATTCTACAATCTGGTTTCTACCCTGACTCATGGTGTGTTGGCTCGTTAACTCCTATTTTTAAAAGTGGTGATCGAGCTGATACTAGTAACTATAGAGGCATTTGTGTTTCTAGCTGTCTAGGGAAATTCTTTTCAATTATTCTTAACCAAAGACTTTTAAATTTCACAAAGAAGAACAACATTTTACATAATTCTCAAATAGGTTTTATGCCAAACTTCCGAACTTCAGATCATATATTTACATTGCGTACTTTAATTGATCAACATGTTATAAACAAAAAGAAAGGACGGATTTATGCTTGTTTTATTGATTTCAAGAAAGTGTTCGATTCTATATGGCATGATGGGCTTTTATTACGATTGCTGCAATATAATATCAATGGTAATTTCTATAAATTAATCAAAAATCTATATTCTAAGTCATCTTGTTTTGTTAAATTAGGGTCAAAGCGTACAAAATCTTTTGAATACACCCGCAGTGTACGTCAAGGTTGTATTCTTAGTCCGCTGTTATTTAATTTATTTTTAAATGAGTTATCTATTTCATTAGAAAACTGCAATGAAACTGACTCTTTTTATCTCCCAAATGGTCAAAAATTAAGCTCTCTCCTTTATGCCGATGATTTAGTTCTAATGTCAAAATCTGAGGTTGGTTTACAAAATTCAATAAAGCTTGTTAACGATTTTTGTTCACAATGGCAAATGTATCTTAATGAGAAGAAAACGAAAGTTATGATTTTTTTTAAAAAAGAAACTGACAAGGTAAAACAATCTTCTTTTACTTTAAATGGCAAAAACCTTGAAATAGTGAAGGAATTTTCTTATTTAGGTGTTAGAATAAGCTCTACTGGTAATTTTTCTAATCACCAAATTCAATCAAAAGAAAAAGCCTTACATGCATTTTATAAAATTACAAACATGACTGAATTCAAACATTTGAAACCAAAACTAGCCTGTAGGTTATTCAATTCCTTAATAAAACCAATCCTAACTTATGCAAGTGAGATTGGAGTGTTTATCAAATACACGATTTTGATAAATGGGATAAAAATCCTGTTGAAAAAGTACATCTTCGATTCTGTAAGTATTACCTTGGAACAAGTAATAAGGCATCCAATATTGCTTCTCGTGCCGAACTTGGTCGTTTCCCAATGAAATTATTTACAGATACGTTTTCTCTCAAATACTTCAACCATCTTCTTTGTTTACCGGACAACTCGATTACTAAACAGGCTTTTTTTATTTCTCAAACTTTATATGAACAAAATAAATCTTGTTATTTCTCAAATTTACAAGCAATGTTAATTTATTATGATATACATAATAATCTCACACAATGTTTTTCTAATGAAAACCTAAAAAATTATTCTGAAAAAAATAAAAATAATTATTTTAAACACTGGAAAGCTCTCTTACAGAATTCCAAAAAATTAACCTTTTATAGATCTTTTTAAAATTGTTACGAAGTTGAAGATTATTTAAACATAATTCAAAATTTCCACCAAAGAAGGCAATTCACCAAATTTCGAATTAGCTATTGAAGCTGGAAGATATAATAATCAGTATATCCAATCTGATCAACGTATCTGTGTTTACTGTACTAGTAATGAAATAGAATGCGAAATGCACATGTTATTTAAATGTCCAATTTATAATGAACTTCGTGAAAATTTTTTCAGATTAGTAGAAAACGAAATGATAATTAACAAAATGAATGAAAATGATTTATTACAAAAATTAATGTCATCAAATAATTCTAAAATTATAATTTTGTTATCCAAGTTTATATATAAATGTTTAATCCTTAGACAAGATTCTCCACAGAATCGTATGTAATTGTAACGACTTATATTACATATATATATATATATATATATATATCACATATATCTATGAGTAATTGATTTTGTAAATTTGATAAATTTTATAATTATAGTAATGTATAATTACTATTGTATCAATTATAGAAATCAATGATTGTAAATTAATCTTTTTATCCATATGTTGCTGTTATGATTGTAAATGCTTTAGCAATACCTGTATGTAAGGTCATGCCAATAAAGCTTGTTATACATATATATATAGCTATTGTTCCTGTTACGTGCTTTAGCAATACTTGTAAAACACTACTTGTCATGCTAATAAAGCGATTTCAAACCTCAAACCTCTCCTCTCCTCTCCTCTCCTCTCCTCTCCTCTCCTCTCCTCTCCTCTCCTCTCCTCTCCTCTCCTCTCCTCTCTCTCCTCTCCTCTCCTCTCCTCTCCTCTCCTCTCCTCTCCTCTCCTCTCCTCTCCTCTCCTCTCCTCTCCTCTCCTCTCCTCTCCTCTCCTCTCCTCTCCTCTCCTCTCCTCTCCTCTCCTCTCCTCTCCTCTCCTCTCCTCTCCTCTCCTCTCCTCTCCTCTCCTCTCCTCTCCTCTCCTCTCCTCTCCTCTCCTCTCCTCTCCTCTCCTCTCCTCTCCTCTCCTCTCCTCTCCTCTCCTCTCCTCTCCTCTCCTCTCCTCTCCTCTCCTCTCCTCTCCTCTCCTCTCCTCTCCTCTCCTCTCCTCTCCTCTCCTCTCCTCTCCTCTCCTCTCCTCTCCTCTCCTCTCCTCTCCTCTCCTCTCCTCTCCTCTCCTCTCCTCTCCTCTCCTCTCCTCTCCTCTCCTCTCCTCTCCTCTCCTCTCCTCTCCTCTCCTCTCCTCTCCTCTCCTCTCCTCTCCTCTCCTCTCCTCTCCTCTCCTCTCCTCTCCTCTCCTCTCCTCTCCTCTCCTCTCCTCTCCTCTCCTCTCCTCTCCTCTCCTCTCCTCTCCTCTCCTCTCCTCTCCTCTCCTCTCCTCTCCTCTCCTCTCCTCTCCTCTCCTCACCTCTCCTTACCTCTCCTCACCTCTCCTCACCTCACCTCACCTCACCTCACTCGCACCAATGGCGTCTACATGTGTCTAGATAATGTCGTGTAAAAATTGGAAAATGTGAGAACACAGTTGAACACAGATCCTCAGTAGATTGAGTTTATTTCTTTTTTACCTTTACAAGTACCTTTTAAGAAACATTAATGGAAGTAGAAGAGCCTGGTCAAAGCAAGAAATCGTCGAATAACTCTGGTGATCAGCGATCACGTTTCACTGAGACCGAACCAGACCGAACTTTCAAGAGATATTTCATCGATGAATTCAAAGTCAAATCAAATGGATCGAAAGAAGTTCCGTTTGAATTTATGGACCTAAATCTATATAAACCGGCAGCAAAATTAGTTGGATTTAGAACTTCAGAATCGCGTATCAAACTTTGGATTGATTGTATTATACTGCGGTATGTTGATTTTCTACGTACACAAGAAAGCTTCACAGTGACCTGGGATGAATCAGAAAACCCTTCTCACCCAGAAAAGCCTGACAAATTACAGATTACCGTCAAGCAAGATGAAGAGAAATTATTTGTGTTATCTGTATTCGTTACTACAGGACGGATTCAAGTACAAGGTTCCTATTACAAACAATGGTCGACCACCGAATTTCCACTCTTTATGAAGATGATCGAAGAAGCAAACTCTCAAGAAACTTAATCCTCCGACCTTATTGCCATGTCTCAAAAATGTCTTTTTGCAAATGATCACCATGAAACGTCGAGTAGCGAAGATGAGAGCGAAGATGAGTTATCTTTTGAGGATGATGAATCAAGCGACGATGTTCAAGACATCCCCGACCACGTGGTAGAAGAACATGAAACTCCGCAGTTACCGGCAAATACCGATTCACTAACTCAACCTCTAATTGATCCTGCTGAGGAAAACTCAGACGACGTGGTAGAAGAACATGAAACTCCGCAGTTACCTAATACTGATAGCACATCAACTCAACCTCTGATCCTAAAGATAACCCAAGAGATGTGATGGTAGCTCAAGAGATATCAAATCTACAATCTCCAGTTCCCTCAGTTGACCTCCTAACTGATACATTAGCAAATCTGGAGAGCAATTTTATTCAAACTAAGATTAACCTCGAAAGTGAACTTCTCAAAATCCAGTCTTCTTTAGAAGAGGTTTTATTCATCAAAGACAAACTGGTACGCTTCGAAAATAATTATAAAGCATCAATTGCAAATTTTGACGACAAATTGAATACTTATGAATCTGAGATTGACAAAGCAAACATTAAAACAAACGAACTGTCATCACAGATAAAAAAACTTCAAGAACAAAAGAACCAACTTGTAGCGAAGCAATCACAGATGAAGAGTGAAATTGACAACCTCAAGAAAGACAATGAAACCCTTAAGAAAGAATTATTTGTTATGAAAGAGATAATCCAAAAGCACGAAAATGCGCTAGAGTCAGAAGTAGTTCCTCAACCCCAGTCAACACATACAACATCGATACAATTTCAATCAGATGACCAACCAAGAGATTCCGATTCCAACGATACTGCATTTACTTCAAAGCCTGAAGAATTTTATCGACCACCTTCACAAGTCCCTTCAAAGGACACTGATTCTCTTTTGCTACTCATTGACTCAAATGGAAAATTTATCAAGCCTAACATCTTATATCCAGAAATGCCAACAGATCTTCATCAATCTTTTACACTCAAGCTCTATATAAAGTCAACAGTGCTACCTCTAGCCCCAAAACTATACTCATTCATTGTGGTACTAATGATTTAGAAAAGGACAGTCCTCAATCTGTTACTATTGATTCAAAAAGCTTGATCAAATCAATAAGGAAGAAATTTCCCAACTCAAGAATTATATATTCTTCACTTCTATCTAGATTTGATCCTTTCCAGCAACAAGTTATGCAAGTAAATGAAGAAATGGAACAGTTTTGTCAAATTACACAAGTTCAATTTATTAACAACAACCACATTTCCAACCCTAACCAGTTCTATGATTACAAACATCTAAACCATCGTGGCTTCAAATTTTTTGCTAAAAAATTAAAAAGTGCTCTCTTTAATACAACCACACGAAAATCAAGAGAGAGAGAAAGACCATCCAACAATATCCATAATATTTCTCGAGTCCGACAGCCTTACGTCAACTCAGTTAGATCTCCAATCCACCGAGCTCCAAATTTATGGCCAGAATTTCCTCGTCCGACAACTCCAAGACCTACACCAGTTATGCCCACTTCTGGTTATAAACCTTCTTATGCCACCGTCACAGCGTCACCAACTAGATCATCCCAGCAAATGAACTCTGCCAATCCAAAAATTTCAGGTTTGCCAGTACCTCTAAAAGCTCTCATTGAACAGTTACAAATGTTCCTTTAAACTTTCCTCTCTTATTTGGGAGTATTTATAATTTTCTCATGTTTAAGGGTTTTTTTGTTTTTTCTTTTGTTTTTTTGTTTTTTTTCTTTTTCTTTTCTACTGGGGAGCTGTCTTCTTTCACTTTTCAATATTCTCTAAATTTAGAGTTTTTATTGTTGCTCATCGATTTGCTGAGTTCTCATATACATTTTTTTTAATTCGATTTATTAAAAGTTTCGTTATCTAGCTATTCACGATGATTAATCATTGTTTCAAGCGATTATCGTTTTGCACTTGGAACATTAACGGTATAAATAGCAAATTAATAGGTGATAAAACTAAATGCGTTGATTTTGTAAATCGAGTGACTAAACATGATTTCATGGTCAACTTCTGTTCCAAAAGTTGAAGGCTATAATTGTATTTCTTTGGATATTAAGCACCCTAAGAAAAATAAACGGATATCTGGAGGAATATCTCTTTTATATAAAGAATGTTACAAGAATAAGTTAGACCTACAATCATTGCCAAAAAGAGTTGGTCCGATGTGAAAATGTTAGGGACTCAATATATAATGCACTTTGTGATTGTATATGTGCATCCCCCGCCCCCCTTATCAATGTTGATGGGTGCTTTAGAGTGTGCTTGACTGAGTTTAGGCTGGTAGGTGCACTCCAACATTGAAAGGGGGGGAGGGAGGAGGGGGGGCCATAAATAACAGAAAAATGCATTGCGCGCGCTATAATGACAAATCGTGACAACCGTTCTGGCAATGATTGTATTAATGACATAATTGGTTACAAAAGCACTTTTAGAATTATATTATTCCTACTATTTAAACAGAAGTTAGATACAGTGAGAAGGCTTCTGATTCCATGAAAACCATTTGAATACCCTGTATAAAAAATCTTTAATAGCTAGCCAAGCCCGAATACCAGTATAGGCCAAACTCTGTAATAAAAAATGGCAGACCTTTTCTATGAAATATATAAACCTTTATTTTCTTTGACGTTAAACAAATCAACGTGATTACTACTAGCATCAGCCAGAAACTTCACACTGCAATCTCGAAATGAAGAAGAACATTCTATCAAATGCGGTACTCAAGTATATTAAGGCTTGGGTTGTCTGCCAATTCGCCAGAACTTAGTTTCTTAAATAATTCTCTTGCTTTTAGAGATATTGCATCAATATTTTTATGGAAGCTGTAGATCAATATATGTGACAGATTGAGACCAAGTATTTTGCATTTTCTTGGTCACGTGACTTTAAGGCAGCAAAAACGGTTTTTTGAAAATGGGGAGTACAAAGCCTCATTAAAGGAAGCTGAAATTCACATCGTTCTAAAGGTACTTATAGCACTTATATGAATTAGCCTTTGCATGTTGTCTATCGATGTTGAGAAAGGACATATTTGAAGAAAACGTATATGCAAATTAGGTCACGTGACCTATTTTCTTAAATAACTCTTTATGTGAGCTATTTTTCCAAATGGAAAAGGCTGATTTGGAAAAGACCTTGCCGAGAGAAACAAGAAAACATGCAATTCATAAATATTGAAGTGTTTGTTGTGTACCCCATTTTTAATTGAAATTTTTCAGTGAAAAACATGGTCCAGCAAGTCACGTGACACTCCAACAAAAGTCAACACTCATGGAAAAAATTTCAGTCGATGGATACTATCTGAAAATTACCAAAATATGGAGATTTCCACATTGGATAAGTCGTGAGATTCATAAAACCTAAAATTCATACAAATCGATCACAACCCAAGCCTTAATATACTTGAGTAACGTTATCATTTGATCGAAACGTTGACATTACGACCGTGTAATTTGATCCCCAAAACAGTCCGCCACTTGAACAACGGGTCACCACCACGGATCACCATTCCTTATTCCGCCTAAAAATTCGAGGTTTTGAGTTATGAACACTAATAACTGAGGAAAATAGAAGGCGAAGAATTATTCCAAGTCACCTGTGACGAGAGATTCGAAATATGATGACGCGAAACGTCGTTGGCAACGGATCACCATGATTTTCCTAGAAAGAAAACACTGGAATAAGTTATAACTAATTGTACTTAGATGGTGATCCGTTGCTAAATCGCATAATATTCCACTTCTTAACAAATAGTGGTATTTTTTACATCAAAAATAAATTGTTCTTCATCACGATATATATTTCGTTTGGAAAAGACATTGTTTTCGATGATCTTTTTGATGTCTTCGCATGGTGACCCGTTGGGGTTGCTGTGGCAAAGCGTCGAGCGTATCCCCAAAAATCACTTTTTTCCAAATTCTCCAATATAAAATTGTATTATTTCCCGTAAGGGAAATAACCAAGTCGGCTATTATAAAATAATATAATTATTTTAAGTTTCCCATAAAATCCTGTCAAGATACAGGCTATGAGAAAACCACAAGAAAAAGAGAAAAACACAGGGTACCCAAATCTAAAACAAAAGAACATTAAAAGGGCTTATATGTTTATCACAAAAGGTAGTATACTAAAAAATATCACTAATTTCGATTGAAACAATTCCCCACTACATTTGATGGGGGAAAAGATACGTTTAATAAGTAAGTTGATGATATTATGTTGCCATATGTGAACCCTAGTCTTTAACCTTAGATAGAGTACTAAAATGACGTGTTTTAGAGAATACTGAGAACTGATCCTACTGCACCATAGTTACTTCGCGAATCATCGCAAGTGGTTTACTAGTTCCTTAGACCTAACTGAACTGAAATGACAGCCTAGACTTTTTGTGCCGTAAGTTTTTTTTATTTCCACGACGTTTATAGGCAAGCAAAGTGAAATTCTTGGTCAATAATGTCAATATCGCATTTCATGTGTGTTAGGTCTTACAGCCTCGTATATCTATACAAACACACCACCCACAAATCCAAATGTCTCTAACTAAAGTGAAATAGACTTAACCTTCTTGAAAAAGACTCACTTCAACTGCAACCTGCTTACCTTGTATTCAGTGTTATCATTTGTTCAGACTTATAGGTATGTCGAATTGACTGTTTAATATGGCACAGAAATGGACACATCCTTCACCTTGCAGTTTCGATTTTTTTAATGAACAAAGGAAAGCCTCACAACTTCATCATTTTCAAAGGACATATTCACTAACATGCATCATTAACTGCTATAGCTTAAACTCCTAACATGTTGTTTACAGTACGTACACCACAATATGTGTAAACTACAATCATTGCCAAAAAGAGTTGGTCCGATGTGAAAATGTTAGGGACTCATTATATAATGCACTTTGTGATTGTATATGTGCATCCCCCGCCCCCCTTATCAATGTTGATGGGTGCTTTAGAGTGTGCTTGACTGAGTTTAGGCTGGTAGGTGCACTCCAACATTGAAAGGGGGGAGGGGGGGCCATAAATAACAGAAAAATGCATTGCGCGCGCTATAATGACAAATCGTGCCAACCGTTCTGGCAATGATTGTAGTTAAATCTTCTAATAATTCTCTACGGTGTAGAATCTCGAAAACTGTTTTAAACAATCAGAACGATTTGTTCATTTGTGGTATTTATATTCCTCCAGAAAATTCCAAATATTTTAACACGGAAATTTTTGACAATCTTGAAAATAACATTGATACCTTTTCGAAAAAAGGGAATGTCATTCTCTTAGGCGATTTTAATGCGCGAACTGGTAAAGATACAGATATAGTTTGTAAGGATGGTAATAATTTTATTCAAAATGATTGTAGTGAATTATCATTAGATCCTTCTTCCAGGAATTCTTTCGATAGCAAAATCAATTCCCATGGAAAAAAACTATTAGACATCTGCAAACTGTTTGATTTGAAAATTCTTAATGGAAGAACCAGTGGTGATTCTCTTGGAAAAGCAACTTTTCATGGCAAAAATGGCGTAAGCACGATTGACTACATCATCACAGATCAGCAATTTTTTAAAAGAGTACCCTATTTTATAGTAGAGAAACCTACTTTTCTATCTGATCACAGTCCGATTAGTACATGGATACAAACATCTTTAGACTTTTCTTCTACCGGCAATACATCACTAAAGAATTTAAATTCACTTAAAACGTTATCTCCTCAATTTATTTGGACTTCAGAATCTGAAGAACCATTTAAAAGCGCAATGAAATCTCGTGAGGTTAAAACTTTAATAGATGAATCTCTCTCCAAAGATTTTCAGGATTTAACTGATGATGAAGCTGTACAATCTTCTATAAAGTCGATCGAAACAATTTTTATTAAAGCTGCAAGCTTGTCTTTAAAACTTAAGCATAGGAAAACAAAAATAAAAAAGAGAAAAATATGTAACAAGAAATGGTTTGATTATGAATGCAAAAAGGCTAGAAAGGAGCTTAGGGAACTTCCGAATCAAAAACATTGGAATCCAACAGATCCCTTCATAAGAAAAGTGTATCATCACAAATTAAACTCCTTTAAAAAATTACTGAAGGTTAAGAAACATAATTTTCGGAATGAAAAACTTAATGAGCTCGAACAAAATTCTCAAAACACAAATTTCTGGAAAGTGTTAAGGTCAGCTAATGAAGATATTCATGAGATTAAAATTCCTCCAATGAGTGAACAACAATGGATTAGTCATTTTAATTCTCTGCACTCGAAAAAAGAAACTACTCAAGAACAACTTACTATTGTCAATAATCTACCTCATATGGAATCTAATTTTACTCAGCTAAATACAGATTTGAATTATCAAATAACAGACAAAGAAATCAAATCGTGTGCTAAATTATTAAAAAATAAAAAAGCAGCATCTTCGGATAAAATAAGAAACAAAATGTTACGCCATAGTCTTGACATCTTATGTCCTGTATACAGAAAACTTTTTAACATAGTTCTGGAATCTGGTATTTTTCCTCAATCATGGTGTGAGAGTTCTCTGACACCAATATTTAAGAACTACAGAGGAATTTGTGTTTCTAGTTGTTTGGGAAAGTTTTTCACCACAATTCTTAATCGAAGACTTATGAAATTTATTCAAAAGCACAATTTACTTCACAACTCTCAGATTGGTTTTATGCCAAAACACAGAACGTCTGACCATATTTTTACTCTACGATGTATTATTGACAAATATGTTACTAACAGAAATGGAGGCAAAATTTATGCTTGCTTCATCGATTTCAAAAAAGCTTTTGATTTGATTTGGCACGAAGGTTTACTATTTAGATTACTTCAATGTAATATAAATGGCAATTTTTATAATCTTATCAAAAACATGTATTCTAAATTAACTTGTTACATCAAGCTAGACTCTAAACGTACTAAATCCTTTGAATATCAACGTGGTGTTCGTCAAGGATGTATCTTGAGTCCTTTACTTTTTAATTTGTATCTTAATGATTTATCAGTTCTACTTGACTCACTTCTCTTTTATATGCCGATTATTTAGTTTTATTATCGACTTCTCAACAAGGTTTGCAGAATTGTATTAATACTGTATCAAAGTTTTGTTCAAAATGGCAAATGTCTGTCAATGAGAAAAAGTCTAAAGTAATGGTCTTTTGCAAAAAAACGACGAAGAAACTTAAACTACAATCTGCTTTCATGTTCAACAACAATTTACTCGATGTACAAGAATACACTTATTTAGGCGTGAAAATAACATCAACCGGAAACTTCTATGCTCATCAAACTCTTCATGCGTTTTTTAAGGTTACGAACACTATTGATTTCAAAAAACTAAAACCGCAACAAGCTAATAAATTGTTTGTTTCATTAATATCTCCGATTCTTACTTATGGTAGTGAAGTTTGGGGTGTTTACGTAAAGCAATATATATATAAAGATGATAATAAAGAACCTTTTACCTCCCGATATCCAGCTATCAATCAATGGTGAATATATATGTATTTATAAATTACTAGAAACATTAAATTCCAGTCGAGGGTACTTAGTGCAGGGTCGCACTAGTTTTACGAAGAGACATGATACAAACTTCTTTGGATAAACCTGGCCACTGTTGTGACGTATTTATTAGTATAAACGTAAAAAGTCACGCCACGCTTAACTGGACACAGCTGTAATAAATTTTGTCGGCTATTAAAATTTTCAGATTAAGAAATGACATTGTGCTGCATTTATTTCACCCATAAAACAATACATAGGCTAAGTCTAATAATCACATATAGACTTACAATTTAGCCTACAATATTTCATGGGTTAAGTAAATTGCACTCTTATTCAAAGTAGCACTGCTCAAAATAGGAATATTTCAATATCCTGTAACAAATTATGTAAATAGAAGCATCCTTGGGGACCAAGGGCAAAAATCGAGGGGGAGGGGAAAGAAAGAGGCATTTCCTTCCCCATAGAAGGTAAACTTATTGTTTTGCCATTTGATTGTTACTGTTTTTACAAAATCGATATTGCAAAATTAGTTTTTATTGTAGTTAGCATTTACAACTTTTTAATGATTGAAAAAGAGCATTATACAAAACATTCATTTTGCTTATAGTCATTGCTAATTTTTCAGGGATTGTATTTAGTCCATTCATTGGTGATGAATTGGTGTCCACATGAAAAAAAAAACTTTGAATTTGTTTATTAATAATATTTGTTGATGTTTTATAAAATGTATTTGATTTTCATAAATTAATTGCATATGTGATTGTTTTGATGTTTTGAATATGCAATGTCTTAAATGTTAACGCCTTATGTGTCGTTTTAAAAGTTTAGGTCGAGAAACGTGTAAAATTGCTTGGGATCTAAAACGGTGACGTCATTGTTTCGTCGCTATGGTAACCCCAATGTAAACAAAACACATACCATTAAAAACTTCAGCCTTTATGTAGTAAGTTGTGGGTGCTTTCATATAAGAATTACAGTCGTTTCAGTATTTAGGTGCTCTCTATATTCCATAGGGCAACTAAAGGTGTCAAGTGGTGAGGGCTTTGAAGCACAGGGAAATTGTGTGGTAAAGAAAACAAGTACAGTCAGTGAGTTTCTATAACTAATTAGTATTCTCTATATAAAGCATACTAATAAAGTATTTTAATTTGCTTTATTCAAAAGACTATTAGTATGCTCTATATAGAGAATACTGATTAGTTATAGAAACTCACTGGCGATACTGTTTTCTTTATACAACAATTTCCCTACATTTCAAAACCCCCACTATTTGACATCTTTAGTTATTTGTGGAACACAGAGCATCAACATACCAAGTGCTGATAATCATTTCGCATTTTCTCTGTGTTCAATGACCAACGTAAAAACATTGTAAATGAAATTTTAACATTGATAGACGTACATGCACCAGCCCCCCCCCCCCCCCCCCCCAATTATTGACCTGTCCCTTAAATACTTTTCTTTGGAATTTGAGAGTAGGAGTTTGAACATGTCAGATATACATTTTGAGCTTCATGAAATACTCTGTCCTATTCTATCTTCATCAAAGTGAGCTTTCAGATACAGGTAGGCATTAGAGGCTTGGGAAGGTTCAATGTCATCAGTGTGAGGGGTATGTCTTTCACACTCCTTACGGAAATCTTCATTTAAATAATCTTCAGTTCCATTTAGGACGTCTGACATTTCAGCCACTTCTTTCAGCTGATCCTCTGAAACTTGAAGACCACACTTTTCACTTCCATATTCATCTGGACAATTATATATATGGTCTGGGACTCCAGTAGGAAGTTCTTTTTTTGTTTGTTTTCTGATACGATGACTGTTCCATACAGACTCTCGGAAAACATCAAGCTCCTTCTGAAGAACGGGTATGTATACATATGCGAGCAAACATCTGAAAAAAATGAGTACATGAGTGTATCATTGATAACTAGTAAACCTAATTTTCATAGGGGGATATAGAGACCATACCCTTTTATTATGTTTAAATTTCGGCTTCGTTATTTTTTTTTTCCTCGTTCCGATGCAAAACGCAGTCTGGTAGCTAAAGCGCATGCGTGAAGATACAAAGGCGCATGCGTCGAGAGTTATATACTCCATGATCGCTTTCCCTCATGTTTCTTCACTTGAGAAGTACAAAGCGACTATACGCCATTTAAAACCATGAAGTGTATACGTAAATAAGCTTCAAAAGCACATGGTCATCATGGCGGTCTGCAAGATGTCCCGCGATTCAAGGGTTAATATGATTTCTAGTACGCTACACAAATGCACACACTGTTCGCAATATACCCAGACTAAAAGATGCCGAGCGTTTCCGGAACGGGTTTGTCCACGAACTTTACGAGAGATCAATTTAAGCTTATGAGCGAACTGATGACTAGAATGAACCTTTCATCGAAGATCATGCTACATCAAAGCCTATCGTTCTAAATAATCATCTGTGAGGTCTGTGAGGTGCTATGAATCACAAGTCTTGGAAGGGGATTTATTAACCTTAGATCAAGATGCTTTAGCTGAGCAGTTATTATTACAAAACACATCAACTGAACACACAAGAAAAGAACGTTCAAATTTGTTATGTATCCTTCAATATTCCTCGGTCATGTTTATCTACAAATTAAAACCATTTTAACTTTATCCTTTGTGTGTTTCTTCATTGATTTATTCAGTGTTACAACAACGCCAGAGTTAATTTTAAAAGTCTTTGTCTAGAAGAAATAATTTGAAGTGATAATTTCGACTTAAGCACCTTTGTTATCAAGAAACGATGTCAATCTCTTTAGTGATTATATTACACGCCAAGTAAGCATTTATAATTATATTATTGACCTTAGAGGTCAACATTGAAGTTCACAGGGATCCCGACACATACAGCGGTATTCATATTCACTTAGCTTCTCAGCTGCTCAGCCTGAAAGTGCCTGGGCTCACGCAGTCATGCGTCTTGTTTAAAGATGGATTGTTGTTTAGATTATTTGCTCATTAACATACCATATTAGGTTAAAAAGTTGTGAAAATGGAATCTAAAACATAAAGCACAGTCTTACTGATGTAACACTTTAGTACAAGTTCATATGAATTATGTAAATCACATCCCATCCCAATTAGCTACCTGTCTGTTTCATTACTTGAGTCATACTCTCCATTCTCTATCAGAGATGATATTGTTTTTTGAAGAACTTCTCCATCCTTTCCAAAAGTTCTCTCCACCAACGTTCTATCTTATTTTGTGTTGAGGGACCATACAAACCACTTTCAGTTGGATCTTCTAGATCTCCATAATTTCCACGCAGAAAACAATGCATAGTAGCCATGATTCCAGTCTCTGTTCCTCTATCTACCCGGATGTTTTGTGGTAAGACTAAAATAGAATAAAAAAATAAATGTAATTTGACCTATTTTATAAAATTATGCAACAACTCTGTCTCATCTTACCTCTTGTCTCATACAGGTAATCTAGGTAAAATCTACCTATGATTTTAGGATCATTGTTGGTGGTCCAGATTCTTAAAAATTGTATTCTTGCACTGTAAGTGTCTTGTGCACCATATATACATAGTGGAAACATCCATTTTTGGTAGCACACATCTTGTCATGACCATCAAGATGTCAATCATCAAATAGAAAAGGAATTAATTTTGAACCAAATCTGTAATTGTTATCATAAAGAAAATAGATAGTCTACAATAAGCAAATGGTCTGTATTTCTGAAACTATAAAGGTAGCTCAAACGCAACCTAGTCTTTACCAGGCATCCTGTCCACAAAGCATTTATTAACCAAAGCAGACCTTATTTATGCATGATAAAAATATCCTCTTTAAATATATACATCAAGTTAAACCCAGTCGTTATCAGTTTGAACTTACGTTTGATAAAAATGTTTTTATTCGTTTTGGCCTTTTAGGTTTTCCAACACCTCCCCTATCCTCTAGTCCTTGTGGATTTACTTCAGTCATGACGTTGTACACAAGATTTCTAGGAACATTGAACCCATGTACTTCCCGGATCTTCTTATGTAGAGATCTATAGCCAAGTGTTTCCCTGGACCTTCCATTTTCCTTTTCGACAACCAGTTTGACTGTTTCATCGTCTATGCTGTAGTCGATATATTTGATGTTGAAATGTTGTAACCGACGAGTCAGTGTTCACATGCTCCACGAGTATTGACTATAGCGAGTTTCGACCAAGCTTAAACTCTCACGCTTGTAGAGATTCTGGCGAACGTATTTAGCAAGATCATTCATTAGATGAACATCTTCCCTCCATTCGTTGTTCCGTATCCTGGATGCCATTTTACATGTAAGAATCGTTGTACAAACAATAAAAATGCTGCGATCAACGCACGTGGAACATGTAAACATAGCGCCTGTGAGGCATAATGGTCTATGGCCCTAATGGCTATGGCCTCGCTGGGCCACGTGGAGGTTTTTTTTTCCTGAGAAAAAACACATTAAAAAAGAAAATCAATTATATCAAAAAAGAAAAAAAAAGGGAACAAAAGAAAATCAATTTTATCAAAAAAGAAAAGAAAAGCAGACAAAAAGAAGAAAAGGAAAGGAAAGGAAAAAGAAGAGAAAAGAAAAGAAAAGAAAAAAATTATAAGAAAAAGAATAAAAACGAAAAATCAGAAATGAGATAAAATCCAAATTTTTTGCGAATATAGTCAAAATTTGCTATGACCTTAAGGGGTCCTCATCGTGGGACCCTTACCTGGGACCATTTGTTTTACGTAGTTCCCTACCTAGGACCTTTTTTTACGTAGGCCCTTACGTGGGCCCATTGCCTTACGTGGTTCCCTTACGTGGTTCCATTTTCCTTACCTGGTACCTTACGTGGTTCCCCAAAGGTATTTCTTATAAAACGTACAGAGTAGGAGGTTTTATGTATAGTATAAAGAACGAGAGAGAGTGTTTTATCGGATATAAAGATCCGAGCCGTAGGCGAGGATCTTTATACCGATAAAACACGATCTTGAGTTCTTTATACGGCTTAAAAAACTCCAACACATATTAGAGTAGTTCTCTAAAAGAAATTCAAAAATATCTTCATTTATCTTGGAGAAAATCGAGGTTAAAGTTGATGCAAATTAGGCCGAATCTTTATCAGATATAAAGACACTCGTCACGGTGGCGATTTTCATTGTGTTTGCCTTATGAATTATTAATGAGTTTTTTAAGGGGTGTTTTGGATGCCATAAAGCCAACCAATTATTTTTATATACTACTTAATGCATAGAGGACCTCTTCCTTTCTATCTCAGTGAGTTATTTTTCACACGTATTTATTTTCTTCTTAGTTATATTCTAATGCCAAAAACGTCGAGGCACCTATTGTATGATAAATTTATTATAAAACATACAAGATAGGTGGTTTGAAAGTGTGTCATTGATGTGTTTACGATATAAATTACAATGAAATACCACCTATGGTATAGAGGACTACTTCCTCTTTACATCAGTAGTGTATTTATCAAAAAATTTGCCTTTCTTTGTTATTTTCTATTCAAAAAGACGTAGAGAAAATAACAAAGAAAGCTTCAACACTTTCATTGTTTTCTCCCTCGACAGCAACAGCTTCAACACTTTCATTGTCTTCTCCCTCGACAGCAACAACTTCAACACTTTCATTATCTTTGCCCTCGTTATGCTCTGCAGCATCTCCATTGCCTATAGCCACATCGCCTCTTTTACATAGCTTTTCCCTGACGACTGACAGTGGCAATTCGTCTTCAACATCTGTGGAGGCATTTCCTTGTTTGAATAGAACAACACTGCCATTCTCATCTACCTCATCTACCTCATCTGTCTCATCTGCCTCACCCACTACATCATCACAACACTCATCCTCATCTACATTCTCAACTTCATTAGCATTACTTTCTTCGTTACATTTGTCATATTCAGCCTCTACATCACTTTTCTTTCTGTTTTCTAAATCACCTACTCCTTCACTCTAGCCATCTTTACATACACTTTCAACTTCATTGACTACATCATCAACAGCTCTAGCTACACACCCAACATCAGTGCTCTCTTGAGGCAAATTGACATCATTGACTATTGTGTCAAATGTAGGAATGTCAAGTACTGAGTCTGGGATGTCTGGGCAATCTGACTCTTCTTCCTTTTCTTCTTCAAACATCCAATTAGCACCCGTCTGAGCCCAATTATCTCGTGTGAGAGGTCGTCGTAGCCACTCCTCCATTTCACGCATTTCTGGATCATCATCATCACTCACTTTACTTATCTGTATGACTATCGGAAGCTGTTGCTCATAGAACATCTCATCATCAAAAACTGCAATTAAATAGCATAATAATGCTATTCGGAAGTGGAAATAAAGATAGTAGTGCTTAAACAGCTCTTACCTTGGGGCATAAAGCCATCTCCTGAAACAAGAGGCTCGTCTGTCGGAGTAGTTATTGGTTTTATGGTGATCTCTTTATTTCTTTCTCTTGAAAGTTTTTGAAAAAAGAGAGAAGTTGTATTGAATGCGGCTTCCAGCACAATCTCAAAGGCATTTAGCCTATTGTATTTTGCATTCTTATACGATTGTCTTAACTGTTCTAATTCTGCAGCTAATTGATAGAGACTAGGGTCTTTATAGCGTTTAACTGTTTTGGTTTTTGTCGAGGAACATGGTACTATTGGAATCTCAAGGGTTGTTACTTTAGCAGATTTCCGTTTCTTAAGAGGACTTGGTCTTTTGACAATCTTTCCAGATCTAGTCTTAGTCATTTCTAAGAACAAACAACACACTCAGTTTTTTTCTTCATATTTATTTATAATCTTAGACATGCTCAGGTACGTTTTTGGCGCATGCGCAGAGGTGCTCTGCACCCCTGACCCCCCCCGACCCCCTCTTATCAACATGTATCATATTGCTCACTAGCTTCCATTTGGCCTTTTTTAAACTGAAATTGGCTAAATAGTTCTTGATTTATTACAAAGATACCATTGCACATGCGCAGTATAAGGTGCAGCACCCCCCTAGTCCTCACGTTTTATTGCACATTTAAGAAGTTATCAAATGCCTTTGGTTTGGTGTACATCGATGTAATCCTTGAGAAGTTATAAATCCTTAAAGGAAAATGGTGGGGCATTACAGGTTAAAAGGCGACCTTTAAATTATATTTAAGATTTATTATTTATTCTAAGGCCTAAAAGATGTCATATCAGATGGTGTACTTTTAATCACATGCCAAACTAATTTACTTAAAACGAACGATGCTGGTCATATTTTGTTTTCAGTTAACTGAGCTTATTAAAAGTATGGTGTTTGATCTAGGTCTAAATTGAATGATTTCATTTAAATTCAAATTGTATTATGGTAAGCCAAAAATACAGGCGAATGGAAAATATTTTTACATATATAAAATTGAAGTTATACTTTTTAAAGTTTATTGATGCGCAAATGTGTTATTATTGAAATAGAATTTTAGATCAATAAAATGTTGCTATTCAGAAAATCAAAACGTTGTTTCATCAGTTTCTTTACGACTTGTGTAAAGAGAGTAAACGTCATTCATACGACCCTTTACGCATGTTTCAGTTGCCGTATATGCAGAATTTCATCTCTTTTACGGAACCGTAAAGGCCGTAAAAACAGTTTTGCGGAACTTTTCTCAAGCGTAAATAGTCGTAAAGTGTTCTGTATGTTGTTTCATCAGTTTCTTTACGACTTGTGTAAAGAGAGTAAACGTCATTTATACGACCCTTTACGCATGTTTCAGTTGCCGTATATGCAGAATTTCATCTCTTTTACGGAATCGTAAAGGCCGTAAAAAACAGTTTTACGGACCTTTTACTTTGGAGTAAAGAGTCGTAAAGTGTCTCTCTAACGCTCTTTAACGCTTACAGTAAAGGGGCCGTAAAGAAGGTTTTTGCGCTAACGTAAATATCAGCGTAAAGACAAATAAAATATCTCTTTACGGTACCTTTATGGCTCAATTACGGTTGCGTAAATTTAGATTTTCATGCTGTGAATACTTCTGGCAAAGAACATAACTCTTGTAAAGTTACCAGTTTACAGCTACGATCTGAATCCTATCGAGATGGCATTTGGTATTGCCAAATCTTTTGCAAGACAGACCCCAAGCGCTCTTGAGGACAATTCTATGTTGGCAATCATGGATGCATTTTTACAAATTGATATCGTTCTGATTAGAAAATTTTACCACAAAGCATGGAAAATTTTGCGCTAGATAGTTTATAATTTTTCAAAGAAGAATATTAAATGAGATTAAAAATGATCTATAGCTGTGGTGTGGACAGCTCTTTAATGAATGGAATTAAGTTTTCTAATAATGATTACAACTATAATTAAAAATAAATTTCATACAAAATGCTCAGTAAGTTATAATTATAGGGATTTTAATTGTTTCTTTTAATCAATAAGCAAAGATCAGATAGACATTGGCATTGTCCCTGCCAAGCATCCTTATCTCTCAAATCAAATTTCTAGAGCAGTCCATACAATTGCAATAGTAAAGAATTGCAATTGCAATCTTGCAACAGGGAATTAGTTAATAGTCATTTTTCAAAGTTTTCTTGGGTTTTGTTGTAAATTTTTCATTCAAACTTTGATTTAATTGCACTGCAATCTTTCTGGAATGTGTTATGTTCAATTGGGCAGCTAGTCTTTAATTAGTGAAATAAAAATATTTTCATTTACCTTTCTCTATACTTTAATACTGACAACAAATCTATTCAATAGACAGAACATCAGGGATATGATTTCAGACATAAATGCTCAGAAAGAGCAAGTGAAAACCGATGGGATTACAGATTTACAAGAATAAATTAGTGGAAAAGTGGAAAAGAGCAACAAAGTTATTTGTACTTAATCAAATCGTGTGAAGGTTAGTAGATGATTAAACATCCCTTTATGGTTACAAGTTTCATATGGTTTTATATTACTCTCAGCATTATCATATTCCACATGTAAACATATGTATATTAACAAAGTCAAACATCAGAGCCAAACAAAGAGAGAGTTCAACTGTCATTGATCATGTCAGTGTAAAGACTTGTCACTTAAAATTTTGGACAAAATGGTTCTGATCAAAGTTTCTGCTACAAAATAAACAATTTTAGCCCTGCAGGCATAATAATTCAAGAGTTAGAGTGATGGCACTTAAACCATGAAATAGGTATTAGTCTAATGTGCCATTTGCCATTAAATTGTCCAGTTTTTTTTTCTGAGAGAAAATAGCACTTGTGATAAGGAAAGAAGAATTCAGTGATGAACAGCAGCATGTTATTGATGTGTTTGACTTAAAGGTATTTTTTTTTAATGACTTTATGGTCCATGAATGCTTAACACATAAAATATACAAACAGATGTAACATATATTTATTTGTCTATTTTGTTTAGTGTAAAGAATGGGGCTTTCTGTTAAGACATGTATTTGGACCTACCCTTGGTACTGGAGATTATGGCCACATGGTTGTGGACCATGCATCAATGCTTCTATGCCGGCATAGATCAATTAGGCAAGATGTCAAATCAGGGCTTTGAGGCCAACCACAAAGTTCATCGCCAGTTGTATGCCCAAGCAACATCACATCACTTGATGCTTCTGGAGTAGCTAAATCTTGTGAGTTCACTTCTGATGTTCAAAATTAATGAACTAGCTCTTACAGATTATGTGTGTTGATTTAATTTTAGTTTAAAAAATCATTTTTTATGTTTAGTAAACCAAATGATAACCCATCAGTACAGTGAAATGCTGCTCTTTCAAAGATTCGAAAAGCAATTTACTCAGTAGAAATGGGTAAGTATTCAAGTCAGTTGTCCAGTTTGCAACTATCAACATCTAGTGTAAAGCAGTCTACAGGGTCTTGTGATGATTTGCAAATCTGTTTCTCCCCATCCAGGCAACACGTGGCCAACTTTCAAGGGTTAACTTGCCTCCAGTGTTCTATAGTAGTGAAGACCAAATGAAGGTTATCAATGTTAAACCTGACACTCCCACTGATCCTTATAGCTTGAATAGTTGGCCATCAAAGAATGTAGTTGAGAAAGCAATGAAGTTATTACGTCAAGATGGTGTTGTCAACCACTGCATTGATTTAGGGGCTTTTGGAAAGCTACAGTTGTCTTGAAGTATGTGATGCTTATTGAAAGGTATCAGAGCTTCAAATGAAAGTTAAAGACGAACTGGCTTGGGTTAAAAAAATGATCAAATTAAGAATGTACTGCTTGAATTGAGACCCAACAAAGAATTTCTGAGATATGGAAACATTTTCATGGATGCTGCCGATTTCAGTAACCTTGCCTGTGAAAGATACTTAGATGGCTACACTATAGATATCTCCTGTTTGACTTTCTTAGAAGCAAATAAGCCAAGCAATGGTGTAATGATCTATCTACCAAGCTACACTCCGATTTGGGCAACCTGTGGAGAAGAGTTCCTAAAGAAAAAAATATATACACCAAATCGAAATGTTGCAGCAAATTGTGTTTCCACTTTTGTGTTTCCAGCTGAACACGAGGCTAGTCAGTCCGGAACAATAGTTATTCAAATTTGGCGCCATATTTCGATTCGGTCAATTCCTACAAGTTTTTTCCAGTGAATGTTGACAAAGCTCATTGGGGACTCTTATATGTGGATGTGGTGGCTCTACTATGATGGTGGAATTCAGTTGCCTCCACCCAGAAATATCTATCAAGTAGTAAGGAATGTCATGGCTGTCCTCAAAACATGTTATCCAACTTGCAAAGTCCTATCTACTGGCAACTGGGTAAGAACAAACTACAAAGAATTTGGCATGCAGGAATTTGGAAAAAGAAATAGACAGTTACTGTAAATAAATATATAGACAACCATGCTAAGGGAAATAACGACATTAGCTCACAATAAGTCAATTTCTTTTTTCTTTTTGTCAAGCATGTATATCATGAGCCTCGTGCTCGGGAGATTGGGCAACCACTCCCTATATTATTGACGTTAAATAAATTATCTTATCTTATCTTATCTTCTCAATCACAAGTCAACATATGCTTTACAAGGGAGCTATTTGTGGTTAACACTATTACTTATTCACTCTTATGTCTGTCCTTTATGGAATACGAAATAGAATGTAACAAATGATAAGACCTGAGTGCTCTTACACCAAAGCGAAAGTGTTTGCAAAAAAATATGATTTTTAGTACTTTTATACAATCAAAATGTACAGAGAGTGCAATTATTACACAGATTACAGTGAGGGGCACTTAACTTATAAAACAAAACCTAATAGAGAAATATACTAATTGCAGCACTTTATAAGTGAGAAGAACTTAGTCCTCACTAAAGCGAAAAAAATATGATTATTGTAAGTACTTTTAATGTAATTTCATACAATCAAAATATGAAAGTTAGTTGCGTGATGTAGTGCCCAACAGCTGAGCGACCGCTGGTTATCCAAAATCCCGATGAACGTACTTCCGCTAACGTCCTCCCACGACCTTGGTGGCTTGTCCTCTCGTGAAAGTGACGAATCACAAGGTCAGTGACGTGTCCTTTCTTGGGAAGTATTGCTGGATGTCGTGCTTCGTACTCCAGAGTGTTGGCATTAGTGAGCCGACCGCCAACACGTAGAATTCCGTCTTGGTCCAAGAAGGGATCAAGTGGCAGGATTGCGCTTCCCACTTTCACTTTGATGTTATTTCGAAGGGAGGTTATCTCATCTGTGAAATGCCTTGCTTGAACATCTTTTACGATTTCCCTTTCCGCTCTGTGCAGTGCCGCGACATCGATGCTGGCAGACGAGGACACTGGAGTAGATTTCTCTTTGAATTTTCTTTGCACTTTCATGCACGCTGCTATAGCCTTTTTTGCCTTATGCCAGCTTGAGAAACGCTTTACACAATGCTCGAGGTCGAATCGCTCCTTTGTTTCTATCTTGTGACTGGACACTTTCTTGACTTCAGGGTCATCTGGAGAAATGTCACTAACTACAGGGTGTTGATTTAGTTCATCGGCTCTATCCCACAGGAAAGCTGGACCATTCCACCACCTTTTATCGTTAATCAGCTCTTGCGCAGTAAGACCACGGGAGGCTTCGTCTGCTGGATTTTCTGCAGAGGCGACGTATCTCCATTGTGATGGCGAAGTCATGTCGTGAATTTGCTGGACCCTGTTGGCTACGTAGGTATGAAAACGCCTTGCATCGTTAGAAATGTATCCAAGAACTACCTTACTGTCAGTGTAGAAATATTCATTGATGTCATCATATTTCAATTCTTTCTTCAGAAAGGTGCTTATTCTCACGGACATCAGGGCGGCAGCAAGCTCTAGTCGAGGTACTGTTACTGGTTTTAATGGGGTGACTCGTGACTTTGCCATGACAAGGCAGCAGTGAACCTTGTCTTCCGTATTCATCATGTGTAAGTATGAGCACTGTCCATAGCCACACAAGCAGGCATCGGAGAAGTTATGTAATTCAACAGACCGTAGCTCTCCGAAGTCAGCTGGCTTGTAGCAGCGAGGGATTGTAAGCTCCGACAAGTGTGCAAGGTCTTCGTTCCATCTTTGCCAGTCGACGTACAGTGGGTCTGGTAGTCGTTCATCCCATCCTATCCCATCCTTGCAGAGCTGCTGTAAAATCAGTTTTCCTTTGAGAACGAAGGGGGACACCAAACCAAGTGGATCGAAGACGGAACTCACCGTAGACAAAATAGATCTCCGGGTCAAAGGCTTATTCCTTGGCTCAATTTTGAATTGGAAGCGGTCGGCTTCCACTTGCCATTGAACACCTAACGCTCTTTCTACAGGTAGGGCTTCTTGGGGTGGTATACTCCATGATGCGGGATATACCACACCTTGTCGTTGTCGATATTAATCTGGTCTTCAGGAACCTTCTCTGCATAGCCCTTTTCGATGAGATCTGCCATGAACTGAGTATAGCGCTCTTTATAAGTTGGATCTGCGGTCATGCGTTTTTTGAGACCACCAAGTCGTTTTGCAGCAGCCTGTCGGTTGTTAGGTAAGTTGCGCGATTCTTCCTTGAATGGTAGAGGCATTTCATAGTGGCCGCTATCATCGATTGTTACGTTCTCTTCAAGTACTGTAATGAATTTTCTTTCATCGTGCGAAAGAGATTTTTCTGCGTTGTTGCAGTTTTCGATGAAATCCAGCTCGAACATCCTCTCGACTTGTTGGGGGGACACCATTTCTTCTTTCGTCTAGGTCTTAAACGCGAAGCGACATTTACTGCGGTCGACCCGCGAGTGAGCAATTACTGAGTGATCAACCGAGCCGATGATACCCCAACCCAGGGCTGTTCTTTGACCATACGGATCGTCGTCTCTACCGGGAATGACGTCAAGTGGTTTAATGGCACGTGTGCAGTTGGATCCGATAAGAAGGCCAACCTCAATGTCTTCTTTATAGGGCATCAGCTCGCAGGCAAGGCTCTCTAGGTGCGGCCATTTTAGTGCTGTTTCTGGTCTGGGAATCTGAGTGCGTCTTGCTGGTATGTCGTCCCGAGAATACGCACAGGGTAACCTTATCGCTGTGGTTTCATTCAGACCTCGGACCACAAGCCCATCGACTTTCTTGCAGTCTATTATTCTTTCTTCCAAAATAGTTGAGAGTTTAAGTTCGATGTCAGGGGCGTTAAGAGACAGTTTATCCATTACTGAAGTTTTGACGAAGCATGCGTCAGACTGATCATCGAGCAGCACATAGACGAGAAGCTTTTCTTCGGGATTTTCTTCATGATTCAGCCAAACTGGAACTATGAGAGATGTTACTTCACCGGGACACTTTTCATTTGAATCCTGCGTTGAACTCTCGATGCGATGAGCACGGGATGAATCAGGTGGCTTGCTGTCCGTATTTTGCTGAGCGCTGCGGGAGGTGAAGGCATCATCGTGTAAGGATGTTGGATGGGGCCCCTGACAGATTTGACATGTCTGTTTTCGTTTACATTCCTTGTTTTTGTGGCCCCATCTTAAGCAACTCAAACAACGACTGTTCTTTATGACAAATTCCTTCCGTTTAGGTTGAGGCAGATCGAGAAATTTCTCACAGGATTCTAGGTAGTGTTCTTCATTGCACATTGGACAGGAAGGTTTTCTTTCGGGTTTCTTAACTTCGACTGAGGGTTGCTCGACATTGGTCCTGAAAGCTCCAACACCTCTGGCAGCCGGTGGTCTAGTGCGCTTTCGTTGCGATTCTGTGTTGTCTTCCTGATCTTCCTTAACTTTGATTGCCCGGTGAGAGATGATTGGATTACAGGCTATTCTTGCTTCCTTTTCTACGAACTTGCAGAACTCAGAAAAGGGCGGGTAGCTGGAGCCTTCGTTAGCAGTATCGTGTAAAAGATTGGCTGTATGACATCCGGTCAACCATCCGTCTACTACTCGTCCCCATCTGTTCAACATATAACTAGGCAGCTTGCGTATCATCTTTTGATTCTCCTCGGGGTCGTTAAGACTGCTGAGAAAGGAGATTGTTCTCATTGCTGAGTGTTTGATTCAAAAAGTCTGAAAATTTGCGCAGGCCTTCTCCGTCGTTCGCCTTTCAATCTCAAAACCTATGGTTATCGCTGCTTCTCTGTCTCTGCTCCTGTTTTGTGGAACTCACTTCCATCGTCTATCCGTGGTATTGACAGTCTCTCGTCTTTCAAGAAAGAACTTAAAACTCATTTATTTAAGTTAGCTTTTGATTTATGATTGTATATATTTTTTGTTTTGTTTTGTTTACAGCGCCTAGAACAGACCTGTATAAGCGCTATATAAGAACATATTATTATTATTATTATTATTATTATTATTATTATTATTATTATTATCTTCGGCCATTCGTTGATTTTTCGTTTGTATGCATCGGCAACTAAAAACGGGTTACATATCTTTCTTGTAACACTGCCTTAGCTTCGTTGTAAGCTTGCTCGTTGTCTTGATTGACGTAGCCCTTAATGGCTTCCTTTGTTTCACCTGCTGTATATTTAAGATATTTAAGTATAGACGTTCAGACGCTTTCTTGGTCTGTCCTTCAACAATAGTTTCAAACGATTTCAGCCAGGAAGGATAGTGCAGCAAGTCCCCCCTAAAGACCTCTGGCTCGGGTAGCGGCAACGAGTCTCTGATGCGTCTTTCAATAAGCAGATCTGTGAGTTTTGCTAAGGTGTCTTCTTGGGAACCCTTGGCCGGTGACGTTTCGGTGTGGACTGGAGGGAATGAGCTGCCAGACAAATTCCTTTGCGGGTAAACAGAGTGCTGTAAATTTGGTTGCTGTGTTTCCATGGAAAATATATTTCCGTCGAACTCGTTGCTTAATGAACTTGGGCCGGGAGGTTGCATGGAAATGTAAGGATTGGCATAGCTTGATGACATCGGAATGAGCGGCTCCGGCGCAATAGTTGAGAACTCCAACGGTGAGTCTAGGATGTGTTGTCGGTCAAACGTACTCTTTGCAGGAGTGGACAGGACAAAAGGATTTGTAGACGAAATAACGTTGGGTTTGAATGGATTGGATGAAGGAGTCGCAGTCTTGCCTTCAAACTGGCTGACAGTCACGCGTTTATTGCTAGGCGTTTGGGTCACAAGGTTATTATTTACCGTGACAGTTTGGTGGGTGGATGGCGTTACGTTCGGGCCAACTTTATTTGCTTGCGTTACAGGAAGTGGAGTGACGGTACGTTGCGTGACAGAGATTGGTGTGACAGGAAGTGACGTGACTGGATTCGTTTACGATGGGAGGTCAGCATGTAACATTAAATGCGAGACGTTCTCGGTTAGTGGTTAGTAGTTTACGCTTTGTTCTCTAGAGCTCTCCATCCTGATCCTTTCATTGCACGATTCCGGGAGGCGGAATCTCTCTAAGTTTTCAACAGACTTTCTAATCTCGGTAAAGCGTTTGTTTACTACCTTTAAAACGTCACTGTTTTCCTTGTCTACGTCGTTGAATTCATGAATCACTTCGTGGACTCGTGACTCCTTATTAGTTTCCAGAAATTCATAAAATCTTTCGAATGACGACACGATGATATCGAAGCGAGTTTCGAGGAATGATCACTCATTTCGAAGGATTTCTGATTCATCAGAATCTGCGATAGTATTCCGTACTTTGTTCAGTTGTTTGCGCCATTCACGGATGGCACCACGATAAGTTCGCTCTAAAAGCTTTTCCTTAAATTCTGATCCCTTTTCAGTCATTGTCCTCGGTCGTTGATCCATTTACTAGTTCATTTACGGTGCAGTTGGCTAAGCGAGAGAGTTTTTACTGTAATGGCTGGAGTTTCACGACGATACGATGGCTAGGTCACGTTGTTATTAATAACTCCGATTTCGCCGTTGATAGTAATACGTTGATAGAGGGAAAGTTTTGCAACTGAGACTCGAGCGATACGTTTCTTTATTATGAGCCATGTAAAAACTGAAATTAATATAAATGACTATCTAAATGTGGTGATTACAATAATAATATTCTTAACGTAGATTTTACAATCAAGTGGGCTATGCATTTATACATTCGTATACAGTAAAATAACAATGTAGATCAATAAACAAATGAAACTTACAATTATAATAAACAACTAACAACACTGCACCATTTTAAAGTGGAAAACCCCATTTTAAAGTGGAAAATACAATCAGTCTGACCTCTGTCTAGGACAGTCCACGAGTTTGACCAATGAGAGAAGGTTTTAAATCAATGCTTTTAGACCTTGAGGACTGTCCTCGGTGTTATCCAATCACAAGTTGATACTCAGAAGACTGTCCAAAAGATAGACCTATGAGAGTACATGATCATCAGACTGTGAAATCATAACTCTGATAAGCCGTGGACTGTTCTCTGTGTTAGCCAATGGAATCACGTTTGTCTGGTTAACACATGTCACCATTAATAGCTATGGATGACAGAACATGTTCCAAACTCCCGGTTATACACTAGCTTAAAATCCTCAATGTATTTCATTTAGTTTATTTGGTTTTTCAAATAATGCAAAGTTAAAGTGTCATTTTGGGTTTTCCATTTTGGCACTCACCAGGAAAATACATAAAGAATTACTTTACGATAAAATGAAACGGCCTCAACAAAATGCATTTCTTTCAAAGTGCAAAATGGCCGCAAAAAGCCTAAAAGTGTACTTTGAAATATTGTTCAAGCAAGCAAATATATTTTGAGTCCGATATCTAATGAACGGGACTGTCCTGGGTGTTATCCAATCACAGTTTCGTACTCAGAGGACAATTCTCACGCTAGACCAATGAGAACAAGTTTTCAACAGACCGTGAAATCATACTCTGATAAGCCGTGAACTGTTCTCTGTGTTAGCCAATGAAATTTCGTTTGTCTGGTTAACACATGTCATCCGTTAATAGCTTTTGATGACAACACAATTATTGCATGAGTGCAACCAAAAACGCGGTTCTTCTATCAACTTTTACAAAATCCGTCGAACTACAATAGAAGTTTGTCACTTTGTATTATTTGCGTTGAGTTCCTCACTTGTCTCTCTTCAGCTCTACAGCTCATCAAAAGCAAAAGAGTTGCTGCTTATTAAAAACTTAACCTGGGAACCATCACAACTAAACTTGAATGAAATGCAATTAAACGTTTGGCGTTGCACTGTGATTTTCGTTCAATACATAAAACTTCATTTCTACGTGTACATTTTCTACGAGAGCTAGATGTCCTGAATGCAAGTTCTTACATCGAGGACTATCCGCACGTTAGACCAATTAGAAAAGCTGATCATCCATTAGCTAAACGTCATCGTCCTCGCACTTCACCCATCTGTCACATTTCTCTAATCGCTAAGTCAAGATCGAACAGAAAAAATTTATTCCACATTGACATAACCTTCATGACCATTACAATTCTTTGAATTTACTTGACGATGCACTTTATTCACTTTAAATACCAGGTCAAAAAATGTAGGTGAGCGAAGTATCTGGTGATTGTGTTTTCGCGATTGTTTATACGTGTTCGACGTGATCACTGCCAATTGAGTGTAATCTTGAAATATTAAAAAGTGGCTGTGCAGTATTTTGAACAACCTCAAAGTTGTCAGTTTGAAAGTTTTGGTCTCTAGAGTTTTAATAATGGTGTGCCAGTCGAGGTCTCGGCCAACTGTCAGCAAGCGTAAATCGCTCGCACAGTCTTGTTAATGAGCGCCTCAAGAGGTCACGGCGCATTAACTTGACCAAGCCACTACAAGCAAATCTCATCCCCAAAGATCACTTTGCTGTTGTTGGTATCGCTAAGATATTCATACGGTTGCTTTTTACTCACCGTTTCCTACTTTTCGGTTCATTTAACGTCTTGATCCATGGTATTCTAGATCGCGACCAAATAACAAGCTACGGCATGGCGAACTACGGTAATCGAATATAATATTCTTGGCGCGAGTTTTTACCGCCACTTGTAAATTTCTTTGTAATACTATACTCCCAGAGGTAGCATCACGTGTAGTCTTGTTATTAGGCAGTTCTCCTTAAAAGTTTCCTTGTTCTGCCCCAGTGTTGACACCAAAGAATCATCAGAGGAAAGAATTAATAATGACTAAAATGTACGCAATACAATATTGAACGGGTTTATTGAAATCACTTAGACTTAGTTATTTGCAAGCTTCATGTATATGACGAGCAACCTAGAAAATTTCCCGCCGCGTTACCAATGTAATCCAATAATTTCAAGATTTTCTACCTGACTGGCCGGCTATGCATTTTTGCTATGACCTCGTGCTTCTTGGCATGTCAAAGACACGTTCAATATTACACATACTAAAGGTGATCTTGGTGTATTAGAGGCTGTTTATAAGGAAGTAAGTTGTTCCTTGAAGCTGGGATAACTCTTTTGCTTTGTGTAACAAAAGGGTTATTCCGCCTAACAGGGGCAACTCGCCTTCACATAATTGGCTCCCTAGTCATGTCGAAACTGATTCATTTGGATAAAGTATATCTTCAGTAGCGGTCTACGGCGAAATCTAATTTAGGCCAATTTGTGATTTTTCTGTCAAAGACGCTTAAAGATCAAAGGGGTCCAAGGGCGCCAAATGACATTGTCAGTTATCCGACCAAAGTTTAAATAATCAAAAAGGAACATTAAAATCTTCCTCACTATCTGCACAAAGGTCGCATGAAAAATATCCCAGAAGAAATTCTGGATAGTTTTTATTCCATAACAAACACCAGGCAGAAATTGTACAACTAGGGATAGCACATTCAGAGCATAAATATACACATTCGTCGGGTAATCAGATTTTATTATTTTGATATGACTTATCCCAGTTTTGTTATAATTGCACATTTCGACACACATTAGTAGGCCGAGCAATATTCAAAATATCCAATGAACGAGAAAATGTTTGGAAGGGAGCAACAGTCAGATGAAGTTTTCAACATATTTACACGTGATTGCATTGATACTTTCTGACACGTATCAATTGACCTAAAAGACCATTTGCTAATAATCGTAGACTCAGTTATAATTTCAGATTGCAACATATTACTAGGCCGAGCAATATGTTCGGTGTTCAAAATATCCAATGAACGAGGAAATATCAATGAACGTTTATATTAACAAGTACACGCTTTCTCTGTAACATGTTTTGTTGACAGAGACAATGTCATTTGGCGCCCTTGGACCCCTTTGATCTGTACGCGTCTTTGACAGAAAAATGTTTTGGTGACATTTCTTGAGGTCAAATATGCGGCGCTCTTCGAACCATTCCGCAGCGCGCCATGGGGACTCAAATTTAAGTAAAATCATCAGCTCTTACTGCGGTTTTCGGTATTGTATCTGGGAACTCTGGCTTTCAAATGCCAACCGCAAATATGCGATTTTACTTCTGTCAATCAAAAATAAAAATCACTATTAAATACGAACAACTGTTCACATCTAAAGATCGTATTTGGTCATTTTGTAGGATTTTAGGAGTTTTTAGTAGTGAGTTTTTGGATGTTTTGTTCTGGTGGGCGGAAGCGAATAACCAAATTCACCAAATTCAAAAATTCACGAAAAGCTCAGTTTTTACTCGGCACATTATTCATAGTAAGACCCCCATAGTAATCCCAGTTAACCTTATTCAATGCTAACGTGTTAGCTATTTTAAAATGAAATGGCAAGGGAGTACTAAAGGAGAAAATGCATGTTCATTCTGATATATATTTTGTTTTTCGATTTCTATATTTTTCGCACCAAAACGTTAACGTTTATAATAGTATTTTGTAGTTAGTTATTATTTTAATAATGGCTCGCAGGGTGCCTCGCATCATGAGGTATGGCTCGCACACCTCGCAGTTTGTATCGACCCATACCTGTCCAGAACGTTTATTTACTGGTCACTGTTCCTTATTTGGTTGACGCTAGAAAAGTCAACATAATAATTATCGAGAGATGAGAGATTTGATTTGCCTTCAATTCCCACTGCATTACTTCTGTTTTCCATTCCTTTTTTGAAGGACATTTTGAACTTACATGTCGACTTCAAAGCTGTCAGAGCGCTGATTTTTATCCCTGAGAGATACAATGGAGTTGCCCCGGGGTTATTGATTTCTTAATTGTTCTTGAATTTCATTTATCAGCGAGTAGAATTGACCTATACTTTCATTTACAGTTAGCGTGATTTTCATTCGCCCGTTAACGAAAAAAATGACTAATTTGTCCGTACCAGTTGATCAACAACAAAAAAACATTAGATACGGAGTCTAACACGTAGAGGATATTATATGGGCGCGCGGAGATACATATTTTATATTCGAGTATTGTGGTCTCTTGGTTCGATTGATATAGCAATTGAACATGAGAATATAAAATCCGTATCTCCGCGCGCCCATGTAAAGCTCTGTTTATTATATAAACTCAAATGAAATACAAAAATAGCAAAATAACCCAAAATAGCAAAATTATGCAAAGAGTATCCATGGTAACGTGTTATTTTCACATTTGAAGTAACATGTGAAGATATCACTTTTTCGCCCGAGAGATCACTTGGTATTTCATTAAAGTTTATATAATAATACACATTATTTGGCAATCCATGTCAAGCCCCATTCAGTATTTTCCGTCCATTAATCGCTCTGCAATTATGTAGCGATATTCATCGATGTCTTCCTGCAAAGAAAACGGAATATGCAAAATAAAATTTGTCGTTTCTTCTTCTCTCTTCAGTAAAGATAAATATATATTTTTATTATTGTTGTTACATGGTATAAGATCATACCTTATTAAAATTCATTTCTCCTGAAAGAAGCATAATGCACTCTGCTATCTGTAAAGGGGTAGATAATGTATAATTCCCTTTTTATTGTGACACAAATATACTCTGGCTGCTCTATAAAATGGACAAAGGAATGGAAAAATTGGTAGAGAGGAGAACCGCAGGAGATGGGTCTCTGCATGATTTTATTTTGAAGGTTTTCTGACCTTGAGAACGTACACACCACAGCTAACTGCATCCTGTTGCAGTGGGTGTTCAATCTTCTCTTCTTTCCACTCTATCTCCAACTTTTCTCCCACAAGGAACTTTCTGAAAGCCAAAGGAAAATGACAGTCATTACGCATTTTAGCCATATGAAAGGGATAATTTGACCCAAACAAACAAGCAAAGAAACAAACAATATCAGCAACTTCATCAAATCCATACCTTATAATTTGGTAAGATGTTTTTAACGTTTTTCCAAGGGGATCAACAATCGCAATTGTACCTCTTACAAGGTCGACAACCTAATGGCATGTGATGGAATTGAAATACATCGTCAGTAGATAGCATTTACTAGTTTAACCTTTTTGGCAAGTCTCCACGCACTCCATTAGTTTTGGCAACCTGAGAAATTGTCAGCGTAATGAACCATAAATAAGCACCTTGAGTTTGAGGACCATCCATAATCATCATTGCAAACTCCAACGGAATGCACTTGAGAGCTTGAGGTAATGAAAATGTTGAAGCGCACGTTACTTACCCCAATACTCCAGTGGTTTTCTATGAACTGGCTTGGAAAAATAAGCTTCTCGAACTTCGAAATCTTAGTCTGTCGAAAGAAGGAACAGTGGCACAATTGCTACTCAGTTTGGTTTGATCACCAACGAAGTGTAAGATTTACATGAATTTACCTTTCTGCAGCTCCAGGGTTTCGACTTGAGTATCCGCTGATAGAATTTTGTGTTAGCCGTTACAACTCGTCTCCCCTACAATGTAACGTTATTCTCGAGTGCAGTTCAAAATTGCAGCCTCGCAGAAAGTTTTCACATGTACTTACCATTTTATTTGCGGTTCTCTCCAACAGGCACATATATTCATCAATTACCTATAACAAGGAAGTAAAGTCAACTATTTTATTGTGAATTATTCAGTTATTGGTAGTTGTTTGCATCTGATATTTATCAATGAGTTTTACCTTTGCCGATCAATAACTAGTTTTTCAGCCCAATTAGGCCCAGATCAAACGAGAACGCAAGGAGGTGCAAGTCAATGCAAGTTTTGTGCCTTCGTTTAATCGCCGAAAAACACACACAAACACAATATTAATTAAGAATGCTTGTGGCCTACCTCATCGTTAAGATAGCCCATTTTCCAATTTGTATTTTTCATCAGGTCAATCATATTCATCTCATGAGGAATGGGCATCTCCTTCTGTAACGTTTTTATGTCTTTCCAGCAGACCTGACCAATCTTTGTGTAAGGTGCGGAAAGATCATTCCAAACCGCCTCTACCTGTAGAATACAACGTACATAAGCTTGAACATGAACTACAACATAATGTATGAGACCGTAATACAATTACAAGAGAGGATAAATGAGCACAGCGGAAAAGACAACTGATAAATGTTCACTTTCATAAACACATCAAAAGCAGCAGATATATGCCAGTGATCAAAAACAACTTCCATGTACTCAAAACTGGAAATGTGAAATATCAGAGGCTTTGAAACCAAACATAAATTAACGAACAAGAACAATCACTACAGGTGATGTAGGTCAGGTATGTGCAGTCGAAATATTCGATCAATAAAAATTGTTGTTCTACTCGTACTCCGTTTTTATAGTGAAACTGTATGGCCAAATCAGCACCATTAGGTTTTGTTGCAAAGTACACAGCCTAATATAAGTTACTATTATTTACCTTTGAATGTCGTTCAATAACAACAAGTTTTTTAATGCAACACTGGAATTCCTGTTCCAGGTTTTCCATGTCAAACGAGAAATTCCCGTGTTTGACAGTGGCTTTTACATCTCGTGCAAAAACCTGGTGTGGATATACTTCCTCGATTATATTTCTCTTTGGCCATTGGAACTGATCCTCCCCTCCTTTCACCTTCTGCAGAAATCGCACTTGAAGAGTGCCATTGCTCCCTTCATTCTCTAGTTTTCCCAGGTAAAAGGCAGGAGGCTTCGGCTTTGGCGCTGTATAGCCGACTGCTATGAAACCAGTCTGCCAGGAAATTAATAATAAGTTCAAGACAGAGGAATGTGATAAAATCATTATAACAGTTTCGATTGTACTTTCTAATTCATACCTCAACATCTGGAGCTTGTCTTTTTGTTGGTTTCAAAAGCTTTTCCTTCAAAGAAGAATAGTCGAGTGTAAGCCCAGGCCGGCAGTCCGATGTTAAGTGTCGGGGGGTTATGCTCGTCATATTTTTTGGGGTCAAAATATGGTTAGTCATGTTTGCATATTTCAAGGCTTCAAAATTAAGTTTGCAATTTCAGAATTCAAAGTCGTTTTTCAAAAAGTAAAGCTGAGAGAGTGCTTGTTGTTTACTTGAAGTTTTTTTTTGTATCCACGTGATGGGAAACTTTTGTGGATTATGATAATAAAAAATTGAAAGTAAAAAATAAACCGTTTAGAGCAGAGTTTTCGCGGGAGATGTAGTTTTACCTCTTTGGGATCAAAAATCGTACGGCCATACCCTTTCAAAGGGTCTTGTGTCTTTCATAGTATATATTATACTTTTTAGAATTTCTGTCGATCATGTCGGTACATTTGCTTCAGATTGTGATTTACAATCAAATGTGAAGTTCTTTTAACTTGAAATGGGGATATGACTTACTATTGATTTATGTGTGGTTGGTTGTTCATGCCGAGTACGTTTGCCAGGGTTCGTACAAGAAAAGGATGTTCAAATTCAAGGACTTTTCAAGCACTTTCAAGGTCCAATCTTACAAAATATAAGGACTATTTTGAAAAGGTTTTAGTTAAACTCAACTTTATTCATTTTCTAATCAACTGTCATATCTACAGTAGGTACACTTTCTAAGTGTATTTACTCTAACATAAAACTATAGTTCATCGTAAAATGTCAAATGGCTCTTAACTCGGACGCTTTCTTCTTAATCTCATCATCAACTGCTTTATAATCTGAAGTTTCTTGCTTTCAGCTTTAGCCCACAAAGCATTTGCTGCAGAGAGAATTTCCAGCTTTCCCTTTCTTTCTGCTTCAAGAGAACTCTTCCTCGAATTTTCTTCAAGGCTGGCTTGATCAACACTCAGTCGCTTGCGCTTTGCCCGAAGGGCCTCTAATTCATCTTCCAAACATTTACGCTTCCTGTTCACCTCTCCTTCTGCCTTCTCCTTTTGTAGTTCTCTTAGATAACTCTCATAACGAGATCTGGATGCTGCTGCTGACTTTAAAAGCTCTTTATTTACCACAACATTTTGGATTCCACCAACTGAGCGAATGTGATCACAGATAACCCTTTGTGACACATAGCCTTTTTCTGAGAGGTTTTCCACTTCTATGCATCGATTAATTGAAAACCCTCTCTCCACTGAAGCCTGACCATGTGAAATCAACAATACCAATTTGACCACTTTCCAAATTTTGGCATATTCTTGTTTACCATTGAAGAAACTATAGTAAAAGACATCTCAACGCTCTTTGCTGATATCATAGTCTTTGAACTTTGATGTGTTTGATGCTACAACGTCATTAATAAAACTATTGTATTGCCACTTGATATTATCACATTCATTCTCTTTAATGCGTTTTAAGTCGACAAGACAACCAAGTAACCTTTGAAGTTGCTTTTTAATGTTACTTGGTGAGGTTATCATTCTTCGTGGATCAAGACATGCTGCATGGCGGGTAAAAGGGTATTTGAGAGGCGCTTTCTCTAAAATCTTCTTACATATAGCAACGAGGCAGTTCTTGCAGCTTAAACGGAACTCCATCTTTTGCAGATCACTTGTTTGTGACTTACGTAAGGCCCTTTCTGTACTAAAACCAATGTCAATCTTACTACGCTCACTTTGATGTAGTGAGTCGTCATTTACATCAAACTTCGCCATCTTTTCTGCAGTTGTCAAAAGCTGAATTTGTTCCTCCTTGCAATATCGCGATAAAAGACTTTTTAGTAGGTTGAATACATCTGTAGATAAGAATGGAACCATAGGCTGATCTGTTTGGTAACGCAAAAGGAAAGGTGTGACTTCATTTGCAACTGATAAAGCAAACTGAAGCTTTGCTTCAATCAACTTATCTCTGCACGCTTCCCTGGTCGTTTGATATGACTTACAATCTGGCTTTGGAATTTTCTTTTCATCAACAGCTTTTACAAATTCTTTTAAATTGGGTAGGACTTCTAAGGCTCTCTGTAAAACATTGCTATTTTCCACCCATCGTGTTTTACAAAATTTCAAAGGCATAGATGGAACTTCACCCAAAAGCTTCTCTAAGTCATCTCTTCGTGCAGGGGAATCCTTGAAAAGTTTGTAAAAGCTAGTTAAAGTGTCTGCTAGGGCCCAGCTTGTGGTCTCAATTCCCCTTTTATAGGCACCATGGATGACATGTAGTCCACAGCTTCCTATGTTGATTAGGTGTATGTTATTTTCAAGAGCCATGTTTTCTTCAAATGCTTTGAAAAATTTCCAGTTCACTGCTGGACCATCCATTGAAACTTGTAGTACTCCTCGTCTTGGAAGAGTATCTGTTAAATTGTTCAAATCTCTTAGAAGATCATTAGCTGTGGCATGTCCCATAAACTCTGAGCCAAAGTACCTTGTTTCAACATTATCGGTATTCCAAAATCTGACATAGGCATCTAACTGTTTTTTCTGATTTTTTTGATTTAAGCTTTCATCAAAAAGCAATACATAGCCATCTTCATTTTCTGTTATCCTTTCTGTGAGGCACTGATGGAAGTATGGAGCTAGGCCATAGTTTGTCATATAAGATGCTTTCTTCTCACCACATTGAAATGCCTTTGCGATAGCACTATCAGGAAACATTCTTTCAAATAGGAGGCCTAAAAAGGAGTTACACATCATTTAATATCTACATATATACAATCAAAATACAAGCACAAATCACATACTATTATTTTGACAAGAATGGTAGGACCAATGCGATGCAGACATCTTCAAACACCATAAAACCTCTGCTTTTAATGTATCATCCTTGGTAACAAAAGAATCTAAACTTGACTTCGGTTTGCTTTGGCCTGAATTCATCTGAACTGTACATGAACTTCCCTGAGTTGTAGAGGTATCTCCAGTTGGATTTGTTGAAGATTTGTTTTTTTGCTGGGCAAAGAAACTGCTTATTGATGTTGCTGTAAACATAAATGCAGCAAAAATACAAATGACCAACGAAAAAATATACCATTGATTAGGCAAGAATGAATGACAACTAAGGAAACTAGTTTTTGGTTAATTATATGAAAATTCATAATTCAATGAGAAGTCTGTATCGAAAAATATATCAATATTGAAATGTTTGCAATATTATAGACAATTAACAAAAAACTTACATGCTTCTAAATTGCCCATGGCTTTAACGTGTGCTGCTGACTTGGAATGGCTTGTTAAAGCAGACTCTCCCATGCTTGAAATACTAAAAGATTTCATGCAGACACGACATCGCGCCAAAAAAATATCTTGCGATACCTTAAGCAGCCAAGGGCGCCAACAATCCTTTACCAACCACGCATCATTAAATTTACACTTCCCTATTGGTTTATTCTTATGTAAATGGACACGACCTGTCGAAGCTCAAAGTGACGCCATTTTGTCCCAGCTACTCTCCCCAGGCTATGCACATCATAACCTTACACAGAAACCCCAAATTTGTCATCGTTGAAATTATAAGAGTTTGTTTAACTAAATATTTCGCTTTTATTAGGATAATTCAAACAATACAAGCAAACATATCTGAAAAGAAGATTTTCAGTATAACAGATGACAATAGTCCTCAACTTCTACAATTCTCTCTGGGCCATTCAAAGTAGCTGTGGCAATGAATTCGATCTCATGATCCATTAACTGGTGACCACGAATGTCCAGCAAGACAGTGTTATTATTGTATTTGAGCATTTCTAAAATGCATGACAAAGATAGAGCTTCTGGTACATGAGCTACATCTACTACTTTTATATTTCTGTGCTGTTTGAATTGTGAGTCTTTAAAAGTATTTTCTGATATACCTGTTGAACACTGGAGAAGAAATATGTTCAAGACTTCACAAGTTGATGCGACCAGTTCATATAGAGAGTCAGCTAGTACGCAATTACTCACATCAAGGTAGCGCAAGAATCGTATATTTAGATCAGTTAAACATATGGTACAAGTTCCGTTGAAGCTTATGTAAGACAAAGTCAATTCTTCTAAGCATCTGCACCTCTTTAAAACGATATTAATATCATCCCAATTCAAGAAGCAACATTCGTTCAGCAGTACAGAATGTGTCCATGGAAACACAAAATCCTGTAATGTCTTTAGGGTGACTGATCGCCTCCAATTAAAATCGACAATATTCCATAAATTTGCACAGTGAATCAATTGATGCCACTTTTTGCAGACCAAGGTGACAACAGCTATCCTCTCAAAAACTGTTAAATGTTTAAATATCTCCAAAAGAACAACATCTGGTAGGGGAAATGCAGCTTGGTCCATTTTGAATTCTGAGAAATGACAAGCTTTGTATTGGCAATATCTACTACGCATGACTAAAAACTCACGTGATAATAGAACACAGGTATCCCAACTTAAAATTTCTATATTTCGCGTTTCTGTTCGAGTTTTTTTCGTTCTATATTTCCATAAAAATCATGAGAACAAAGCTGAATTTCCAAAGAATACCAATGGAAAATTCATAACATTTATCGTAATTTCAAGAGCTGAACATTCAAGTACATTCAAGCACCAACTTTGTTATTCAAGCACTTTCAAGGCCTTGAATTTTTATTTTTAAATCAAGCACTTTCAAGGATTTTCAAGGCTTGTACGAACCCTGGTTTGCCCTTGGTCCTTGAGGTTTTCTCACATATCTGCTAGTAAAAACAAACTAATCATTGTTTCGCTTGTCTATGCACTGTTTCCTCACTAGTTAGTATATTAAGTATGTTTAATTTGTATCTATAAGTTAGGACAGCTAGTGTATATAATTAAGCCTGATCTTCCTCAATAAACATACACCTTTGATTTTGTTCCGAAATTGTGGCAAGTGTAGATAATCTTCATAAGGGGCTATTTTTGGAAGCATGGTATTCGGTTTACGACATCGTCATTCCAGATATTTACCGCGCAACGTACATAGACCTTTCGTTGACACATTTCATACCTCGTTTTCAACGACCTTTGTTTCTTCTTTCTCTACCCCTGCGTCATTCTCGTCTGGAGTGGACAAATCCTGATTGATGGAAATATAAACGGTGCTTATAGATAAGCATGCATAACACCCTTCATAGATGTGGGTGAGGTGTGGGTGACAACTTTCCTACCCCATTTCCAAAGACCTCTGTCTCCTCCACTTTTACCGCCTCATTACAATTATTCTTGTCTGGAGTTGATGAATCCTGATTAAATGGTAAAATTACAATGTTTGACACTTTTGAACCAAACTTCAAAGGCAAGGGCACGGTGATAAATATGAATGCCATTTTACCCTCACCTTTATCTGACTCTGGCTGAACGAGTCTGCTGAAGTGTTCGTAAATGAGAACTCGTCGATTTCATTCATGATAAGGGATGTACCAGAGGACAAAGTTATCTATAAGAAAGAATATTCGTGTCATCATATAGGTACATGAAAGCATATAATAGTCATGAGCGTAGACAAGATGCTAAAACAAGTTCGAGTTTGAGTTTGCAATGGATAGGGTGTTTTACATGTCGAATGAATCCTCCAGTTTAGAGTTCCTTTTTGGTCAGGCTTAGCCTCGATTACGCAAAATTTATTCCGCTATAGAATGTTTGAAACAGCCCATGGAAGGGATGGAGCTAATGAACGAACAGAGAAAATACTTTAGAATTCAACGGGGATTTTGCGAAGCCTAAGCAAAACGAATTTCGAAACTGGTCTATTACTTATGTGTATAGTAACAGTAGCCTGGATGATTCTTCTGTTTTGTGTCTTTCAAGGAGAAGAGGGCAAAAATTATCCCAGCTATCAGGGACAAATTGCATCCTACAAACACCTACATCATACTATTCAATTAAAAAGTGCACATAGCTGAAAGACGTGAGTATCAACACAAGTATACCTGCTCCGTTGTTGTAACAGTACTTAGGGCTTTAGGACGGACTACTTCCTCCAAAGTTGGAGCTATAGCCGTTTGCATCTTTGTTTCCTGTAGATAATGTGTGGAATTTTGTAACAGTATGATTAAATCTCGCATAAGACTTATTAAACATCGAGCAATCTCATATTTGGGTGCTACCAAAACTAAGGCTTTCCTCCCTCAAGACATTTCTTTGTTCACATCCCTAACCCAAACACTCTTGAGAATGGTGTTCGAAGCCACATAACGTCGAGACTTGTCGTTTTGTAATTAATTCCCCCATAATTGTGTTTTAAAATACCAAAGTTAAATAAATGTTCTTGAAATTTTTATTGTTATATATGAGTGTTTTGTCGCAAAATTTACATACCCTTGTTTGCCGTTGTTGATCCGCGATGTAACTGGTATCGTCTAAGTCAGCAGTGTCCTTGGATAACGAAATAATGGATATTTAAAAGATGTTAAAAAAGCATAACTGGCTCTTATCAAAATTGACCTACTTACCAAGGACTGACTTCCCAAATACTCTGTTTTGAGGGATTTAACTTCTTCTTCCAGAAATTTAATTCGCTACACATGAAATAGATGTATGCAAGTCATGGCTGACTAGTTTTTGTCGTAAAAATGATAGAAAAGAAAGGGAAAGGAAAATGGAAGGAACTAGAAATTAAGGAAAACAAGCTGATGTGATTATACCCTGCGAACAAAGCCTCCCTTTAATTTTCTCTTTTGTAGTCTAAAAAAGCAAAAGGTAGCTTTGCTTCTAGGGTAACTCATGCATCAATAGCCAACCCACTATAACTACTATCCAACCTATATGTCATACTTGTTCGCTTTTTATTCTTTCTTGGTGTTCCCTCTCTTTGAGCATGTCTATGACATAACACAGCTCATTTCGTTCATGTTGCAGCTGTAAAATTAGAAGAATGACTGAGAATGTATAACAACTCCCTTAATCATAAACGCCGGTAAGCACTTTTAGTGCTTTTATATCGAAATTCCTTGAAAAGTAGTAATAGATTTTACTTTCCCGTACATACTTTCTGGCTGAGAAGGACATAATAATTATTGGCACTGGGCTTTTGAGAAGTACTAACAAGAAGGGTTGCATTAAGGAACACACAAACACACACATATAACTTGCCTTCTCAGCTTTTTCCTTGAGCTGACTGTGTTCAGCCCTCATATCTTCAAGCTCTTTTTTTAAACTTCGAAGATTCGCCTGATGCTACATAAGAAAGGTTAAACGCGTAAATTAATACTTATGGAACTAGAAAAATGGTTTTCATTAACACGTGGAACAGCGATAAAAAATAATAAGGTGTAAAATGGTGCGCAGAAAGTTACACACAATCAGTCAAAGTACTATTGAATTTGGAATTAGCCGTGCAGAAACCTAAAAATCATGAAACCATGGTCAGTCATTGTCATAAGTTGAGGAGTACTTGATTTTACATAAAAAGGTTGGGTCACAAAAGGAAAAAAATAAAGGGAAAGCAAAGAGATACTTTGTGGTCATAAATTTCATGTCATAAGATCTGTAAGGTTACTCGAGTGTCAACTCAGTTATGTAGGCACAATCACCAGAACTGAGCTAAAAATCCTTGTTTTCAAATTCCAAACGTCTACAGTATTGTTGTATTGTAAATTTTGCGGGAACTGATGTAAGAAGAAAACCACAAGGCACGAATGGACCCGGATAACACATTATTTTTAATATTTTCTTTTGCGTCTTACTCAAAGCAAGCTACTGTTACTCTCTAATATTAGTATTAGTACCGTCTAACATTCCTCCACTTATATTCTGCGGATTTTTCATTTGCAATCTTTGATGTAAGTTGATTTCCTTGGGTAATACAAACAATTTAATCCCAAACACTATTCAAGCACCTCGTTGTTGTTTTTCTCTAAAAGGCGCTTTGTTTCTTGTTCCCTCAATAGATCTCTTCGTAATCTTTCGTTCTCGCGCTGAAGTAACAAACAAAATATATTAATATGCATCCCTATTTTTTATCCTATTTTTTGCAGTGGCTGCGGAAGCGCTCCCCCTCCCCCCTTTGTACCGTTATTTTGATGGGGTGAGAAGCAGACACAAACACGCACACACATCCACAAAATTTCTGATCTTCTGCATCATATTTGCATTCTTTATGTCGCCTCTTTCCAGGCATTTTTTCATCGGAATTTTACATTTTGAAAGCAATTCCAAACGCATTTATTGCAATTGCGCTTTGTACTCGGAAAAACTAACTACACACCTTGCTTTGTTACTGAATGCAAATGCAACCCCTTTTTTAAACCAAGCACGCTACGGACCTGAAAATTGTCAATACAGGCTGTTTGACCCCATCCTCCCATCCATGCCCATCCCCCCAAATGACTTATTGCTTCCGCCAACCCTGTCATTTTCACCAGAAGTCAGTTAAGAATACCTGGTAGAGATGGTGGTGTTCTACACTGGCGTCCATCACTTCGTTACCCTTCTTCCCTTTTCCCTGTTTGAAAGCAAACAAGTTTATTTTAATACCGGGATTTGAAATAGAAACCGACTCGAAATACGGAAATTCACCACACATGGATTTCATAATTGCATAATTTCATTCCATACATCACCTTATTTAGCTGAGCTACAGTTTTTTCTTTGGAGAGAAGTTTACAAAGGTTTTCATGGATTTCGTCCTCAGTCATGGTCAAGGGTGTGATCCACCTGAAGGTATGCTGGGAAATTTTTCCAGTTGTTGAATTAAATTCAGGCCCTCTCCGACCGATCTCCCTCACCATTTCAAAATTGCGCCTGCTTAAGGTCGCGATATTCTCAAACCTTCGCAGGTCCTAAAAAAGTGTGCAGTGCATAGTAAATAGATGATTCCATTGCAAGTGGTAACGTCAGTCTAAGATTTAATATTTCTGATTATATATCTACATATGCTAAATCAAATTATTAAAGCACAATTCTTTCTATTGTAAATTGATTTTCAGGCTCGGATCTCTCTCTTATATAGGTACTTCCTTATGCGTTTACTCATCATTTCTAATATTGTTATATATTGATTGCCACTATTTGCAATAATATTTAGGCATATGTATACTCACGTTCACGCTTCCATATCGCAGTTGGATGCTCTTTTTCCATTTGGATAGAATTTTACCATCGCTTGTGGGTTCATTTACTGAGGCATCACCTCCTTGAAGCTCAAAGAGTTTCGCTCTCATGTCCTCGACGGTATCCATGAAGGCTGGGGTAATATAAGGAGTTGGTTGATGTTTCTTTTCGCATGTTCCCGCAGTGGAACCCGGAGTAGCAGGAGCAATTTTGAGGAACGAATCGAAGTTAGCATACATTTTTTCGCCGAATCAAACAAGGAGAGAAGCAATTGTAGTGTCAGCAGTATATTCACGAGAGTACCGTCACATTTGTAAGAAAAAAACAGTTGTCGTCAGTTGGAAGTGGTGACTTGTTATACCTGACCCATAAATACATAACAAAGGCATTACGCAAATCGGATATTTCCTAAACGTTTGAATTTCCATGTAGGCGTTATCGTAAGATAATCATGATAAGTCATTTAAAAGTGGTCAAGATGTTTTGTGGTGGGGAGAAATATTCCCGTGGTACAAGAGCAATAAAGGATGGATTGTTTGCACACCTCCACTTCAGTAAACTGTAGTAACGTCAAAAGAATCATAAAAAATGGCTTCTAATGGAGTTAAACGAGTGGATCAAAAATGCGTTCACAATTAGGTGAATTTTAATGTTTTTAAATTGGTATTTTGATAATAAAGCAAGGGTATTGCTTTACAGAGGACTTTTAGACTTACCGTCTCGGTCTGTGAATGACCACCCTTGTCATTTGGCCCATAGGGCTTTCATGAGGACTGTCCTCTTTAATATCCACTGTTTCAGTGGCAAATCATGTGATTAAAAGCAGGGTTGATTGGTTAATTTTGTGGACTAGTCTCTTAAACAGCGAATAAACTACTCAAGTATGTTAAGGCAAGGAATTTTGCTTCAACAGAAAAATTAACTTAAATAGTTTTAATGATGAGCAAGCATGATCATATTTTGTCTTATGGGATATTTCATTGATCTTAACATTTTAAGGTATTTTTTGTGACCATCGACGTATCACGTGACATATGACGTCATAAATTACAATTTTCAAAATGGGCCAATGGGGAAAAAAGGAGGTGAATTTTTTTTGCTGTTTTAGTATCCTACTAATGACTTCTTCACAAAACTGCCCTCATCGCTGGTCCACCTCTCTTGTATGAAGAGATAATATGGAAAACAGGTCACGTGACCTCATACTTTAGCTTATATCTCTTAAACCAAGAGAGATGGACCAGCGATGAGGGCAGTTTTGTAGAGAACACATTAATAGTGTACTAAAACAGCAAAAAGTGTTTCGCTTCCTCTTTTCCCCATTGGCCCATTTTGAAAATGGTAATTTGTAACATCATAGGTCACGTGACACCTCGATAGTCACAAAATAAACCTTAAAATGTTAAGTTCAATGAAATATCCCATAACGCAAAATATGATCATGCTTGCTCATCAATAAAGCTAGTTAAGGCAAAAAATAACTTTTTATCGTTTGTATCAAAAGTCCTGGCCTTAACATACTTGAGTATAGCGGTGTCATTTAAGCGGGAAATATGAATGTTAGTGCCATTATTAGTCTAGTTGCATTGAGTTCTGGCGCGTACTGTCAACAACATGAAGTTCTGTTTACGACTGTTTGTCTCAGTTTTTCTCAGTTGGATTGTGTGGTGTGCACTTTTATTTGGAAAAATTGAAATTATGAATCAGATGATACAACCGATGGCCATTTTAGTTAGGAATTCGAAGGTAAACTGACTAAACTGCAGAGCTAGTTCTATTAATCGTCTAACATAGTTTTCATGTCAAGTGCTCATGTTTCAATTTAGAAACGCAACGAGAAAGTTATACAACAACCTCCGCCTGTTTTGCGACTTCAAGGAGGATGTGGCAAAAGCAAGTAAGTACACTGAATAGCAAGTTTTTCTGTACCGGGCCAAAAAACCTATCGTCGTTTGCTACGCCTGCCACAAATATTACCCGGATCGATAGATGACCCCATGCAAGGCATGTCATCAGGCATGTCAATTTGATGAATTGCCGTCACTTGTCAAGATTGGTAGACAGCATAGTTTGCCGGCTATGTTATCAGTCTTAGCAATGCGAGCCACAAAGCAAGTGTCATATATTAAAAGCAGGAAGATGGGATGCCCTGAGTAGTGATGGTGATGTGTGTCCACAACGATTCTTGTCTGATTATATATCAAGAATTTTAGATGCCTGCGTATCACAAAAGATAGATTAAAATGTAAATTCATAGAATATTCCGATGCCAGGATAATGGCAAAGATACCTTTAAACTTTGCAAATCTACATTTGTGTTAAAGTTGGAGACTAATTGTTGAGTTATTTTGGGACTGTACCATACCACAATGTTCTTTTCTCACAATTTCAGGGACCTGAATCTTGCAATCGGGATGTCCAAGACAATGCCATAATCCGACAGCCCCTGAGAACACTATCGAGTAATATCCCGCGAAAAATACCAAATAAAGGTGCCAGTAAAAAGGCACCAAGTACAAGTGGTACACATTTAAACTCTATTCTTACGAAAAATTCACAATGCTGCATGAAAGAATGCCTTACGGCGATTTTAAAAAGTGAGGAAATCGAAAT